>OX246737.1:72635847-72829185 GCA_945910005.1 Isoperla grammatica | reverse complement strand
GTATCTTGAGAGCACAGCACGTCAAGTTGCAGCTCTCTAGGACGTAAAAGCAGTTTAGTTTCAGCCGTATTTATTTACATATTATTACTTTAAAACGTTTGATTGTATAATGAAAGCATTATTCAAACAAGGAATGCAATTAGACTAATTGCGATGTGTTTCAAATTTGTGTCGTTCCTGTCATAAAATTCACATTTAGGTTTTCAAGCATATTGTGTTTAATCAAATTGCCACCAACCATTATTTCTAACTTGTTATTCTTGCTCGTGTTTCTTTCTTAGTTTCATTGTTAGCATAAGTTGTCAATGTTTCCATTAGGCGTTTGGGCTGCAAGAGTTATAGATAGTTAGAAGTGGTTCCGTTCGAAAGATATGCAAATATGAAACCTAGGAAAGACTGCCAACGTAATGTTATAGCTATAACTTATAAAAAGGTTTATTTTTGGTTTTGTATATGCTGGTTGTGCCGTTGGTTCCACCTGTTTGTTGTTTCGGTTCAAAATATATACAACAAAAACAAAATAAACAGCCATCTTGATGCAACCTGTAAATTATGGACAGTTCAGAAAATTTTTAATGATTTAAGATTTAAGATTGAACTATAGGAATACAACGGAAGCGCTCACACACGGTGCGAGGAGAGCCAGTGTTAAAAGTTGACTTAGATTCGATTAATCAGATCTTATACATAAACTAGGAGAACGCTCTGTTTGACGCGTTAAAAAGTGAGCGCGTCCATAACTACGAACTTTGTGGCGAAAAGTTCTCAAAGCTCATAAAAACAACAATTCACAACAATTCAAGCATGCGCATAGCAAAATTTTTCCTAATTTAATAGCTTTTATACTTCCCGACATTGTTGAATGCAGTGCAATGTGCGTTGCTAAAAATATTCGCCGTCATGTTTTCAACACGGTCCGCCACCGTTACTAACAGTTAATGACAGCAATAGAAATGTAATTTATGCCTCTAATAGGTATCAAATCGCGATTAAATTAAAATATTCGTGACCGGACAAAAATTATTATAAGATAGCCACCTCACATTTTGCCGTTACCGTGTTTTAGAAAAATATATTCGAGTACCTTTTGTGTAAAGTTTCCAATATAAATATATCAGATCGCCATTAAATAAACATATTTGTGACCGGAAAAATCTGAAGAAACATCTGGCTATCTCACATTTTGCCGCCATTTTGTGTCAGAAAAATATTTTGCAGTAACTATAGTGTAACTTTGTAACTTTTCAAACGATTTTGCCTCAAAACGTTACACCTACAATCCACATCAAGGCTTGTGGATGGTTTAAGTTTCAAGTTGATCGGACTTTCCGTTCGACCGCTATCGACAGACATTAAAAAAAAAAAAAAAAAACAACGAAGTGCCATAAGAGTCTAGTGGGGACGCTCACTTCGCTCGCTTAATAAGTGTTACGTTAGTGCTCGGTAGTTCCGTTCGTTGCATCGATAGTGCTGGCTCTGTTCAAAAGATATATAGTAGCAAATACGACAAGATCAACGAAAATGGGTATTTAAACCGCGAAAAATTAATGTTTTTTATGAGAACGCTTCCAAACACTGTAAAAGTATCTTGATCATGACATCGATTTTGTATCAGCTATACTAGGAAAACGCTCTGTTTGACGCGTTGTAAGAAAGCGCGGCGATATCTACGAACTTGCTGGCGAAAAGTTTTCAATGCTTATACAAAGAACAATTAATAACAATTCAAGAATGCGCATTGGAAAATTGTTTCTAATTTCCATAGCTTTTATACTTCCAGAGATTGTTGTATGCAGTGCAATGTGCGTTGCTAAGAATTTTCGTCGTTGTGTTTTCAACACGGTCCGCCACCGTTACTTACAGTTATTGACAGAAATAGAAATGTAATTTCTGCCTCAAATACGTATCAGATCACTTTAAGATTAGTAAATTCGTGACCGGACAAAAATGTACTATAAGATACCAACCTCACATTTTGATGTTACTGTGTTTCAGAAATATATTTACGAGTAACTTTTGTGTAACTTTGTCAATATTTATCAGATCGCCATAAAATAAACATATTCGTGACCGGAAAAAGCTTTACAAAAATAAAGCTATCCCACATTTTTCAGCAATTTTGTTTCAGAAAAATATATTGCAGTAACTATGGTGTAAACTTTTAACTTTTCGAACGATTTTGCCTCAAAACTATACACCTTCAATCAACATCGACGCTTGTAATGGCTCAAATTTCAAGTTGATCGGACTTTCCGTTCGGCAGCTATCGACAGACATAAAAAAACAAAAAAAACAAAAAAAAAACAGAACGAAGTGCCATAAGAGTCTAGTGGAGACGCTCGCTTCGCTCGCTTATCAATGGGTTTAAAAAAATAAAAATTGTAAGTTATTTTTACGATCGTTAGTTTATTTACTTTTTTTAAATTGATTCCGCGCACAACACGTGGTAGACGATGTCTCATCATAACACACTAAACATGTAGCTGCGATGGGTGAAACATTGCATTTGATAAAGAGCGGTTGACTAGACAGCTGGAGCGTGATGAGCGGAGCACAACACGTGGGAGACGATGTCTCATGATAACACACTAAACATGTAGCTGCGAGGGGTGAAACATTGCATTTGATAAAGAGCGGTTGACTAGACAGCTTGAGCGTGATGAGCGGAGCACAACACGTGGTAGACGATGTCTCACCATAACACACTAAACATGTAGCTGCGAGGGGTGAAACATTGCATTTGATAAAGAGCGGTTGACTAGACAGCTTGAGCGTGATGAGCGGAGCACAACACGTGGTAGACGATGTCTCACCATAACACACTAAACATGTAGCTACGAGGGGTGAAACATTGCATTTGATAAAGAGCGGTTGACTAGACAGCTTGAGCGTGATGAGCGGAGCACAACACGTGGTAGACGATGTCTCATCATAACACACTAAACATGTAGCTGCGAGGGGTGAAACATTGCATTTGATAAAGAGCGCTTGACTAGACAGCTTGAGCGTGATGAGCGGAGCACAACACGTGGTAGACGATGTCTCACCATAACACACTAAACATGTAGCTACGAGGGGTGAAACATTGCATTTGATAAAGAGCGGTTGACTAGACAGCTTGAGCGTGATGAGCGGAGCACAACACGTGGGAGACGATGTCTCATCATAACACACTAAACATGTAGCTGCGAGGGGTGAAACATTGCATTTGATAAAGAGCGGTTGACTAGACAGCTTGAGCGTGATGAGCGGAGCACAACACGTGGGAGACGATGTCTCATCATAACACACTAAACATGTAGCTGCGAGGGGTGAAACATTGCATTTGATAAAGAGCGGTTGACTAGACAGCTTGAGCGTGATGAGCGGAGCACAACACGTGGGAGACGATGTCTCACCATAACACACTAAACATGTAGCTACGAGGGGTGAAACATTGCATTTGATAAAGAGCGGTTGACTAGACAGCTTGAGCGTGATGAGCGGAGCACAACACGTGGTAGACGATGTCTCATCATAACACACTAAACATGTAGCTGCGAGGGGTGAAACATTGCATTTGATAAAGAGCGGTTGACTAGACAGCTTGAGCGTGATGAGCGGAGCACAACACGTGGTAGACGATGCCTCATCATAACACACTAAACATGTAGCTGCGAGGGGTGAAACATTGCATTTGATAAAGAGCGGTTGACTAGACAGCTTGAGCATGATGAGCGGAGCACAACACGTGGGAGACGATGTCTCATCATAACACACTAAACATGTAGCTGCGAGGGGTGAAACATTGCATTTGATAAAGAGCGGTTGACTAGACAGCTTGAGCGTGATGAGCGGAGCACAACACGTGGGAGACGATGTCTCATCATAACACACTAAACATGTAGCTGCGAGGGGTGAAACATTGCATTTGATAAAGAGCGGTTGACTAGACAGCTTGAGCGTGATGAGCGGAGCACAACACGTGGGAGACGATGTCTCATCATAACACACTAGACATGTAGCTGCGAGGGGTGAAACATTGCATTTGATAAAGAGCGGTTGACTAGACAGCTTGAGCGTGATGAGCGGAGCACAACACGTAGTAGACGATGTCTCATCATAACACACTAGACATGATGCTGCGAGGGGTGAAACATTGCATTTGATAAAGAGCGGTTGACTAGACAGCTTGAGCGTGATGAGCGGAGCACAACACGTGGGAGACGATGTCTCATCATAACACACTAAACATGTAGCTGCGAGGGGTGAAACATTGCATTTGATAAAGAGCGGTTGACTAGACAGCTTGAGCGTGATGAGCGGAGCACAACACGTGGGAGACGATGTCTCACCATAACACACTGAACATGTAGCTGCGAGGGGTGAAACATTGCATTTGATAAAGAGCGGTTGACTAGACAGCTTGAGCGTGATGAGCGGAGCACAACACGTGGGAGACGATGTCTCATCATAACACACTAAACATGTAGCTGCGAGGGGTGAAACATTGCATTTGATAAAGAGCGGTTGACTAGTCAGCTTGAGCGTGATGAGCGGAGCACAACACGTGGGAGACGATGTCTCATCATAACACACTAAACATGTAGCTGCGAGGGGTGAAACATTGCATTTGATAAAGAGCGGTTGACTAGACAGCTTGAGCGTGATGAGCGGAGCACAACACGTGGTAGACGATGCCTCATCATAACACACTAAACATGTAGCTGCGAGGGGTGAAACATTGCATTTGATAAAGAGCGGTTGACTAGACAGCTTGAGCGTGATGAGCGGAGCACAACACGTGGGAGACGATGTCTCATCATAACACACTAAACATGTAGCTGCGAGGGGTGAAACATTGCATTTGATAAAGAGCGGTTGACTAGACAGCTTGAGCGTGATGAGCGGAGCACAACACGTGGGAGACGATGTCTCATCATAACACACTAAACATGTAGCTGCGAGGGGTGAAACATTGCATTTGATAAAGAGCGGTTGACTAGACAGCTTGAGCGTGATGAGCGGAGCACAACACGTGGGAGACGATGTCTCATCATAACACACTAAACATGTAGCTGCGAGGGGTGAAACATTGCATTTGATAAAGAGCGGTTGACTAGACAGCTTGAGCGTGATGAGCGGAGCACAACACGTGGTAGACGATGTCTCATCATAACACACTAAACATGTAGCTGCGAGGGGTAAAACATTGCATTTGATAAAGAGCGGTTGACTAGACAGCTTGAGCGTGATGAGCGGAGCACAACACGTGGGAGACGATGTCTCATCATAACACACTAAACATGTAGCTGCGAGGGGTAAAACATTGCATTTCATAAAGAGCGGTTGACTACACAGCTTGAGCGTGATTAGCGGAGCACAACACGTGGGAGACGATGTCTCATCATAACACACTAAACATGTAGCTGCGAGGGGTGAAACATTGCATTTGATAAAGAGCGGTTGACTAGACAGCTTGAGCGTGATGAGCGGAGCACAACACGTGGGAGACGATGTCTCATCATAACACACTAAACATGTAGCTGCGAGGGGTGAAACATTGCATTTGATAAAGAGCGGTTGACTAGACAGCTTGAGCGTGATGAGCGGAGCACAACACGTAAGAGACGATGTCTCACCATAACACACTAAACATGTAGCTGCGAGGGGTGAAACATTGCATTTGATAAAGAGCGGTTGACTAGACAGCTTGAGCGTGATGAGCGGAGCACAACACGTGGGAGACGATGTCTCATCATAACACACTAAACATGTAGCTGCGAGGGGTGAAACATTGCATTTGATAAAGAGCGGTTGACTAGACAGCTTGAGCGTGATGAGCGGAGCACAACACGTGGGAGACGATGTCTCACCATAACACACTAAACATGTAGCTGCGAGGGGTGAAACATTGCATTTGATAAAGAGCGGTTGACTAGACAGCTTGAGCGTGATGAGCGGAGCACAACACGTGGGGGACGATGTCTCATCATAACACACTAAACATGTAGCTGCGAGGGGTGAAACATTGCATTTGATAAAGAGCGGTTGACTAGACAGCTTGAGCGTGATGAGCGGAGCACAACACGTGGGGGACGATGTCTCATCATAACACACTAAACATGTAGCTGCGAGGGGTGAAACATTGCATTTGATAAAGAGCGGTTGACTAGACAGCTTGAGCGTGATGAGCGGAGCACAACACGTGGGAGACGATGTCTCATCATAACACACTAAACATGTAGCTGCGAGGGGTGAAACATTGCATTTGATAAAGAGCGGTTGACTAGACAGCTTGAGCGTGATGAGCGGAGCACAACACGTAAGAGACGATGTCTCACCATAACACACTAAACATGTAGCTGCGAGGGGTGAAACATTGCATTTGATAAAGAGCGGTTGACTAGACAGCTTGAGCGTGATGAGCGGAGCACAACACGTGGTAGACGATGTCTCACCATAACACACTAAACATGTAGCTGCGAGGGGTGAAACATTGCATTTGATAAAGAGCGGTTGACTAGACAGCTTGAGCGTGATGAGCGGAGCACAACACGTGGGAGACGATGTCTCATCATAACATACTAAACATGTAGCTGCGAGGGGTGAAACATTGCATTTGATAAAGAGCGGTTGACTAGACAGCTTGAGCGTGATGAGCGGAGCACAACACGTGGGAGACGATGTCTCATCATAACACACTAAACATGTAGCTGCGAGGGGTGAAACATTGCATTTGATAAAGAGCGGTTGACTAGACAGCTTGAGCGTGATGAGCGGAGCACAACACGTGGGGGACGATGTCTCATCATAACACACTAGACATGTAGCTGCGAGGGGTGAAACATTGCATTTGATAAAGAGCGGTTGACTAGACAGCTTGAGCGTGATGAGCGGAGCACAACACGTGGTAGACGATGTCTCATCATAACACACTAAACATGTAGCTGCGAGGGGTGAAACATTGCATTTGATAAAGAGCGGTTGACTAGACAGCTTGAGCGTGATGAGCGGAGCACAACACGTGGGAGACGATGTCTCATCATAACACACTAAACATGTAGCTGCGAGGGGTGAAACATTGCATTTGATAAAGAGCGGTTGACTAGACAGCTGGAGCGTGATGAGCGGAGCACAACACGTGGGAGACGATGTCTCATCATAACACACTAAACATGTAGCTGCGAGGGGTGAAACATTGCATTTGATAAAGAACGGTTGTCTAGACAGCTTGAGCGTGATGAGCGGAGCACAACACGTGGGAGACGATGTCTCATCATAACACACTAAACATGTAGCTGCGAGGGGTGAAACATTGCATTTGATAAAGAGCGGTTGACTAGACAGCTTGAGCGTGATGAGCGGAGCACAACACGTGGGAGACGATGTCTCATCATAACACACTAAACATGTAGCTGCGAGGGGTGAAACATTGCATTTGATAAAGAACGGTTGACTAGACAGCTTGAGCGTGATGAGCGGAGCACAACACGTGGGAGACGATGTCTCATCATAACACACTAAACATGTAGCTGCGAGGGGTGAAACATTGCATTTGATAAAGAGCGGTTGACTAGTCAGCTTGAGCGTGATGAGCGGAGCACAACACGTGGGAGACGATGTCTCACCATAACACACTAAACATGGTGCTGCGAGGGGTGAAACATTGCATTTGATAAAGAGCGGTTGACTAGACAGCTTGAGCGTGATGAGCGGAGTACAACACGTGGGAGACGATGTCTCATCATAACACACTAAACATGGTGCTGCGAGGGGTGAAACATTGCATTTGATAAAGAGCGGTTGACTAGACAGCTTGAGCGTGATGAGCGGAGCACAACACGTGGTAGACGATGTCTCATCATAACACACTAAACATGTAGCTGCGAGGGGTGAAACATTGCATTTGATAAAGAGCGGTTGACTAGACAGCTTGAGCGTGATGAGCGGAGCACAACACGTGGGAGACGATGTCTCATCATAACACACTAAACATGGTGCTGCGAGGGGTGAAACATTGCATTTGATAAAGAGCGGTTGACTAGACAGCTTGAGCGTGATGAGCGGAGCACAACACGTGGTAGACGATGTCTCATCATAACACACTAAACATGTAGCTGCGAGGGGTGAAACATTGCATTTGATAAAGAGCGGTTGACTAGACAGCTTGAGCGTGATGAGCGGAGCACAACACGTGGGGGACGATGTCTCATCATAACACACTAAACATGGTGCTGCGAGGGGTGAAACATTGCATTTGATAAAGAGCGGTTGACTAGACAGCTTGAGCGTGATGAGCGGAGCACAACACGTGGTAGACGATGTCTCATCATAACACACTAAACATGTAGCTGCGAGGGGTGAAACATTGCATTTGATAAAGAGCGGTTGACTAGACAGCTTGAGCGTGATGAGCGGAGCACAACACGTGGGAGACGATGTCTCACCATAACACACTAAACATGTAGCTGCGAGGGGTGAAACATTGCATTTGATAAAGAGCGGTTGACTAGACAGCTTGAGCGTGATGAGCGGAGCACAACACGTGGTAGACGATGTCTCATCATAACACACTAAACATGTAGCTGCGAGGGGTGAAACATTGCATTTGATAAAGAGCGGTTGACTAGACAGCTTGAGCGTGATGAGCGGAGCACAACACGTGGTAGACGATGTCTCATCATAACACACTAAACATGTAGCTGCGAGGGGTGAAACATTGCATTTGATAAAGAGCGGTTGACTAGACAGCTTGAGCGTGATGAGCGGAGCACAACACGTGGTAGACGATGTCTCATCATAACACACTAAACATGTAGCTGCGAGGGGTGAAACATTGCATTTGATAAAGAGCGGTTGACTAGACAGCTTGAGCGTGATGAGCGGAGCACAACACGTGGTAGACGATGTCTCATCATAACACACTAAACATGTAGCTGCGAGGGGTGAAACATTGCATTTGATAAAGAGCGGTTGACTAGACAGCTGGAGCGTGATGAGCGGAGCACAAACGTAGATGTCCTACCATAATACAGTAAATTTGTAGCTGGGAGGTTTGAAACATTGCATTTGGCAATTTGCAACAGCTATTTGAATCGGAGCAATGTTATAGTACAGTTTTGAGAACATAAGAGATAATTCCTGTTCAGATTGGTTATGCTTTGGTTTGTCATCTTTGCCCAATAATGGCGTTTACAGTTCATGCTTACGAATCGAGATTTCTTTTATCAACTTTTTGTTATATCTTACGAGTAAGCCGATTGGTTTGGTTTAAAGTCGATCGATGATAACTGCACATGTAATATAAATCATTCAAATTGTATGTAATGCAAGTTGAGATTAAGCTTGTGAATATTGTAGAAAAAAATATGCACCTACCGCTATTAGTTTTTTATTTATTGAGTGTTGAAATGCGTTGGCATTCCCTATGTTATACATTGTAACTGAACAAAAACCTACACTTTCAATCGTATAACTTTGCGTAGCACCTTCAAAAAGAAATATATTGTAACAAATTTTCGTCCTAAATGTAGATAACTTCATGACTAACATGAATACGTTTGAAAAAGATGATCGAACGCGATCCGTTTTCGAGATATTCGCGTTTGTGTGTCAATTTTACGTCAAATCTACTCAAATTAGAAACTATAAATATACTTTATTAATAAAAAAAAAAAATATATAATTTCAAGAAGTTCAGTATTAAATGCTACTCATATGTAATAATTCTTGAAATTCATAATTTAGAATAAAAAAAGTATTTTTTCATGTCCATTTAATTTGAATAGTTTAGTTGTTGTGTTGGATGGGTAGTTCACTTCATCGATCGACTTTAATATGTTTATACCTGCTGCCTTCCCCGGTTTTAACCGTATATAATTGCGGCATATATGGAAACAATGTTTTCCGTAATTGCAATTATTTGATTAATATTTTTTTTATTTTTTGTGTGATTTTGATTATTTGATTCTAAACATTGGGGTGATAGGGGTCGTGGTCTAAGTGTTTACCCCGCAAGAGAGCCAGAATGCCCATTTTTTCTGCCTTCCTGTTTGTGTGGATCCTTACATTATGATTGGTCCAGATACTATTCGCTTGTCTCATTCACTTGCATGACACGAGACCCTAATTAAGTATGACGTTAAGGGCGTTATAGGACCGTCGATCATAGTTAAAATGTATTGGCGTCACGAATTATATAATAGTGAAGTGATCGACACCCCTCCACTGGGGTGTCTATGGTGACTGACTCGTGCCAGCCCCCGGTAATGTTCTGGACTCACTGGCAGTCTACTGTGCTGGCCATGAGCCATTCAACTCTTTTCGTTAGTCTCGCTTTCACCAAAAACATTTTATTTCTAAACTTTTTTTCGTAATTCATATCAATTCCATTGTATATTGTTCGTGACTAATTATTGGTCATGATACTTTTTTAGTGTGTCCTACGATGAAAACAACTGATTCAATTTGGTGACTGGAATCAGTATTTTTTATCGTAGGAAAAAAAAAATAAGTCGCATGATTAACACTTAGCCACGTACGTCATGCACCAAGAAAATTAATGTTATTTATGAAAAACATTCAGAAAAATATAGGTTATTTTACTGATCGCAAGACAAAAGAAAATGTTTGGGACAGGTTCGAGTCGCTCACAAAAGACAACAAAGTGGAGGCGTTCATGTATTTGTATCCTGATGCTGTGTCACTAGCTTCACTTCACTTTTATAGTCCGTGACGCCAGCACCCCGGTTCTTAGCTCGACCTAACTATACTAATCTGTCACGCTACTCCAGGTTGTTGCTCTACACTTGAATCCCTCAGTTACAATAGGGAACACGCGTATGAAAATTTTAATCTTTTTTTAAATACCTTGTCTCTCATTTAATAATTTTGTGTCTTTGAATTTTGAAAAACGGATCAGTCTATGCCTCAAAATAATTGGTTTAATAACGATAAATAAAAGGGCGCAAAAACCAGCCGCCGCCATGTAGAGTGGATTTGACGTCATGGTTTTGTACTGTGTACGCTCACCGCCTCAGCGATTGGTCTGTTACGCCACGTCTACAGAATCATTGCGTCACAGCTACCTGTACGCGTTTCAGATCCCCGAGTTTAAACTTCAATAAATGCGACCACATTAAACCTATCTATAAATTTCTTTTTTACTTGGGACTTGCATTAATATACTTTTTGTATCTGATACTATTAAACTAAGTGTTTGGTTTAACAAAACAAATCCTACGCGTGTTGCCTATTAGCATTAGACAAAACCGAATGAGCGAACTTTCTAGATGGTTACATTCGATAACGCATGCGGATATCACAGGTGTTTTGTTTCTCATGGTTTAGTGCTACAGGCGAGATATCAATGTCAATGGTAAACGAACAGTATTTCTAGATTAGCGTAACACTAAACTCTAACCGCATTCGCAAGGTAGGTGCTGTATTTGTAGATCTTAGAAAAGCATTTGATTCGGTACCCATTTTACCTCTTTTAAAAAAGTTGAAAGCTAGATATAATGTTAGTCCATATTTGTAAGCTATTCTGTTAGATTAAAGTCTAAATAAGCAAATCTTTATAAACCTACCCAGCTATACGTCAGATTTTATAGATATTCTGTGTGGAGTTCCCCAAGGCTCAGTTTTGGGGCCACTTTTATTTATTCTGTAAATTGACGATATATCTGATATTATGTCTGGCATATCTTATTTCTTGTATGCTGATGATTTGGTTTTTTATTTAGAAGGTACAAATACCGAAGAAATTGTCAGGAGGCTTCAAGAAATTTTAAGGAGACTGGCTAATTGGTTTGGGAGTCAGGAACTCCATATTAACTATAGTAAAACAAATTTTATGATTTTTAATAAGAGGTAATACTGTGAGTAGATTTCCTTAAGTGTTAACCTGCAATGGTAACATTATTTCCAGAGTATTTAAATTTAAGTATTTTGGTGTTTATTTGGATTTAAGTCATAGTTTTGAAAGGTGCTATGAATATGTTTGTAATAGTGTGTCTTCAGCAATAGGTATGATTGTAAGAATGAAGAGATTTGTGACTGAGAGAATGCTGAGAGTTCCTATGTTCATTCTATAATTGATTATTGTTTAGTTGTGTGGGCAGTAACACCATCTGCAGATTATATTGTGCTGCAGAGAAGAATAGATCATTTATTTGATGTAGTTCCTTTCAGCCAAGATTTGCAGGATGACCTCTTGACAATTGATGTGCGAATGAAGTTTCATATACTGGTAAATACTTTAAAGATGTTGAAAGGTATGTATTTAGATGTTGTGCCAAATATGTTTAATTTTGTTAAACGTACTCCTGATTCTACATTAACGTTTACTTTACAGGTTCCTAAAATGAATTTCGAGTCGTTCAGCAGATCATGCTTGGTCCGAGGTGTACATTACTGGAATTCACTTCCGCATAATCTTCGTAGTCAGTTTGAGAGATTCCGGCTCTTAGAATTTAGGAATAGAATATAATCTTTAATTCCTAATCAGAGAATTAAGCGTGTTTAAGTTAATATTGTTTTATTGTAAGTGGGTTTTCATCTGTTTTAGGTGATTGGTTTGTTGGTCAGCAGGGGATCAACATTCAGTTTCCTGAATTTTCTTGATTCAGTTTGATCTCTACTAATTAAATGATTTTCTCGGATCAAGATTTTCAAGATCATCTGATTTTTCATGATTTGAAGAGAAGATATAAGGCGTGTGCGGCTTCCCGGGTTGCTTTTACGTGCAATTTTATTTTTCCAGATTGCAGTTTCTGATTTTTTGCAATCCTCATTTTCATCGTTATCGTAAACAAATCAGTTTTTTCTTTTTTCAATTATTTTTCTTTTTTATTATATATATATTATTTTTCCCACTTTTTTTCTTCATGTTCTTTCATGTTTATTTATATACTATTATTTTTATTATTTAATATAATGCATATCCACTTGAGTTGATTTTATTTCATTTCTCAATTATTTGTTATTGTTCTTGATTTTGTTTGTATAGTACAGTTGTTTGTTTTGTTTTTGTTGTTGTTATTGTTATTAATGATTTCAATATTATTAATTGTTTGCATAGCCTAGTCCTCCTTTGTAAATCAATTTTTATAACTGAATAGGATAGACATTAAATAAATAAATACATATTTTACTTTATTAATTCCTTATGTACGTCGTGATATGTTTTACTCCGACAGTTTTAAACCCCTATTACGAGTTGTTTACATACGATGTAGCTTCCTCTACATACAGTTGAAGGTGGATAGCTTGGAATTCGTATAATTTGTTAGAGATTTTCTAGGAACACGTGGTCCACGATAAGTTATCTTAGTTATAAGTTATCTTCAGATAACGATGTACTTGTTAGCTATGAAGTGGAATCTCTTTTTACTAACGTGCCTATAAACGAAGTAGTGGATGTTATGCGTGACTTACATATTCCTGATCAAATTGTCGAACCCATATTTTCACTGTCATAAAAATACATATTTTATGTTTCAAGGACAAAAATACAAACAATTTCAGGGTTGCCCAACGGGGTTTCCTATTTCTCCAGCCATAGCTTATCTGTTTATGACAAAATTTGAAGATAAGTTTTTAGAAGAGTCACCCTTTAAAACTGCATTATATCGACGATATGTGGATGATATTTTTATGATCTGGCCACATGGTAGAGAGAGATTAACTGACTTCTTACATTACGTGAAGAGCATTAGCCCATCTATAAAATTCACGATGGAAGTGGAAACCAAAGGTCAGCTACCATTTCTAGAAGTGTTGATTTATATATATATATATATCTCTGGCTCCTGTTTCCAACTTAAGTTAGGTCAGGGGGTGGCTATAGCCACCAGGATTCTAGGATTTTATATTTAATATATATATATATATATATATATATATATATATATATATATATATATATATATATATATATATATATAAATAAAAAAAAAAAAACAGAGGGTGCGCTTGGTCACACAGTGTATCGTAAACCTACGCACACTAATAGGTAACGCTTTATCGCACTATCACCCCTCACATCTCAACTCTGTTGTCAATTCTCTAGTGGACTGATCGAAAAAACTTGCGGATAAAGATCATCAAGAGAGTGAGTGTAAAGAGTTAACTGATATCTTAACTAGTAACGGGTACTCATGTAAAACTATCAACATAGCTATGAATAAAAAGCCGTTAATTAATGAGTCGAAACAGGATTTTAAATCCACTTTAACCTTCCCTTAGATAAAGAGGACTTCTGACCGAATAAGTAGGATGTTAAAAAAACACAGTATTCACATAGTTTTCAAACCCCACAGAAAGATTGAATCGTTCCTGAGAAACCGAAGAGACCAAATACCGCTCAAAAACCAAGGAGTAGGGCCTATATGAGGTTCCGTGCACGTCATGTAATAGTGTATACATAAGCAAAACGAGTAGACGTATCTCTGCAAGACTAGATGAACACCGAATAGCAGTGAAGAACAGAAGTGACGTCTCGGGATTAGCTCAACATGCTACCACTACAGGCCATGTTATTGACTTCGAGGGATGTAAAACATTAGCGACAGTGAAAGGGTATTCTGAAAATATTATCAGAGATGCCTTAGAAATAGAGAGAAGGTCAGAAAATCTTAACGTACGCAAGGATAGCTTACGATTACCCACATCCTGGAAAGAAACACAAGACAGAATACAGAAGGTGGTCTCATGATTGGAAGGAACAACGGGGGACAACTCGAGGTTGCGATCGTGCCGACTTCAGACATTGGGGAAGAGATACCCAGCACGACATTAGGGCCATTGACACGCAGTAGAAGCAAGAAACTGCTAGAACTTAATGCTACGAAGTTTGATGCGCGCGCGCCTATTGGGAGTATGACGTCAGAATCCACACAAGACCAGAAAGTCTACAGCAGTGGAGATTCGACCGGCCGAGCGGAGGGAGGTAGACTCGGTGGAACCCCTGAAGAGGATGTGTGATATTACATCTAAACGTTGGGATGGAGGGGGTAAGTCAGAACCCTCATTCTACAACTCACGTGATAATACCCCAATAAATAATTATTTAACATATAGCCGTGGGAATTTAAAACTAAACATATATGTATAAATACATACGACGACGACGTTTCTCCATAATTGCATCTGGCATGATCACGAGTCCCTAGCACATCCTTCTCATCCAAGAACCTAACTTAGACTATAAGTATTGTCACTAATCACTATTGTCGTTAAATATTGTCAGCCGAGGCGCGCTTTCTTGAGCTAGTCTGTATCCCCACTCCTGTCACAGATAACTAATTAACTTCCTACGAAGTTAATTAGTTATCTGTGCTCCTGTAGTAGTAGTAGTAGTAGTAGAATATTTATTTAGCTCTTATAGCTACTCTCAGTACAGTTATTACAGTCGTTGTCATTATAATAACACATAATATGATTACAATATTTTTGCTGTTTGATTATCTGTAGTTGTATAATATATATTATCCTTTGTGTTTTGTGTTTCTACATTGTTCTATTATTAAACTTATGCAATTAACAATTTTGCTTAAGGAATAACTAGTTATTCATAATATGTTTTCTACATTGATTTTTAAATAAACTTAAGATTTTACATTGATTTATTACTAATGGTAGCTTATCATATTCAATAAAACCCTGAAAGTTCACTGATATTAAACTACTAGACTTATTTTTTGTATCCAAGTAAAAATTTCCCTTATTCCTAGTTTCGTGATTGTGAATTTGATCTTTAATTTTAACGTCTTTGTACAAATACTCCGGTAATAGTCCTAACTTAATTTTGTGTATAAATATCATTGTATCATTTTTACCTTTTTCACTACAGGTAACATTACCAGGGTTTCAAGCATTGACTTTATTGAGGTATATCGATCACAATTCAAAATAGTTCTCATACCTCTATTTTGTAGCTTTTGTAACTTTTCAATTTTTCCTTTTCCTATTTCAAATAAAACAGTATTGCAATAGTTGAAGTGTGGCTGGATAATCGTTTGATATATTTAATATTTTGTCCAGGATGAGAAAAACTTGCCTATTCTGCGTAGATATCCTATCTTCTTTGCAATTTTCTTACAAATAAAATCAACATGACAATTAAAATTTAGATTGTTATCAATTATTATACCTAGGTACTTCATTTCTTCAACTATTTCTAATTCTTCATCATTTATTCTAATTACACACTCTCTGAGCACCTCCTTTTTACTAACAGTTTTGGGGTGAGATAATCATAACCTTAGTTTTTTTTACATTTAGCTTGAGATCGTTTCGTTCTAACCATTTGGCCAGTCTTTTTAATACTACATCATTTAAATATTTTAACAGGTCTCTTAAGTTATCACCAGATATTGACAGAAGCGTATCATCTGCAAACAGATTGAGGAACACTTCTGGCAAATCTTTATACATATCGTTAATATATATTATGAATAATAACGGTCCCAATACTGAGCCTTGTGGCACACCATTTTCATTTACTAGTATTTAAGACATGACATTTTTAAACACAACACCTTGTGTTCTGTTTTCCAGGTAGGACATTAGCCATTTTAATACATTTTCCTTAATGCCATATTTTTTAAGTTTAAGTAATAATTTATTTCTTTTAATTGTCTCAAATGCTCTTTTTAAATCTAAAAAAACTACAATTGTTTTCTTCATTGTATCAGCATTTTTCTTCCACTCCCACATTGCAAGTTGAATGGCCGATTTACATGAGTGTGTCAACCCTCAAAATATTCTCTGACCTGCTTATCAACTACTTTCTCTATGATTTTTTCAAACAATGACAGCATGTTTATAGGTCGAAAATCCGATGCTTGACTAGTGTTCGTTACCTTGGCGATAGGTGCTATAGTCGAGGTTTTCCACCTTTTTGGAAACCACCCGGTTTTTAATGAAGTATTTATTTTATTTAATAAATGATAACGTATTGCTGGAAATGCTGATTTTATCAAATCTGTGCTTATCCCATCTACATATGAAAATTTGCTGTCTAACTCCATCACAATTTTTTTCAGTTGAGATATGTTAATCATTTCAAACTCCCTCATTTCACACTTAACTTCAATGTCACACAGATCTTCAAAACTGTTATCACTAAATCTATGTTCTTCAATTTCTTTAACAATATCATGTATACTTTCAATAAAATATTCATTAAATGCTGTAGCATAATTTTTCGGGTTTTATTTTTCACCATTCACGAACACGATCTCCTGGTTAGAAGCACTAACTTTTGTGCTAGTAAATGTTTTTAGTGTTGACCACATTCTTTTCATATCATTCTTTTGCATATCAATTTGTTGAAAGTAATACTTTTTCCGTTCACTTCTTGTGGCACTGACTACTATATTTCGTGCACATTTGTAGTTGTTCCAGTCGTTCTGAGAATCGGATATCTTAGCTTGTTTATATGCCCTATTTCGATTTCTCCGTGGTAGAATTATTTCATTAGAACCAAGCCAAGGTTTTTTTAATTTCCTTATTTCTGTTTTTGGTGCTACTATGCCCAACCCTTTGTTAATATTTTCTACAAAAATATCTGTTAATTTGTCTACATTGGTATTCTCATTATGCCAGTCCATTTCAAACAGATGCCCGTTTAACCTATCCATATCAAGTTTTGCAAAATTTCGTCTAAGTCGAGTTGCACACGGATTTATTTCCCCTAATTGGTCACCATGAGGCATAGAAAATACCACTATTTCATGGTCTGAGAGTCTTGGCTCACCAAGCACAGTTACTGTTTGTTCATGGTTATTTGTAATAACCAGGTCAATTAACGATTTAGTACCTCTTTCATAGCGTGTAGGATGTTGAACCACCTGTTTCATGCCTAGAAATTCAATTGTTTTTTAAAATTTATGACTGTATGTCTCTGATTTTAACATATTAATATTAAAGTCACCTGTTATGAAAATTGATTCTTCCATTTCATATTTATTTTCACACCACTGCTCAAAAAAATTTAAAAATTCACATTTAATAGATGCTGGTGACCTGTAGAAGACTGCCACATAACATATTTTCTTCGGTCTTTGTGATGACTCTCCTATCCCTTCGATAGCAAGGAAAAGGAACCAATATTTGTCTTGTACTCCTCCCCTGTCCATCTCCTTATATTTCACACCGTTCTTAATATATATTGACACACCACCAGTATGTCTGCTGTTTGATTCACACCTGATTTCGGAGTAGTAATGTATTGTTGTTTCACATAGTTCAATGTCACTGGTTATTCTTGTTTCTGCGAGGCAGAGAACATGCGGATTGCTTGTTGTCACAAATTGTGAAAGGTCATACATGTTTTTTGTTAAACTTTGGATATTTAAGCACACCATTTTCAAAATCTTGGAACTGTGTTCACCCTTTAACAGTTTAACTGCTATTGTTGTCTTTGTGAAACACTCTCTTCTATCCTTTTCAGACAAGTACACGTTTTGTCCCATACATTATGATAGGTATCCAACTGAGAATTGTATTTGTTGTTGTTGTTGATACAATTAATACACTGCCAGTAGTCTGCTACACAATCTGTGGATTAATGCCTGCCCCCACAGTATCCACAGGTGACTCCATTTGTGCAATCGGCTACTTTGTGGCCATACGCACAACATTGGTAGCATCGTATTATGTGCATATATTCCACAACTCGGCAGACGTTCCATCCTATTTTTAGTCTAGAGCCTATTTTTGCTTTAGTGTCTGTATCTACCTCAAGTATCACATTTACCGTTCCTCCGTGAAAGTTATTTTTTACGTACACAATTTTTAAAATGATTTCTGGGCCTAGACCTAAATTATTTTGTTCACATATTTCTTTCTCTAATTTATTGCGATTATCTTCCACATTATCAATGTTAGCCCCTATAATCATAACTCTTTGCAACTTGTTCTTGTCCGGTTTTGTGATATTGTAATCATGTCCAAGTAATTCTTTCGTTTTGTTTTCAAGGACAATGAGACCTTCTAATGTATCACATCCTATTACCACACCCCCATGTCTTATGTCCCTGATTTTTGTCACTCCAAGTCCCGTTTTTAAAGGGTCAACATTCTTTTTTATACCTTCCCTGGTATATTTGAATTTCCTGTTTATTATCTTTTGGTTTTATTATTATCACACTTTCTTTGCTTCGGTCATTATGTCGCCGCATAATAGCCTCATTAGGAAGGTGGAGGTGCGGGGCGGCGCGGTAATATTGTTAATGAGTGCTGAGTCTGCACCAGTATACTCACACAAGCGGCG
The DNA here is from genome assembly GCA_945910005.1 of Isoperla grammatica. Classification (NCBI taxonomy): domain Eukaryota; kingdom Metazoa; phylum Arthropoda; class Insecta; order Plecoptera; family Perlodidae; genus Isoperla; species Isoperla grammatica. The sequence continues at coordinate 72,809,924 of OX246737.1, read as the reverse complement.
GAATATCCCGGAAGACAACAAATCCATTACATACGTCCGCGAAAACATAAGAAATAACAAATATATGCATACGTGCCGCGGTACGTACAGCTTCAACTACCTGGCAAGCGGTCGTTGATGCGCGACGCAGGCACAGCAGCGAGGCAGTTTCTACCGCTGACGTCACGCGGGTGACTGCGCTAGGGACGGGTTTCAACTACATGGCGAGCGGCCGTTGATGCGCGATGCAGGCACAGCAGCGAGGCAGTTCTACCGCTGACGTCACGCGGGTGACTGCGCTAGGGACGGGTTTCAACTACATGGCGAGCGGCCGTTGATGCGCGATGCAGGCACAGCAGCGAGGCAGTTCTACCGCTGACGTCACGCGGGTGACTGCGCTAGGGACGGGTTTCAACTACATGGCGAGCGGCCGTTGATGCGCGATGCAGGAACAGCAGCGAGGCAGTTCTACCGCTGACGTCACGCGGGTGACTGCGCTAGGGACGGGTTTCAACTACATGGCGAGCGGCCGTTGTGGCGCGATGCAGGCACAGCAGCGAGGCAGCTTCTAGCCGCTGACGTCACGCGGGTGACTGCGCTAGGGACAGGCTTCAACTACATGGCGAGCGGTCGTTGATGCGCGACGCAGGCACAGCAGCGAGGCAGTTTCTACCGCTGACGTCACGCGGGTGGCTGCGCTAGGGACGGGTTTCAACTACATGGCGAGCGGCCGTTGATGCGCGATGCAGGCACAGCAGCTTCTACCGCTGACGTCACGCGGGTGACTGCGCTAGGGACAGGCTTCAACTACCTGGCGAGCGGCCGTTGATGCGCGACGCAGGCACAGCAGCGAGGCAGCTTCTACCGCTGACGTCACGCGGGTGACTGCGCTAGGGACAGGCTTCAACTACCTGGCGAGCGGCCGTTGATGCGCGACGCAGGCACAGCAGCGAGGCAGCTTCTACCGCTGACGTCACGCGGGTGACTGCGCTAGGGACAGGCTTCAACTACCTGGCGAGCGGCCGTTGATGCGCGACGCAGGCACAGCATCGAGGCAGTTCTACCGCTGACGTCACGCGGGTGAGTGCGCTAGGGACAGGCTTCAACTACATGGCGAGCGGCCGTTGATGCGCGACGCAGGCACAGCAGCGAGGCAGCTTCTAGCCGCTGACGTCACGCAGGTGACTGCGCTAGGGACAGGCTTCAACTACCTGGCGAGCGGCCGTTGATGCGCGACGCAGGCACAGCATCGAGGCAGTTCTACCGCTGACGTCACGCGGGTGACTGCGCTAGGGACGGGCTTCAACTACATGGCGAGCGATCGTAGATGCGCGACGCAGGCACAGCATCGAGGCAGCTTCTAGCCGCTGACGTCACGCGGGTGACGTCATCCCGCAACTATTATTTTATAAAATCACTCATTTCTCAACTAAAATTGGGACCGATTTCTTTAATTTTTTTTTAAATTCCTTAAATAATTTGATTTTGTACGTATGCTAGCAATAGCGCCATGTGACAATTGTACCTATGTTAGCAATAGCACCATGGGACAATTTGCTTTTTTTCTTATGTAAAATAGAATGTATTTAATAATTCCACAGCAACCATAAACAAATTATACATAACTCGGCTACCGAAAAACATGACAATATAACAATGTAGCGTAATAGTAGACTAATAATATTAGTACCTATTACTAATTTAGTATTATGTAACTATATAAATAATGTTAACTTTGTTTTATTGTGTTTTTATAACTTAACTGATTGATATACAACCAGGATCTGGGTAGATAAACATGATTTATTTAACGTACATTTCAACCAACATCCAAGCATGTAGATCATGGCTGAGGCTTGTTGTATTCTCTAGTTCATACAACGACTGGGTGCCAAAGTAGGCGGAGCCATATATGACAAACTTGGTCAATTTCGAAACAATCAAAACAATATATTTGGCATATTTGTAATTTTCCCTTTACTTTCTGACGTGGCGCGGCCCTAGATTAAAGTAAGTAACGTTTGCTGCCACCATTCACTCATATGACTGTGGGAGTGAGACCACAAATACACAACAATTAAGGAACATACTAAAAATGAGGCGTGAAGCTACATGGTAACTTTGAAATGCAACTGAGATAAGCCTTGACCATTTTATTGACAAATAGACACATTGACAACTAGACAAATTGACAAATAGACAAATTGGCAAATATACAAATTGGCAAAAAGACAAATCGGCAAATAGACAATTTGGCAAATAGACAAATTGACAAATACAGTGTAAATAAAATAATATAGACTCACCAGTATATAGGTATCTTGATGCACAAAAAACATGGTAAGTACACTAAATTATTGAGAAGTGCAGCTCGAGCCTAATCCCCAGGTCCTACTCAAGGCTTTTTTACTGTCAATCAGCCCAACTATGGATTTCCACGGCAAATAATGACCTAGTGGTTTGCCAAGAAGGGGGGATTTTATTAGGAATTCACCAAGAGCTAACGACGACTGGGCATCAGGCTAGATTCTAGCCAACCGATCACACCTCTGACTCTTTGGGTGTGGATCCACCCACCTTATATACCCAAGTCTCTAATTATCCGTTAATCAACTATAGCGTGTGATATGATTCTACTCCCTTGTTTGTGACGTAGGTCAATGTTAACTTCCTATTGGGTAGTTGACTTATCGCTCGGACTGTGTATCGAGGGAAAGTAGGATAATACGGTAATTCTATAAACCGTACGCCTAAGCGGATATTTGCACTTAAATATAACTTAGTGTCCTAAATGACTTTATAGCAATAATCTGTGTATGGTTAAACGTAAAATTATTATATTATATTATCATGAAAAAAATATAGTTGTCGTGCTATAGCCAGCTCACGACATTTCTATACTTAGTACCGGTGTTCATATCCAACCAGCTCACAAGAGTCTACTCACGTTAACATTAAGGAGATTAGAAAGAGAGTTTGTAAGATATGATTTTCTTCATACCTTATCACTATGTATGACAAACCGTTCGCGGCAAATAGCCTGAAATCAGCCTGTAAAGCTAGAATCCGAGCCGTTACTTTAATCTAAATAACTTCACTTACTTGTACGCCTTTCATTATCACTTCACTATACTTCAAGTAACATTTTATAATTTTCAGTTGTTTTCCCACTTAAATTCTAGGTCAACAACAATTTTATAAATTTTAGCAGATTTTCATTTGTATCCCACTTAAATTCTAACAATTCTTATGCTATTCGTGTCCAAATACTGTCGACTATATTTAAAATATCAATATCACACAATTGTGAAGAGAACATTGCTGCAAATGTCGAATAACTTTCTGATGTCCAAATTTGTGGACGCATTGACTCAATACTTGAAAATGCTTCATGCTCTTTAATATTCTAGTTCGGAGCGGAGCACTAACCTACCGATGGCATTAGAGTTAATAATCTTCCTCCAGTATTACACATGCTAAACGCGAAGATTTCTGTACGTGATGTCGCATTCATTTAGACCTAAAATACCATAGATGATTGTTCTAATCCCTTCGGTTTTCAGAAATATTATCCACAAATGCGTCAGTTCAATTAGTGCGTTTCCCAGCTAAACCTTGAACAGCAAATGAGAATGTATGTTGCATCTGCTTGTGCGTGTGCGTGTGCGTGTGCGTGTGCGTGTGCGTGTGCGTGTGCGTGTGCGTGTGCGTGTGCGTGTGCGTGTGCGTGTGCGTGTGCGTGTGCGTGTGCGTGTGCGTGTGCGTGTGCGTGTGCGTGTGCGTGTGCGTGTGCGTGTGCGTGTGCGTGTGCGTGTGCGTGTGCGTGTGCGTGTGCGTGTGCGTGTTCGTGTTCGTGTGCGTGTGCGTGTGCGTGTGCGTGTGCGTGTGCGTGTGCGTGTGCGTGTGCGTGTGCGTGTTCGTGTGCGTGTTCGTGTTCGTGTTCGTGTGCGTGTGCGTGTGCGTGTGCGTGTGCGTGTGCGTGTGCGTGTGCGTGTGCGTGTGCGTGTGCGTGTGCGTGTGCGTGTGCGTGTGCGTGTGCGTGTGCGTGTGCGTGTGCGTGTGCGTGTGCGTGTGCGTGTGCGTGTGCGTGTGCGTGTGCGTGTGCGTGTGCGTGTGCGTGTGCGTGTGCGTGTGCGTGTGCGTGTGCGTGTGCGTGTGCGTGTGCGTGTGCGTGTGCGTGTGCGTGTGCGTGTGCGTGTGCGTGTGCGTGTGCGTGTGCGTGTGCGTGTGCGTGTGCGTGTGCGTGTGCGTGTGCGTGTGCGTGTGCGTGTGCGTGTGCGTGTGCGTGTGCGTGTGCGTGTGCGTGTGCGTGTGCGTGTGCGTGTGCGTGTGCGTGTGCGTGTGCGTGTGCGTGTGCGTGTGCGTGTGCGTGTGCGTGTGCGTGTGCGTGTGCGTGTGCGTGTGCGTGTGCGTGTGCGTGTGCGTGTGCGTGTGCGTGTGCGTGTGCGTGTGCGTGTGCGTGTGCGTGTGCGTGTGCGTGTGCGTGTGCGTGTGCGTGTGCGTGTGCGTGTGCGTGTGCGTGTGCGTGTGCGTGTGCGTGTGCGTGTGCGTGTGCGTGTGCGTGTGCGTGTGCGTGTGCGTGTGCGTGTGCGTGTGCGTGTGCGTGTGCGTGTGCGTGTGCGTGTGCGTGTGCGTGTGCGTGTGCGTGTGCGTGTGCGTGTGCGTGTGCGTGTGCGTGTGCGTGTGCGTGTGCGTGTGCGTGTGCGTGTGCGTGTGCGTGTGCGTGTGCGTGTGCGTGTGCGTGTGCGTGTGCGTGTGCGTGTGCGTGTGCGTGTGCGTGTGCGTGTGCGTGTGCGTGTGCGTGTGCGTGTGCGTGTGCGTGTGCGTGTGCGTGTGCGTGTGCGTGTGCGTGTGCGTGTGCGTGTAGGTGAGTGGAGAAACAAGAACGCACGTGCGATAAAATGCATATTATATCTTTTAAGCAAGCTATTATTTACTTCCACATGGGTTGTAATGTCCCGCTACAATATCTGCCAAGGAATCGTTTATTGCATCAGTTTTCACCGACTGTACAATCAACCGGAAAATGAACTACCGCCCTACGTTGAGCTGTGGTTGTGGAACGTGCATTGGCGACGCAAGTGAAAGTAGAGGGAGTTTATCTCGTCAAGCTGAATCATGAAGCTGAATGGCAACAGTGTTTCGTGTTTCCAGCAAGACTTATGGCCGCGAGACTCAGGTGGACGAATTGACAAAGAGAATTGATTTCGCTCATACTTTACGATTAGCCAATAATCCTCAACCAAATCCTAATGACGCAGTAAGCATTATAATTCATAACTACTTACTGCAGGCGAATGAAACACTTGGTAGGATTATGCCAATAGGAAATACTTGTATTTCCATAACAAGGATATAATTAATTTCCAAAATTTACTAAGCGTGGATTTTCGGGTAAATATGTTGGTTGGGGAAACATTGAAAGCCAGAAAAATGGAAACCCGATTAACGTGTTTGAAGACGAGCAAAGAATGAGAACAGCACTTTAAGGTGAATCTACCCCCCCTGAAAAAACACTTTTGCTAGGAATTACTTGTAAATGTGTATGTGGGTGGGACGTCTGAAGTGTACCCCTCCTCCCCCCCCCCCCCCCCACTACCACAACTCCGACCGACCTCCGCGCGCTGTTTTCTGTTTTTAGTCGAGCGCTGGCTCTTGTCAAAGCCAGGTCACGCCCGGCCAGGCGCCGCTCCGCTTACTTGGTGTCATGTTTCCCCCCAATACTTGGATTAAATCTGTACATTTGCGTTCTCAACTACTGTTGAGCGGTGCTAGGACACAAGGAGACAATTTCTTTGCGCACACTACCTGTCTAGACCCGTAAAGTAGTTACGGCTGGACTGCGACATGAGCAAACTGGTGCGCTTTACATCCGTGTACGTAAATCACCAACACTCGAAAATTGTTTTACGTAGGCTTGAGACTGCAAGCATTTTGGGAAGATAAGGGTCGAGCGCATGATATGCACTTTATTTCTTGAAAGTGACTCTTTTCATAATTAAGTTATGGAAAAGTAAAAACAGCATATACTCAAGTGCCTTTTCCCCGGGACACGAAAAAATTCATTAAACAAAACTGGTCACATAATTGTGTTTTAAAATTGTATTCCATCATTCCTAAGATAGCAACCTATAGAATACTACATTTTCGTGTACTTGACAAATATGGTCTAGAGGTGTAATTACATGAACGTAAAGATTTTTGAAGCTATCGGTACACGTAAAAAATAAAAGTGTAATTTTTTTAAAACCACTTTTTGCAGACATAATATCAATGTTTATCAACCTTCATCAAAAAACTTAATTTAAAAAAGTTAAGTTACCTAGAGCACAGCTCATGTGATCGAGCAGTAATTAATACAGTGAGCATGTTTATTTTATTTCATATGGCGATCACGGAAAACACAGTTCGTGCAAACATGCTACTTCACTGTGGAGAACGGTTTGTATATTGGTCGTTGTAGCTCATTATTTCATAGATTTCAGTCCCTATTAGAGAATTGCGGTCACCCATGTTTATTCAGGTGCGTTTAGCGTTAATATAACATGGCACTGGCAGGTGTGTTTCGCTTTGTTTACTCTACAATACGTGATATTTAATGGTTTGAGTGACCCACTGCTATCAAATAACGCATTCTGTTGCTTTATTTGGTTGGTATATTAATGCAGTCAATATGGTTTACGGCAATACAGGAGATATTGATAAATCACAGCAATATCAACTTTTGCAGTTAACTCCGCAAGCTTGATAGCGATCACTGGCTACCATCATTATAATTTATTGTTTACTCCGATAGAGATGGCTCCGCGGTAAGACGCGAGACTCCAATCCAGGAGGTCGCTGGTTCGATACCGGCCAGGGTGAAAGGTTTTTCTGAATCACAAAGTGAATGCTGCGATTGAGTCATATAATCAGTCATCGGACATTCTTTAGTCACATGAAGAGAGACATGGTCTGTTCCTGGACCGGTTTTCTCCGAAAAATTATTATATACAAATTATTATACTAATTTGCATATTATATGATAAATACCGATCGTCGAGTCGTAGTACCGATATGACTAGTTTGTAATATAATTTATAATATTTCGTAATAAACTTGCCCTGGGACAATCCATGCCCATCTTCAGGTGACTAACATCATGGTGGACAGGTTTGTGTACTTTGTTGATCCCGAGAGCTATTCCGGCGAAAGCGTATGCTTCTGATAGGGCACCGTAGCCGGACAAGTCAAGATGGACAAGTCAGACGAAATGCAGTGCACATACCCTTTCAATTTTCCTCCCCTTGCAATTTTCCTCCCCGCACTCATACTTGCCCCTTTCCTTAAAACATCGTGATCTTCATATCTCATCCACTCATCGTCTCGATGAGACAAGCTACAAAATATGGATCGTAAAATGCAAATATCATCATCTTCAGGTGACTAACTAGGTATTACGGTATTTAATATAGTAAGGAAGGAGGGCCTGGGGGCTGTTAGTATGACTCAATAATACAAAATAATGTTTCGTAGGTAACCTGCCCAGAGACAGCTCCAACTCTTCAGGTGACTAACTAGGTATTCGGGGTATTTAGAATAGTTGAAAAGGAATGTCCGAGGGCTGTTAGAAGTACTCGAGCCAAGCATTCGTCTTGTAACTGAGGAAAAGCTAGGACAAACATTGTCAGTACTGCCAGTGGCCTGTATCGAAACGGTGGCCCCCCGAATTTGGCTCGCGTCTTACCGCTGAGTCACCTCTATCGGTGTACTTTTAGTTGGTATACATATAATATTATATACTTGTACAAACGCATAGTCGTTTTCTCGGGTGCTTCTTACCTCAGCCTCACCGCAGCCCAGCTCAGTCACGACTTATGAATGATATTCTTGAACCTTCCTCGGACAGAGACTAGTGCCATTGTTAGACCAAGCAACATTGAATATAATATGCCACTCTGTTTCGTACAACAAACGACTACACTGCAGCGCTTCGAGCGTTCCGGCCACTGAGCTCCCGGAAACCCAAATACCTTTACATAGTAAGGTATTTGGGAAACCTCTCATGGAAGCCAGTGCACTTATTATAACTGGGAAAATATCCATCAGAGTCCAAAGAAGTCAAGTAGTCTTTCCAACGACTTAGAAATTTGCGTTGTTGAAAGTTGGTGTATCCAGTATTCAGTGACAGTTGGCCGGATCGCTCGCAACGCACATTCAACCCAGTTATAGGCCGGACGCTGTAACAAAGAAGGTGTTGTCGTCACAACTAATTACTCTGGCCGGCGTAGTAATATGTGGCCGTTTATGCAGTGCTCATCCGCGCACAATAACCACCTGTCAGAGTGAAAATACACTGATCGGCCAGGCGGTGTAAGAAAATACTGGCTTTGGTAGGCTGTGACTTTAAAATACTAACATGAAGAAAGCTTTGACTTCTGTGTGTTGCTAGGATACTTGATGTATTCTTTGTCATTTGATGGGCTGTTGTCTTTATTGCCGTTTCGTGTTTGACAGAAGTTGAGTTCATTGGAGGGGGGGTGGGGGGGGGGGGGGGGGGAAGATGACGGCGTTTTTTCTATAATATGTGACGCCCGTGTTCAACTGATTTACCCTGTAATCTTATTTAAGGAAATTTATTAGCGATATCAAAAAAACATTGACACTGAAAACATTACTCGAGATCTTTCAGAGTGGTCATATGCGTTCCCTGTGCCTTTAGGGTACGACAATATGCAGGCAGACAAAGCTAGGTCGTCCGTAGCTGTTCCTTCTTCGGCACCTTCATGCCTAACATGATGGGACGGAACTACTTCAAATTTTCACAAATATAATGAAGTAGTTGTTAATTTATAAGTGAATATAATAAATTAGATAATAAGAAACTAAGGTTTGTTCCTGCATAATTTAACCGCAAACACATACCAAGAGGGAGAAAAATAGCATTTTAACAAGGCCCCATGTCCACCAACTTATTAAATAACAATACATGTCTACTTCTGGTAAGGCAATGAGTAGTAGTCTACATTTAAGTTGGTATTACAGCGTGTGAGGTCACTTGCTATTACATCATCCGTGACGACAACAACTTCTTAGTTACGGCGTCCGGCCTAAACCAGGGGTCGGATTCACAAAAGGTCTTAAATTAGGACAGGTCCTAAGTCCTGCTGTACCGTATGTGTTATAAAAAATACATGGTAGGCCTACTACCAACTACAGAGCCCAATTGATAGCTACTTTCGTGGAAATCGCAGTGAACTTAAAATATTTCAAGGCGGTGTTTTAAAGTTTAGTATTTTGTTTTCTAATACCTCCACATTCTAAAAACAGAGAAATGTATATTAAGATACGTAAACGGTAGTGATTTATGTTCACACTTTGAAGCCATAGACGTATGGGCACCATCTTTGAAGAAAGATAAGACCAACTCAGACAGGGCCTAAATTTTGGTCTCAAGTGTTTGTTATTTACTAGGGTTTCTTAGCGACGCCGAGTCGAGCTATGTGCAGGTCTGTATCAGACGTCCTAAAGTTAGGCCAGGCCTCAGTTGACTTTTTGCAAATCTGGGCCCTGTTGTTCAAATATCATGGCGGCAATTTTAAAGATACTAGTCGCCAACTTCACGTAATTTGAAAATTTGGTATAAAAGGAATGTTTAGGAATTAATAAATAATGTAATACAAATAGGTAGCACTGATGGTGCACATCACTTAACAGGAAAAACAAGACTTAGATGGCATTAGCATAGGCATTCAGAAGCTACCGCTACAACAATGTCAAAATGATATAGCTTGAGAGTGGGTTTTGGATTTTCGTCATATCTCTCTCTCTCTCTCTCTCTTTCTCTCTCTCTCTCAATTTACATAAATGATATATCTACCGCCTTAACTTACTGTCACCATCACCTCTACGCCGACGATCTTCATATATACCTTCATGCTTCTCCTTTATTAATTAATCAGGCAATTGAAATGATAAACCAAGATCTAAAATCACTTTCCAATTGGGCAATTAAAAATTATTTGGTTAGTAACCCCACTAAATCCCAAGCAACTATTTTCGGATACCACAAACTTCTCGTCAAATAAGATCATGCAAACATTCACAAACTTATTCTTAACGGTCAGAACATACAATTTTAAAATGGTGTTCAAAATTTGGGACTTTTCATGACTAACGACCTTTCATGGACCGAACAAATAAAGCGCATGTGCCAAAAAACGTATGCTGCTCTACATTCCTTAAACCGACTTAAAAACTTTCTTCCGACAAAACTCAAAACACTACTTGTACAAAGCCTTATTATACCACTTTTCGACTACTGCGACATAGTATACAATGACTTGACCGAAAACCTTTCCATTCGCTTACAACGGGCACAAAATTCCTGTGTACGTTTTATATTGGGCATAAAGAAACCCGATCACATAAGCCCTGGATTTAAACAACTAACCTAGCTTCAATTAAGTGACCGTCGAAATCTTAATTCCGTCTGCCTCGTTTATAGAATATTATCATCATCAGCACCCTCATATCTCACCCCAAACTTCCAATATCTACACTACAATCATAGTTTCAACACCAGATCTAGAGGAGGTTCCCAACTTGCATTCCCGGTACATCGAACTAAGCTCCTTGACAATTCAGTTACAATACATGCAATCAGAATGTGGAATGCTATACCGGTGGAGATCAGGGATACTTTTCAAAACAACTACGGCGTGTTTAAGAGTAAAATGTATTCATTATATGTTTCGAAAAAAAAACGATCATTAATTTTGTTTATTTGTTTTTATATTGTTCTTGTGCAAGTATTTCTACGTTTATCTTCTATGTATAGCCATACATATTTGTGATGACTTGCAATATAAATGGAGTTACATAATATTTACTTAATGTTCCTACCCATTAAATGAATGTACGAATAAATGTGATGGATGAATGATTTATCTTAGCATTATCAATATGAGTTAGCGTGGTTAAAAATCTGTAATTGGAATTGAAATTGTATTTTCCCATTATGTATGTTCGTTATTTCTAAGTCGTTAATGTATTTTAATGAAAAGCTAGCATTAGCATTATGATTTCATCATTCTCTTAAAAATGAACAAATTCAAAATCTAATTGTAATTGTATTATTCTATTATGTATGTTCTTAATTTTAAGCCTTCATGTATTTTACCTTAATGCGCCTCTATAACGGTTGGATGTAAGAAAAGGCCTCACTGGCCTTAATCCCGCCCAAAATAAAGTCCAAAAAATCAATCAATAAATCTCTCTCTCTCTTTCTCTCCCTCTCTTAATTTGTATTTTGTATTGCTTCTTGTATTTTGTATCTATAGTGTGGTTTGATGGAAGAAGGCCTTACTGGCCTTAATCCCGGCACAAATAAGTTACCTTAATCAATCAATCAATCAATCAATCAATCAATCAATCAATCAATCAATCAATCAATCAATCAATCAATCAATCAATCAATCAATCAATCAATCAATCAATCAATCAATCAATCAATCAATCAATCAATCAATCAATCAATCAATCAATCAATCAATCAATCAATCAATCAATCAATCAATCAATCAATCTCCCTCTCTCTCTCTCTCTCCCTCTAGCCGCCTTTGGAACAGATATCTTCTGCAAACATATTCTAAAACGTCGCTCCCCACGCTCAGAAGTAGCATCCACAACCGTCTCCTTTCCACATATAATTAAAAATGTGATCAGTTTCAAAAGATGTTCTAAAACTGTTTAGATTTGTATATTAAATATATGTGAATTCGCGCAAGTAGGTACTTAGCATTGACATATTACAATTTATAATTCCAGTCATAAATATTCGCATTATAACTACATAGTTTCATATACACCTGAGTAATGGCATAGTATACACTAGGTTACTAATTAGAGTTAGTATTACATTTAGACTAGAATAATACTATTATTAGTATTAATATTAGAATAAGCATAGTATTAAAAGTACAATTTGCATTAGAATTATAGTTTGTGAACTCGTTTTTTTTCTCTTCTTTTTTCTTTTGTTCAAGAGAATAAGTGATGCCTTCTGCATAACATCTGTTAGATAAAATATGTATACAAAGTGTATTTTATACTAGTTTATAAGTGTATTATTGCCAATTCAATATGTATTATCTCACATTCATATATTTCATATTCATATGTTTATGGTGTCTGTATAATATCTGTAATGAAGAGGTTGGCTACACTCAAAGGGGCTTAATAGCCCTACGTAGCACGCCTTTAAGCCAATAAATATCAAATATCAAATATCAAATATCTCTCTCTCAATATATAGGCCTATACAAATGTTTGTTTGTTTGCCCCATATGCGTTCCTATACCACTCTTCCGATTGTGACAAAAATTTAGTAAGTTAATGTGCGCACACCCGCAAAGGTTTCTGAATGAGAAATAGCCCCCCCCCCCCCCCCTCCCCCACACACTAAGATACCAAAATGCAATAATGCGTTCCTATACATTCATCCGATTGCGATAAAACTTTAGTGAGTTGTTGTGCGCCCGCCCGCGAAGGTTTTTGAATGAGAATAAGCCCCCCCTCCCCGCCCCCCCTCCTTCACACACTAAGATACCAAAATGCAATAATGCGTTCCTATACATTCATCCGATTGCGATAAAACTTTAGTGAGTTGTTGTGCGCCCGCCCGCGAAGGTTTTTGAATGAGAATAAGCCCCCCCCCCTCCCCCACACACTAAGATACCAAAATGCAATAATGCGTTCCTATACATTCATCCGATTGCGATAAAACTTTAGTGAGTTGTTGTGCGCACGCCCGCGAAGGTTTCTGAGAACCATTTTTCAATAGTTTGCCGCGCGAGTCGTTTCAACAAATGTTATAAAAATTAGTGTTTCTTTGTTTGTTTTCCGGTATGCGTTCCTATTACTTTCGGTGTAATATTAATTATGCCCCCCAAACGACACGCTATTGTGCCACCCAAACGACAAGCTATTCGTCAATTTACATTTCAAGCACGAACGAAAAAGGCATCGCGAGCTTCAGAAATAGACAAGCAACGGGAAGCAAGACTGGAAACCACTCGAGTACATCACTGCTCAAGGCTCAAACCCGTTCGTTTGAAACAGTCGATCAACGGGAAGCAGGACTGGAAACCACTCGAGTACATCACTGCTCAAGGCTCAAACCCGTTCGTTTGAAACAGTCAAGCAACGGGAAGCAGGACTGGAAACCACTCGAGTACATCACTGCTCAAGGCTCAAGCCCGTTCGTTTGAAACAGTCGAGCAACGGGAAGCAGGACTGGAAACCACTCGAGTACATCACTGCTCAAGGATCAAGCTCGTTCGTTTGAAACAGTCGAGCAACGGGAAGCAGGACTGGAAACCACTCGAGTACATCACTGCTCAAGGCTCAAGCCCGTTCGTTTGAAACAGTCGAGCAACGGGAAGCAGGACTGGAAACCACTCGAGTACATCACTGCTCAAGGCTCAAGCCCGTTCGTTTGAAACAGTCGAGCAACGGGAAGCAGGACTGGAAACCACTCGAGTACATCACTGCTCAAGGATCAAGCCCGTTCGTCTGGAAAAGTCGAGCAACGGAAATCAGGACTGGAAATCGCTCAGTACATCACTGCTCAAGCCCGTTCGTCTGGAAAAGTCGAGCAACGGGGTAGAAAAAACCTTCTGATTTATTCGTGTACGCACCAAACGGAAAAACAAATAACATTGTGTATCCAAAAGCCTTATTAAAACACTTTCGATTCCACCAAGTGCTAAACTTGAGTTTAAAAATTTTAAGCGTCGTTTAGATCGAAAATGCGTTCCCCCACAACTAAACTCGAGTTTATCTCAAGTTTAAAATAAACCCCACCTCCGGTCCGGTTTAAATTTTTAACTACAACTCACCGCCAACACGATGACAGAAGTTTCGAATTTTCAAATATAACAAGCCGTGATACTAATGTTTTGATTTCGTCATTGCCTGTCAATGTGTGTGCTACAAAGTTGGTTATGTTGATGTGTCTGCCTTTTGTCATCGTTCTATTTTGTATGCTAGCCCTATAATGAATGGCAGGCTACGTGTCTGATGTGTCGTTTCCATCCGACGATGATGAAGAAATAATTAACTTTATTCAACGTTCAATGCGACGTCCTCGAATCATAAAGAACTAGGCCTACCCGTTGGCATTACACTCGCAACGTTAAACCATAGCTAATTTTACTGTTCTACTGCAGCTCCTCCCGAGTTACTGTAGGCCTAGGCCCTCCGTCCTGGCCCTTGCTCATAGGCTAAGCGTTCAGTTCACCCGCAATTCTCTCCCATATTTCCTCCTTCTCTTTCCACGAAACAGAAACGTTTTTTTATTTTTGATTATTCCACGGTATTGCTCAACCATTTGTAATAACATATTTTGTCACTTTCGGAGTAATTACTCCCACGCGAACGTTGTTGATTTTTCCCCATCTTTCTTCAGGTTATGTTTGGACAAGCTCCTCACCGCTACAGTCCGCCATGAAAATGAATCACGTGATTGGAATGGAACAACCAATCACAGACATCCTTACAAAATAAACTTGGCATAGCTAACTGAAGGAGAATAAAACGTGGTGGAATCGGTATTGGTTTAAACTTAAGTTTAAAAATAAGCTAAGCTTCGCTAAACTCGAGTTTTAATCCATTTGGTGGAATCGGGCATCAGTGGCATTGCAACGCATGGCGGGTACTCGCTATACGTCGGCTTTCATGGCCCGGGTGAAATACTAGGTGACTTCAATAATATTGATCTACAAAAGAAGATTGCTCCATTCAATTGATTTAACCATCGGCTTCTAGATCGTCGTAGATAGTACATTGTTAGTTTACATAGTTAGTTACCCTTACATGCAATAGAGTATTAGGCTGGATGGAAAGTGTCTCACAACCCGGCACCTCCACCATTCAGACACGCGCTAAGTATATTTTTTTTTTTTTTACAGGGTTTCATGATTTAACCCTTTTTATAGTTCAAATACATCAGCAGTTAATTTTCTGTGAGCTGAATAATTCATGATGAGCTGTGCTGACGTAGCGGCGACGTGGTGGTTATGTTTACTTAAATGAAAGTATTTTGGCACTCCACAAAGAAATAGGCAACATGCAAGTTAAAGTGTTCGTTCACCTCTTGCTGCAATGTGTACCTAGGCACTCAAGTTGGTATAGATTTACCACGAGCACATCTCCGCGCGCGAAAGCTTGCGCGCGCATCCGGGTCTAGTCTATTCGGTTTTTTAGGGGCGGCCGGTAGTGAAGTACAGCTAGCAGGTGTCAGTTGCTGTCGGCAGCGGTCGGGAACACATCTCTCCCGCGCGCTTACGGCAGAGCTTTACGGCCGGCCGTAACCAGCAGGCTACGGCAAAACTACGTTCAGCCAATATTCAACTCATGGTTTCAAGATAACCAATACCCGTATCAAACATTAAATCACATAAATACTTTTGTCTAACCTTCCTCTACACGATGATGTGCACTATATTTGTCAAACATTAATAGTTAATAATATAATGCCATTAAAGCAGAGTAATGTTAGTGGAAACCTTTTCGAAGATATCTACGTTTTATACGATCGCAATTTGTATGGTTTACAAGAAACCTGTCACAAATATAAAACTATCGTCGTCAAGGTATAACTGTCATCTTTTTTGTGCTGCTTATAATATTGCTCTAGCTTAAACAGTTTCGGAAATAATGCAATGTAAGTGAAGCCATGTTTTGCCGCTACCGCTCACGCGCCGAGCGCGAGGATCACGCGTTTATGCGCTATCACCTGCATTCCAGTCGACTTTGACTCGCCCGTTTTGGCCAGGGGAGATGTGGTGTTGGTCAATCTATATATAGAACACATATTCAACAACAGTTTCACCGAAAATGATTCGGGTTCCACGTAATTGGAGGGTTGGGTGAAAAGTATCCGGCCAAGCGCATGTGTATAGTCGTTTCAAATTTTCCGTCCAATACAAATGAAACCGTTTTATTCTTCACATTATAGCAATACATAAAATGACAGGTCAAATAGAAATAAACACAAGTACGTCAAAAAGTACGTTTTACGTCCTAGTATTATGTAATGACATACCTGTAACAAGAAGAATTTTCACCGAGATGTATCAAACAAACGTAAGTTTGTGAAATTTTACTTGAGGTCTTTGTGAAAACCTTTTCGGCGCAAGGAACTTTATTTCAAAACTATTATAATTATATTCCTTATCTTGAAAAATAATATTATCATTTCACAAATTGAAGAGAAATATAAACACATTTCCAGTGAGTTGTTACAAATCTTGTATCTATCCGCTTGACCACGCGCCTTCTGCACCACTTTCATTTGAACAAAGTATCTCGTCAGATAACGTGCTCTCCCTCCATTGATGTCTTCAGCCAACCACGCATCTTCAGTACCACCCCTCTTTCCAATACCCGCTGGAGACGCAGCGCAGAGTTGGCAACATGGGTCACATGACGTAGAATGTCCACCTCGAACAGCAAGTTGCGCGAATAAACAAAGGACACCTGATGGTATAGGCCGCGTGATATACACCCAAACATTGGTGTTTAGGGTACAACTTTACATAGAGAACAACTTGCTAGAGAGGTGAACGGGCACTTTAACTTATACTTTTTTGAAATGTCATTTCTGAAACAAAACTTTAAATCTACCTGCCAAAACTTTAATAAATAACATTAAAAAATTATAGGATATTGTTGTACAAGTTTATGGTGGATTTTCTAGCTGGATGTCGTAGAGTACCGAACGTCGAGCAAATCACCATACAACCAATCAGAATAAAGTGGTGTTCTACCATTGCCTGGTATCGTTGGTGTTGAGTTCCACGTTCTGCGCTCTACGCTGCATCAGGCAGTACTTTATACAATATCTAAAGGTGGATTCCCGAAGTATTTTTTTAAATAGGTATTTAGTTGTTGCACCCAAACGATACAACCATTGGAGTGCACAATTTTCAGCCACCTCATTTTTTTATTCCCCAGAATATCCTGGATCTTCCCTATATCTACCAATTGAGAAGGACAGTACATGGCTTCATCTTTGGACATGTGTAAGAAGTTGTGTACACAGACAGAAGGCCTCAACAGTACCGGGCTGATCAATGATAGGTTTAAGGACATGCTCACCAGCGGAGAGCAAGGATACCAATACATTTTGAAATGCACGTCTTAATTCTACTCTTAGTTTTCGACTTCGATACTTACTTCTATGTTATTGCTCTGCTTGTCACACAATGGATAGCGCGCTCAGTAAATTATCTCCAGGGTATATACAGAGAAAATAAAAGATTATAACTTTCACTTGAACCATCTACCCCATGAAAAACCAGGGCTTACAGCAATAAATGCAACTGGTTGATGCGATATCGCTATATGCAAAGTGAAGGAATTCTTAACGTAAAGTGAGGAAATAGTTTTCGATGAGTGTCCATTCGCGCAGTGTACGTTTCGCTCACTTTA
The DNA here is from genome assembly GCA_945910005.1 of Isoperla grammatica. NCBI lineage: Eukaryota > Metazoa > Arthropoda > Insecta > Plecoptera > Perlodidae > Isoperla > Isoperla grammatica. The sequence goes on along the minus strand of OX246737.1, from coordinate 72,792,470 downwards.
ATTTTCGCGCACAACTATTCTCTCAGTGTCCTTTGGCACCGTTTACGTTTCGCTCATTTTACTGTTCGCAGACTTTACTTTTCACTCACTTTACTTTTCGCTCACTCTCCTATCGCGCAGTTTATGTCGGCCACACTAACCCCTCATATTCTGCCACGTCGATCACACTAACCCCTCATATTCTGTCACGTCGATGACACTAACCCCACATATTCTGCCACGTCGATCACACTTACCCCTCATATTCTGCCACGTCGATCACACTAACCCCTCATATTCTGCCACGTCGATCACACTAACCCCACATATTCTGCCACGTCCATCACACTAACCCCTCATATTCTGCCACGTCGATCACACTAACCCCTCATATTCTGCCACGTCGATCACACTAACCCCTCATATTCTGCCACGTCGATCACACTAACCCCTCATATTCTGTCACGTCGATCACACTAACCCCTCATATTCTGCCACGTCGGCCACACTAACCCCTCATATTCTGGCACGTCAATCACACTAACCCCTCATATTCTGCCACGTCGACCACACTAACCCCACATATTCTGCCACGTCGGCCACACTAACCCCTCATATTCTGTCACGTCGATCACACTAACCCCTCATATTCTGCCACGTCGGCCACACTAACACCGCATATTCTGCCACGTCGGCCACACTAACCCCTCATATTCTGCCACGTCGATTACACTAACCCCTCATATTCTGCCACGTCGATTACACTTACCCCTCATATTCTGCCACGTCGATCACACTAACCCCTCATATTCTGTCACGTCGGCCACACTAACCCCTCATATTCTGCCACGTCGGCCACACTAACCCCTCATATTCTGTCACGTCGATCACTCTAACCCCTCATATTCTGCCATGTCGGCCACACTAACCACTCATATTCTGTCACGTCGATCACACTAACCCCTCATATTCTGTCACGTCGGTCACACTTAAACCCCACATATTCTGCCACGTCGGCCACTTTAACCCCACATATTCTGCCACGTTGGTCACACTAACCCCACATATTCTGCCACGTCGGTCACACTAACCCCACATATTCTGCTTGGTCGGCCACACTTACCCCACATATTCTGCCACGTCGGTCACACTAACCTCACATCTTCTGTCACGTCGGCCACACTAACCCCACATATTCTGCCACGTCGGCCACACTAACCCCACATATTCTGCCACGTCGGTCACACTAACCTCTCATATTCTGTCACGTCGGTCACACTAACCCCACATATTCTGCCACGTCGGTCACACTTAACCCACATATTCTGTCACGTCGGTCACACTAACCCCACATATTCTGCCACGTCGGTCACACTAACCCCACATATTCTGCCACGTCGGTCACACTAACCCCTCATATTCTGTCACGTCGGTCACACTAACCCCACATATTCTGTCACGTCGGTCACACTAACCCTACATATTCTGCCACGTCGGCCACACTAACCCCACATAATCTGTCACGTCGGTCACACTAACCCCACATATTCTGCCACGTCGGTCACACTTACCCCTCATATTCTGTCACGGCGGTCACACTAACCCCACATATTCTGTCACGTCGGTCACACTAACCCCTCATATTCTGCCACGTCGGTCACACTAACCCCACATATTCTGCCACGTCGGTCACACTTACTCCTCATATTCTGTCACGTCGGTCACACTAACCCCACATATTCTGTCACGTCGGTCACACTAACCCTACATATTCTGCCACGTCGGCCACACTAACCCCACATAATCTGTCACGTCGGTCACACTAACCCCACATATTCTGCCACGTCGGTCACACTTACCCCTCATATTCTGTCACGGCGGTCACACTAACCCCACATATTCTGTCACGTCGGTCACACTAACCCTACATATTCTGCCACGTCGGCCACACTAACCCCAGATGATTGTCTACGCTTCCGGACTCTCTGAGATAAATCATCAGTAACACTGGTGCTCGGCTGCTCGCTCGTTCATGTCAGTGAGAGTCACCAAACGGAGTAGCGGCGTAACTCGCAAAAATGTCTTTTTGAACTTTATAAGCAGATACAAATTGCTTTTTGATATATTTGATTTCTTTGAATGGAATATTTATATGCGAACTCGTTGTAAGGAATTTATATATGAATCCCTTGTAAATTTTTGGTATTTCCGTGAGTGAATTTTTCGTATAAATCAAATTCAAATATACCCGAGAAGGTTACCCAAAAACTTAGCATGGGTACATATAAATACATGTGTAAAACAATCGTATAGACCAGGGGTGCTCAACTGAATCTAGAAGTGGGCCACATAGCATAATTATTCAATGTTGGCGGGCCGCTTCAACTTAACTATATAAATATCAAATTCCCCGTCAGCAAATGGTGTTCACCCCACTGCTAGTAAATGTGCACTGTGCAACACGAAAACTAACGCGGACCGACGCTTGATTCTCATTTACCTTCTTTTAAAACATACTTTGCTGCAAAACAAGATTTACTTTTTCAATTCGAATTAATCCTCCATTTTATTACACTCGTTTTTGTGCTTCGAGTCATGACGCCTTTGCAACATCACAACTTAAAGGGTGAAACATATTTGCGGGGACACTTGTATAACCAGTAGCATTTGTTATCTGTGCCAGTAGAGTCCTCGCCAGTTAGTAAGTCGGATGTCGCTACAGAAAACAATAATACCCCTCCCCCCCCAGTCCCCCGCCTCCTCGGCTTCTAAGAAACTAGGCTTGAACGAGAACAGAACTATAAGTAGAAACAAAAGAATTATGATAATTTTTCGTTGCGAAGTCTAAAATATAGTTATACACATATCCACCAAAAAAATTTCAAAACAATGTGCTTTCAAATAAAATTGAGTTTTCTTAGTGGCTTTAGTTGTGAGACTAGAATGTAAATGGGAGGTGTGGGCCAGATGAAATGGCTTGGCGGGCCGCATGCGGCCCGCGGGCCATATGTTGGGCACCCCTGGATAGACCATAACAGTCAAAAGAGCGTTAGATTACACACAACGATTTGGCCGAATCATTTAGGCGTCCGTTCAGAAAATGGAAGGTCTGGACTCGAATCCCAGCACATGGATTTTTTAGCATTCGTATTTTATTGGAATATAAATTGGAAATATGAAAGAGAGCGTGATTTTTACTAATGGACAGGCTCCAGTAAAAAGCGCCAATCAACATTTCCAAGTGCAGATGCGAACCTGGGACCAGTGACAACGGTTTACCAGACTAACAACGTATCGAATAAACTACGGCTCTTTTACCTGAAAATTTATTCTTCATTATATGTTTTAAAATGTTAACGTTTATAGCATCGATGTATCTTATGTCGCTGCGTTAGGCTGTCTCCTCGAGGTGGTCGAAGCGGGGGGCTAACGCGCGAGCTGAGAGCTGACCCAGCGACCTAGTTGCCGCTATAGTGCGGCTGGAAATGGGCTAATCTTGTTTCATCCCCTCTCTGCACATCCAACTATCTTACTCGGAGAGCTAAGAGCATAGCGCAATAACTAAACACGCGTTGTCTGCGAATAGATTCTGTTGTACGGCATTATGGCTTGTAAATAGCCGGACTCGTTCTCACAACATTGGTCTCCGCAAGCGGCAAGGTTGACATCAAAATGAAGGATTGTTGTATTGGAGCACGCTTTGGCAATCATCATCACCACTTTATATTTTCAAAGATTATGCCGATACAATACCAATATATTTAAATATAAATTATAATATCTAAAACTATTTATTATATTAAATTCATAGATAGATAAGAAATAAAATAACAAACACAAATAAAAAAGAAAAATATATGTAATAAAACATATTACATTTTTCAGTTGTCTCATGCTCGGTGTGCAATAGGTAGACCGACAATACATCAGCATAGCATAAGCATCATTAGTAAGTAGCAGTAGTAGTAGTATTAGCTGGACTGAGTGTACGTGGGTTCGATTACAACACAATCTATGGATTTACACAAACCTTCATACTATAATAAAGAATCATCAATCAAACTCTTTATAAATTGGGTAAGTGGGTGGCATTTAAGTTGCACACACGAACACTAAAGGCCAATCCAACAACAGAGGGAGTAGTTTTCACACTATAGGCACCGTGTGTTAGTACATACAGCGGTATATGTGGCCAAATGTAGCAATTAATTGGTGAAGATTCCATTCCGCTGTTGAAAATAGTGCCAGATATAGTCCTTTAGCCCACGACGTTTTGCTTACAAAAAAGGTCGACGCATTTTGACTTTGGAATATCATAAAACAACGTTATCTGAGTTGTAATTAGCTTAGCTGGCAAAAGGGCCAAACACGCCGCCATCTTGGATTTTATATAATTCACACTAATGGCTATAAAAACCAATGTGCCTGACTAATTTAAAAAATCTTTAGTATTTTAAATCGCATTTTACAATTAAAATGTACATGTGACGCAAATTTCTAAATTTTATTTTTATATTATACATTTAAAAAACATTTTCCTACTCAATGTTTTTAGTTTCGGAATGTTAAGCTTATATGGAAACGTATTAACTGCAAAAGTACTTCATGTAAACGTTTTAGATAGCTTTATTTAAAAAACAACGCAATCAAACTGAAGTCTCTAATTAGATTACTTCCCGAGATATGAATTTTTGAAGAGTCGCGCTACGCTCTCTTGCCGCGCTACGCTCTCTTGCCGCGCTACGCTCTCTTGTCGCGCTATGCTCTCTTGCCGCGCTACGCTCTCTTGCCGCGCTACGCTCTCTTGCCGCGCTACGCTCTCTTGCCGCGCTCGGCGCCTGCCCAAGCCAGGCGCCGAGCGATGCGCGTGCGGTCTATGTAGCCTTTCCTTCTCAGACTATCTTCTGATAGTTTATTTGAATTGAATTATTGCGTTAGCTTTGGTTCAGTTATTTCAAATTTCAGAAATTTGCTTACCCCCTTATGTACTTACCAAGCTCTGAGACAATGCTGGATGCAGCGTGCGATTTGTATTGCGAGTTGACCAACGGAAGGCAATCAATTCCTTACAAATTTCAGTTACTAAAAATGGTTTTTATGGATTAGGCATGGACGGTAACTGCTCACATTTTCTCATGTCATGCTTCTTATGATTATTTAAACAAATTGCGTTTGACAATTTCCAGAGAAAACTTTTATTATTTTACAGAGTTTGAACAGAGAAACGGATATTGACAATATTTCTGTCAAGAGATTAACAACAAAGACATAGTTTAAAATCAATGCTAAATATTTAAATTTAGAAATTTTCCTCGGTTTAATTATCCCAGTACAATGCGCTTTCATGTCACAAGAATAGCATAATTATTATAGGCCTATTAGTGATTTCTCTTAAGCAAAAACACAAACACCTCAGAGTAATGCTAATGTTCTAGCGCTAATAATGTAGAGCCCTATCATTTTATAACGTATTAGCTAAACAATGAGTGCAGTATTGATTAAACTATGTCTTGTTTGTACACATTTAATACATCTACCAATGATAATCAAATATTAAATTAAAATTAGAGGACCTCTTAAAATCGCTTATTGTAGATGAAGCAGAAAAACTAGACACAAACATTGTATTTTTCACAAGCCAGTCAATTGATAGTGAACATTGCCTTGCCAGTACATTCATGGCACTTGCATTGCATCATTATATGCCAGAACTTAATACTGAACTTGTTGAAGAAACTTACATGCGAATAATACCTCACGCGTTCCATGTTGCAAAGTTGGGCATGTTGAATTGTAGTACATTCTTGTGATACTGATGTAATTGTACGTTTATAAACGTACAATTTAACGTTAATAGTATACTGTGCAACATGTAGGATTACACGAGCTCTGGGTAAAAGGTGGAGTTGGTGATTCAACACGGTTCATTTCAATTCATACATTGGCTACAATAACATGGACGATATTCTTCCTGCACTGCCCACTCAGGTAGCGATTTTATTAGCAAGTTTGTCAAAATCTGCTCTTAAAGCAGATCCCATGGAATGAACTTTGGAAGAATTCTTAGTTCGTGTTTTGAAGAGTAACACGACATGGAAGACTATGGATAAACTAAGACATTGGAAATATCACCACATAAGTAAAGCCAGTGTCGATTTACCACCTACTAGCAATTCAATACATCTCATTATCATGCGTGCTTACTATTGTATGAATGATAAACATTTTAATTCTGATACGTCTTCTTAGACTTTATTTGGCTGTGAGAAAGCAGACGAACTACTGGTTTTATTAATGCCGAATAATTATCTTCTGGGAGAATTTCAAAAAGCTTGCCCTGATGGAAAATTTGCCACTAAAATTGTGCGTGTCGTGAGAATAACCTGACTTGTTCATTTTGTAAATTTCAGAGATTCGATACAATAAGCTACAAAAATCAATTGAATGAAGATAGTCAATCAATAATCAGTTTATTCATCATAAATTAAACAATGTTTTACATAGCATATCTCTTTGATATCTGATTTTCAAAAATGGTAAATACATTAAATGTGTGCAAGACATAGTTTCATGAAGACCACAATTGTTGTTTAGCTAAGACATTGTAAAATGATAGATAGGACTCTACATTATTAGGGCTTTAACATCATCAGTGATCTACTGTGTGTGTGTTCATAATAAAATGGACTGTTACAATTTTGCTTTAGAAAAATCACCAATATCATATGCTAATGCAGTAAAAACTAATATGTGACGCATATTCATCTTCATTTTCATACATTACCATCTCATCAACTCGCTTAGCCAAAGTTGCAAAAATATGGGACGTAAAACCCAAATATCATCATCATTGTACTGAATAGTATTGAACTTTTAGCCCACGGATAATATGAACGACGCATTGTACAGGGATAATCAAACAGATGAAAAAATTTAAATTTAAATATTAAGCATTAACTCTGTTTGTCAGTGTATATTTGTTGTCAATCTGTTGTCCATTGTCAATATCTGTTTCTCTGTTCAAACTCTGTAAAAAAATACAAGTTTTCTCTGGAAGTTGTCAAACACAATTTGTTTAATTAGTCATAAGCGTGAGAAATTATGAGCAGTTAACGTTTATGGCTAATTTTTCAAAAAACATTTTTAATAATTGAAAATTGTAAAGAATTGATTGCCTTTCGATGGTCCACTCGCAATACAAATCGCACGCTGCAGCCAGCATTGTCTCAGAGCTTGGTAAATAAATAGAGGGATAGAGGGGGGGAGGGGGGTAAGTTAATTCCTGGAATTTGAAATATATGAACCAAAGCTAGTGCAATAATTCAATTCAAATAAACTAACAACAAAGATAGTCTGAGAAAGAAAGACTACATAGCCGGCGCCTGGCTTGGGCAAGCACTGAGCGCGGCAAGAGAGCGTAGCGCGACTCTTCAAAAATTCATATCTCGGGACGTATTCTAGATAAAAGCTTGAATTTGATTGGGTTATTTTTTAAATAAAACTATGTAAAACGTTTACATCAAGTACTTTTTCAGTTGAAATGCTTCTATGAAAGTCATAAACTAAAGTTGAGAAATTGTAAGAATGACGGCCCTCTCCTTATCCCCTCCACATCTACCCGACCCCCTCTAAACTCCGTTACAACCTGACAAAATGAAATACGTAACTTAAAATCAGTTTGTTTCAGTTGTTCAGTTTGTTGTTTCATGGAGTTGAGAAGGGTCGGGTAGCAGTGGATGGGATAAGGAGGGGGCCGTCATTCTTACAGTTTCTCAACTATAAACATTCCAAAACTAAAAACATTGAGTAGGAAAATGTTAAATGTTTAATATAATAATAAAATTTGAAAATTTGCTACACAAGTTCATTGTAATTGAAAAATGCAATTTGAATATTAAAGAATTTTAAAATTGGTCAAGGATTTTGGTTTGTATAACTATTAATGTTAATTATATAAAATCCAAGACGAAGGCGTGTTTGGCCTTTTTGCCAGCTAAGCACCTCATGAATTACAACTCAGGTAACGTTGTTTTATGATATTCCAAAGTCAAAATGCGTCGATCTTTTTTGTAAGCAAAATCCTGGGCTGGTGTACTAAAATATTTTGTTTTTTTGTTTCTTGCCGTCGCCGTAATCTTGGTTTGCTGCTATTTGTCTGATAAATAGAACATTATATATAATGGTTGGCCAATGGCCAAACCACTGAAAACCCAAGGTTAGAGTGGCGCCAAGCACTTGCAGTCAGATAATCGCACGCCGCATCTGTACCGGTCATATTCACTGAATGGATAACAGGATAGGCGTTTGTTAGCGCTATGGAAACAATATAACGAACATTTAATGCCAGACGTTATGGGCAGAGTATTTTGGTTTTATCTTGGCTCAAACACCTTTTTTATCAAACTTGATAAACGTATTTATATACAAGAATGGTGTACTATTATTATTATTGATGTAAATAAATAAATAAATAAATAAATATATATATTAAAACTTTCGTGGCCAGGATTTACATAAATAAAATGAAAATATTTGCGAGTTACTCCACCACGTCCTACCTCCATATTGTGCCGAGCACGGAAGACATCAGTTGGAGTTCGACGCCCTGAAGATAGGGACCATAAGGTTCCTGAAACGTCGGCACAATATGGAGGTAGGACGTGCGGAATAACGGGCAAATATTTAAATTTTTTAGTATTAGTATTAGTTAAAGTATTAATTTATTTAGCAACGGTTAAAAAACCAAGACACTAAACATAATAAAGTCACCAAAACACCTCTAACATAAATGTACAATTATACAGCATGTATTATATTTTATTGACATGTATATATATATAGTAATAGGTTTTCGAGTTTTTGTCCACGTAACTTGCTAGGGACTGGTTGCTGGCCCAGAAATGGGCCATTGTCATTGTCTCGACGTTCTGGCAAAATCGCATTTGCCATCTTCAGCATGATCCGTTGGTTTCGCGTTGCTGACGCTCCTGCGAAAGCGGATGCGCTTAAAGGGGTTCTCGCCCGCTACACCAAAAAAATATGTTTAACTAAGGCTAATTAGCTATGAAATGAGCGACTAAATGAAAAAAATCAGGTTCACCACAACCCGGGAAAAAAATATCAAAGTTAGTAATTTTCGAGCTAGGTCCAATCTGCGAAAATCTCCCTTAAAAATAGCATTGGGACGACCTGTATTCCTTGGGACCTTGGAGGATTCTGCTCCAATAAAAAAATGATTGAATACTTTTCGCTGCGTCGTTCGTTTCTGCGTATTTCGAATATTTTGGTTTTGTAATCGGAGCTTCGGTTCAGGTACAAAATGAAGGTGTGTAATCGGGTGTTGCATTTCGTTTTGAGCGTTGCTGTGCGCATCGGCATGTCGAGTCACACGATACTCGGAGGAGGGGTAAAGAGTGGAAGGAGGGGCAGGCAGCGTCTGTAGTCAGTCAGTCAAGGTGACGGGTTTGCATTGCATCGTCTCGTAATTGTAACACTTTGCGTAGCATATTTCTCGATGGCTACGGCTGGGTACCAGTTTGAGCCCGAATATTCTGCAGAAGAGTTGGCAGAAATAGAGAAAGTCAAAGAGTCTATTGAAAGTATTAGCGATGGCGATAGGAACAATAAGGAACATTGGTGCAAATGTGACGAATGTTCAGTTATGCCCACAGTCGCCGAATGTATTTGTTGTGCGGAAATACCGGCTGTGAGAAGTATGTTAAAAGACAACGTGTGCATTACGGACCACCAAATATTTGAAAACTTAATTTTGTCAACCTCTGCACTTAATATGTTACGCCATCATTTCATACTAATTGCAACTGAAAGAAGTACACACCCAAGTCAGAGCTAAGGCTTCTCGTTCTTTATTCGCATAATGCCTTTCAGCTTTACTTAGAGTTCGAGAAACGTAGGCTACAGCTCTAAATGTTCCGTCGGATTGCTCTTGCAAAAGAACCCCTCCGATTCCATATGAAGATGCATCCACTGAAATTTTTGTGTTTGTTAGGATCGAATAGCGCTAGTACTGGAGCTGTCGTCACTAATCTGTTAATGTTATCAAAAGATGTTGGCTGAGCTTTATCCCAAACCCACTCGTTTCCCGTTTGAAGAAGAGCATTGCAATGGTTCTAGAATTGTTGACCTGTTCGGAATGCAACGTCCAATAAAGTTCACCATTCCTAGAAACCTCAGTAGCTCCGTTTTATTCGTCGGAGGTTCCATTTGTACAATCGACTTTATCTTGTCCTTGCCAGGTTGTATTCCACTAGAGGTTAGTTTATGACCCAGATATTTTACGTTTTCTACACAAAACTTTGACTTTTCGAAGTTAAGTGTCATAGTCGAGTCTTCAAGTCTTTTCAACACTTGTCTGAGTCTCTGATCGTGAATTTCGTTAGTTTCTCCCCGCACAAAAATGTCGTCTAAGTGACAAAGAACTCCTTCGAGGCCTTGAAGTAGCCGCTGCATGCGTTTTGAAAAACTTCTGGTGCTAAAGTTATTCCCGAAGAGTAACCGATTAAACATAAATCTCCCAAATGGTGTGATGAATGTTGTGAGAGGCCTCGATTCAGGGTTAAGATTAATTTGCCAAAAACCGGAGTTAGCATCGATTTTTGAAAAGTATTGTGCCCCCGAGAGTTGAGCTAGTGTATATTCAACCCCTGGAATTGGAAACCATTAACGCTGGACACTCTCATTAAGTTTTGTAAGATCCACACAAATACGAACTCCATCGCCTGGCTTAGTTACAACCACCATTGGTGCACACCAACTTGTTGGGTCGTCCACAGGTGATATTACTCGCAATTCTTGCATTCTTTTTTGTTCAGCTTCAACCTTCTTCCTGAGAGGAATTGGTACAACTCTAGGAACAGGGATTGCATATGGTTTGTGATCAGGTTTTAAATCAATGGTGTACTCACAGGAATATTGCCTAATTCCTTGCACAGGCCTGGAAAGTCTGTGCGCGGATTGACTGCCGGGGATGTGCACTTGCTTGCACACTTGCACATACCAGTTTGACAACTCCTAACCCTTCTGCCGCTTTCCTGCCAAGAAGTGGTGTACGAACATGTTCTACAGCGTAAACCTTTTCACAGTACTGTTCACCTGTAGATTTTGAACTCAGTACAGCATGGAGCATTCAAACAACATGTAATGATTTTAGATCTGGACTAAATAGTTTTACGTCACTGGGTTGTAACTGCTCGGTCTGAAACTTCGTTGCCGGTACAACAGTCACGTTGGCTCCGGTATCGATTTTAAATACCAAAGATTGGCCGTTAAAATGTCGACTGATGTGGTCCACTGGCCATCTTCCGAAGAACATGTATCAATATGCCCAACGAAGAATGAATCTTGAGTTGTGCCACTTTCTGTACTTTCAACTGTTCGAACTGTACTGTTTGGTGCCCGACATACGTTTGCAAAGTGGCCCGTTCTTCCACATTTGTAACAAGTTGAATCTTTAGTAGGGCAATCTTTACGATAATGTGGTTCTCTGCCACACCATTTGCACATATGTTTATTATTGGTTAGGCCTACCTGTTGTGTAGATTGTTGTATGCCTTGGCCTGCCTGTTGAGATTAACGTTTTTCAGCCTGGGATTTTTTGTTGTTAGACTGCTGTTTCCATTTACGTTGGGAATGGGAGTCTGTTTCGGGCCTACGACCTCCTTAATCTCTTCCGAATGGTGCACTTTCCGGACTGCTATATCTAGAGTTAAATCGCTCTTTAGTTGTAGTTTTTCACTTAATTGGCGATCGAGGACTCCTACTATGATCCTATCCCTGATCATCTTCTCTAGTAAGGGACATACTCACAATACTCGGCCAAGGAGTGAAGGGACTTTATAAAGTCCTCAACTAGTTTCCCTTGTTGTTGACCCGTTTGTTAAATGTGACGTGTTCGTAAATAACGTTACGTTGAGGTATAAAATGTTGATCAAACCTGGAAATTACTTCCGTGTAGGATTTGAGCTCGTCAGCCGTCAATTTGAAGGAGTTAAGAATGTCGTCTGCTTGGTCTCCCATTACATAAACTAGGAAAACGCTCTGTTTGACGCGTTGATAAGCGAGCGCGTCAATATCTACGAACTTTCTGGCGAAAAGATTTCAATGCTAATACAAACAACAATTAACAACAATTCAAGAATGCGCATTGCAAAAATTGTTCTTATTTCCATGGCTATTATACTTTCCGACATTGTTGTATGCAGTGCAATGTGCGTTGCTAAGAATTTTCGTGGTCATGTTTTCAACACGGTCCGCCACCGTTACTAACACTTATTGACAGCAATAGAAATGTAATTTCTGCCTCTAATACGTATTTGATCGCGTTTACATTAGTATATTCGTGACCGGACAAACATTTACTATAAGATAGCCACCTCACATTTTGCCGTTACTGCGTTTTAGAAAAATATTTTCGAGTAACTTTCGTGAAACTTTGCCAATATTTATCAGATCGCCATTACATTAACATATTCGTGACCGGAAAAATCTGTAGAAAAATCTGGCTATCTCACATTTTGCCGCCATTTTGTTTCAGAAAAATATTTTGTAGTAACTATTGTGTAACTTTGTAACTTTTCGAACGATTTTGCCTCAAAACTATACACCTTCAATCCACATCGAGGCTTGTGGATGGTCCAAATTTCAAGATGATCAAACTTTCCGTTCGACCGCTATCGACAGACATAAAAAAAAAAAAAAAAAAAAAAAAAAAAACAAAAAAAAAAAAAAAAACAGAACGAAGGGCCATAAGAGTCAAGTGGAAACGCTCGCTTCGCTCGCTTAATTAATGTGTTGACTTGCTCTTCCTCGCTTTTCTTTTTGAGACCAGATGCGTTTCGGAACCGATTGAATCGTCGCTACCAATTGGGCCATTCTTCTAGTGTGCCAAATGGAAATTTGTCCGGGGTCTCCACGTGGTAACTGCTGCTCATGGCTGTACCTGTTGGGCCCTAGGCCTAGGCCTGGACCGAAGTTGACTTATGTCGAGATTTCGTCGTCCCAACAGCTTGTGTCACGCTTCAGTGTTCGCTCCCGCTGCCACCATGATGTATTTATATATATTGTATATTTATTTCTCTTCTATTACAATACATGATAGAAAATATTATTAACAATTACACAAGATTCAAAGGATGTGATATAAGTTCTGCCATGTTGATTCTCGTGGAAGGTAAGACGACGTTGAATAAATATGCGATATAGAGACGCATGTCTACGCAGAAGGCGGTGAGACTATAAACTATAGTTTGCTTGATTGCATGTAGGGCACTAGCAACACCAAAAGACAACAATGAAACAAATGAATTGAATCGATGGACAAACAACAAGCTGTCAAAAAATAATTTCGTCTGATTTTGGAAAACAAAACAAAAAACAAACAAATACACATAGAAAACTTTCACTTAGTCGTTGTCCATCATTAAAAGTTTTAAATGGTGAGCAGTTACTATTGCTACACTTGTTTTTATTTCTATGGTTGCAATTTTATTATTTTGACAGCTGATTGTTTGTCCATCAGTTCAATTCATTTGTTCCATGGTTGTAGTCTTGATGTGACGTCAGTTGCGGGTTCCCTATATAACCAAAGCCAAAGACTAACTTATTTCATAGGTTATGTAACAGTAGGTTCTCACTATCTAACATATGGTGGAGGCGCTGATTCGAAGCTGAGCTTTGTGATTCATTTGGACTACCCAGGTCAAGCAGTTTTAGGTTTTTTCTAAATTAAATCTTTTATCCCTTTGAAGGGATGTGGTTTCAATATGTAACCACATATATAATAATTATTTCTGATGCTGTGAGGTGGTTCTGCCTTGAAACCACAGTTGCAAAGTGATGAACTGCCGCACCATCTAGCCGCCGCGCATCGAATTCTGGGTGTTTGCATCGTATCTGGCGGATGTTTTACCAACTTTCATAGATTTCATTTCCAAATAATTTTTTTTTTGTACAAGACTGTGATGGAATTGTTTGCTGATTGACACATGCCATCAAGAAACTACAGTTCAGCTAAATATGATAATAATTAGTATATTTAACTACTGAAATGATATAATTATCACATATAACTATAAATGTGGTCACTAGTGACTAATTATTACGTGGTTTCTCTAGATAACCACTTCTCACATGTAACAAGTTTAACATAACCTCACTTAATTTGTAAACAGGTTCTACAGGTTTTACATGTGTCTAATGTTGTTTATATTTATTCATTTAGATGTCACGCCGGGTATGTCTTCAGGGAGACTCGATACTCCAATGTTTTGAAGAGATTTCGAGTGATTATACCTAACTTATACCTTTTCCTATGTGTGAGGTGGTTATGTGTAGAGACCACATCATATTTGAAAAACTGATGAACTCAAAATTATGAAAAACATTTTTTTGAATGCCTGCACAAGAAAGAAATCATATCATAGAATAAAAATGTATTATTTTTTATTTTCCCTAATACGCCCTTCAAAGGGTTATTTTAATTTTGATATCGTGGCTATATCGTGGCTCGATGTACGAACGAAGGGATACTCCAATTGCATCAATGCTAAATGGCTGAGTGTGCAAGAGAGTGTAAATATTTTTGGAAAATAAAATAATATAAGATATTATTTCAAGGTGGAAACAACCATTTCAACTTATTTATTTGACAATCACTTGGTTACAACAACACAAGAAAACATCTGATAAAGAAACAAATAAACACACCGCCTACACATACATACAGAGTTGATTAATATTAAAATATATCAAAATACAACATTCCCACTTAATCAACACTGTAATAATCCCATTGATTTACAATGTTTTCTATGTTGTTTTACCGTCAGACCCTTTGTCATTATGTCTGCTGGCATATCACTAGTAGACATATAATTCAAACAGAGTTCACCTTCTTCAACTCTCTTGCGCGTATAGTGATACCTAACTTCTATATGTTTGGTACGAGAGTGGAAGATGGGGTTCTGGCATAGTTTGATTGCACTTTGGTTATCACAATGTATAACAATAGGCTTCACCTCCCCTGTTAACTCTGAATATAACCGTTTCAGATAAACTGCTTCTCTAGCACATTCGGATAGAGCAACATACTCTGACTCTGTACTGGAAATAGACATGCATGACTGCTTCCTTGTAAACCAAGAAATAGCTCCACCAGCAAGTGTGAAAACACTCCCTGAATAAGAGTGTCTATCTTTCTTACAACCAGCCCAATCAGCATCTGAGTAACCAGTAATACCCCCCTCTGTTGGCTTATAAGAAAGACACAAATCACTTGTCTGTTTAAGATATCTTAGCACTCGCTTTGCATGTTGCCAGTGTTCATTAGTATAACACGTGTTGTATTGACTTAGTGCACTGACAGCAAACATAATATCTGGTCTAGTGCTAACTGCAATATACATAAGACATCCGATAAGATTTTGATATGGTAAATTTGCTTTCATAGTGTCACTTGACTTTACAAATGTTAGATTTGTCTCCACTGGAGTATTTATTGGCTTTGCATCTACCATACCAAATCTTTCCAACAGCTCATTAATGTAAGCAGTTTGATCTATGGTAACTACACCACTATCTTTGTTTCGAGTTATTCGCATACCAAGGCAACACTTAACATCACCTAAATCATGCATTTTAAATTTAGACATCAATGCTTTCTTGAGCTTACATTTCTCCTCCACATTGTTGGATAAAACTAAAAAATCATCCACATACAATGCTATGATGACAATGTACTGATTACTGATCTTATAGTACACACATGGCTCATAATCAGATTGCTTGAATCCCAATTCAACAAGAGTTACATGGATTTTTCTATTCCACATTCTTCTTCTTCTTTCTTCCACATTCTCTTCTCTTCTTCAACCCATACAATGCCTTTTTTAACAAACATACTTTATGTTCATCACCGTCTTTACAGAAACCCTGTGGCTGACACATGTAAACTGTTTCATGACTATCATCAGTTTTATGACTACCATCATTGTCACTAGCTAAGGAATGAGAACCAAAAAGCTCGATTACTGGAACACTATCTTTGACAACTTCTTCACTGTCTTTGGCATAAATAGGCCTATTACATGAAAAGTTTTCATCAAAGATCACATCTCTTGCTTTGATTACATTACAAGTTTTAACATCGTACAAACGATACCCTGTAGAAAAATCACAGTACCCTACCATAATCAACTCTTGACTCTTAGGGTCCCACTTTTTTCTACACTCTTTCTTAACATGAACTAGTGCTTTGCAACCAAACACACGCAAATGCTCTAAGTCAGGTTTCTCACCACACCATGCCTCCTCTGGAGTTACACCTATAACACCAGCATGTGGAGAACGATTTTTGAGATAAATCGCTGTGTTGCAAGCTTCTGCCCACAGTTTTTTGGATAAATTGGTTTCCGACATCATGGCCCTAGCTTTCTCAACTATGGACCTATTTGCACGCTCTGCGACACCATTCTGCTCTGGAGTTCTGGGAATCGTGGTTTCATGCTTAATACCTCGTTCTAAAAAATACTTCTTAAGAACATCATTAACATATTCACCCCCATTGTCAGACCTCAATTTTTTTAATCTCCGTCCAGTTTGGTTTTCTGCAGTAACTACAAACTCCTTTAGCTTAGAAGAAACTTCATCTTTTGTTCTAAGAAAATAAGGAAAAATTTTCCTAGAAAAATCGTCTACAAAGATTAGCATATATCTACACCCACTAAGCGAATGCTCCTCCATGGGGCCACATACATCCGTATGCATAAGATCCAACACTGATTTGGCTCGCTTTCCTTGTCTCCTAGACGGGTTTCTACATTGTTTTCCCTTAGCACATGGTACACACACATCAGAAAAAGAACCTGTGAATTTAACACCCGTTACCATATTTTGTATGGTATCCAGACCCTTTTTACCAATGTGACCTAAACGCCTGTGCCACAACTTTGGATTATTCACAACAGTTGCTACAGACTTACTTGCTAATAACTCATCTATACTGTTGACACTGAATGGCTTATTATCATTCACACATTCATTGACAACATTCAGATTAGCTGCAGTTGACTGCTCGTCCAGCTTATAAAGCCCATCAATTTGTGTTGCAGTAATTCTAACTTCACCTCTAACCTCAAAATCATCCCTGTGATACACTTTACAACCTTGATCATCAAAAACACTCACTAGTCCCTTCTTGGACATTTGAGAGATTGACAAAAGGTTCACTGACAATTCAGGAATGTGCATAACATCGTGAATTATTTTCTCACCATCCAGCACATTAACCTTAACATTTCCAATACCCTGGACACTCATGTTACTATCATCAGCTATAGTTACAGGCAAGTTACTTGTTGTACGATAGTTGACTATTACTGCTCTGTTCTTACCCATATGATGAGTACAGCCAGAATCCAAAATCCACCCTGTTTTAGGAAGTCTCGCACCGAATGCATTTAACAGTCCAGTAAATTTAGGTTTCTGTTCAAATGTAGACATGTTTACTTCGGAACCAGATTGAATTCTATTCGGAGTACCATTCTTGAGTTCAGGACAGTCGACTTTCTTGTGCCCGATCTTGTGACATTTGTGACACTTTATCAACACAATCTTGTTTTGTTGACCTTGACATTGTTGATTCTTCTGTTGACCTTGACCTTGACCTCGACCTTGCTTGCTCCATTGGTTTCGCCTTCGAACAGCAAGAGCAGAATCACCAGCAGCACCAGCATCCCTTCGATATTCTTCCATCAGAAGTTTAGACTTAATGTACTCACTCGTAATTTTACGATCACTTGTTTCCAATGTCATGACCATGGGTTCATATGATTGAGGTAGCCCATGCAACATAATGACTCCAATGAACTCATCCCAATTTGGAACACCACTCTCTTGGATTTTTTGTGACAAAGTCATAATCTGACCAACATAGTCAGCCATGGAACTGCAATTTTCAAGCCTCACTGAAACCAGTTGACCGAGAAGATAGACACGTCCAGTCAGTCCTCTATCACCGAAGGTTTTATCAAGAGATTTCCAAGCATCTCTGGCAGTAACACACGAATTAACATGCACATAAAGCTCTGGCTTAATCATTAAAGAAATCTTCGCCAAGGCTTTTTCATCCTTCTTAATATCAAAGACAAACTGTTCTCCTGTCGTAGGTGCCGGCTCACGAACGTAGTCCCACAGGTCTTCATGACGCAGATACATGGTCATGGCAAACTTCCACGATTTGAAGTCTTCAATGCCACTCAACCTGTCCACTCCGATTGATCCGTTGTTTAACGCCATCTTAGTAATCTTACTTTCCACAGATATGTATTACGTGACAAGAATCTGGGCCCATAACCTTTTGGAAAATAAAATAATATAAGATATTATTTCAAGGTGGAAACAACCATTTCAACTTATTTATTTGACAATCACTTGGTTACAACAACACAAGAAAACATCTGATAAAGAAACAAATAAACACACCGCCTACACATACATACAGAGTTGATTAATATTAAAATATATCAAAATACAACAAATATAGCATCATATTCCTATGTATTTATATATAAAATTACGTTGGGTGCAGTTCCACAGTATTTAGAGCATAAGATAAGGCAATAAGCAGAGATATGAAGCAAGAGGAGGTTCTGATGATAATTTGTAGCTAGAGCACTGTTACTCTAATGCAGTGTTGTGACTTAACTAGATAAAATTATCTAGATAACGTATCTGGATAAAATCTATTATCTTTATCTAGCTAATTTTTTGGTGTTATCTTTGTCTTTTATCTAGATAAAAATACAGATTATCTTATCTAAAATTTTAAGCTTTTAGATAAAAAAATAGATAAAATGTTTAACCATAATACAGATACAAAATAATAATATAATATACCATTTTTCAAAATGAAAAATACTTCTACTAATTTTCCCCTTTTTTGAAAATGCCTCGTGTTAAAGGAAGTCGGTAAAGAAGATCACTACCACGCAATGAGTTACAAAACATGGTCGAGAGAATGCAGCACTTGGCGGCCGCACTGCAGCCAACTCCAAATTTACTACTTTTTTTTTTTTGCTTTTTAAGAAACATGTCAATAACTCAATAATATCATTATTATCTTTTATCTTTTCAAAATTATCTAGATAATTATTTTAATCTTTTATCTATTATCTAGATAATTTGTTTACACTTTATCTTTTGTCTTATAAGATAATTTTTTGGAGAATTATCTTTATCTTTATCTAGATAAAAAATAAATTATCTAGTCACAACACTGCTCTCATGTAGTAAGTAATAGTTTATTTTATAAGAGTGTCAGAGAATATAACAAACTACCTATACAAATCAGGACTATAAGAATGTAAATGGTTTTAAAGTAAAAATCATTGACTCTGTACTAAGTATAAGAAACCTTTTGTAAAGTATGTACTTAAATAGCAACTGCGCTAAATAAATATATTTCAAAATGAAATTAAACGGGTAAAACCGACGTGTTTTCTTAACGTTTGGAACTACGTTAGAAACATTTATTATTGTTAAGGCTGGTCCACACAGATTGTTAAGACATAATTCATAAGGTTTTAAGACGGTGTTTTTAGGTTTAGTTTCGTTCAAGGTAGGCCTAGTAAAGTAAAGTACTTTGTAACGTTTAATCCTCAGTTAAAACATCATTGTGATACAATACAAATTAATTTAAGTTTGTATTATCCATAATTAATTATAATAGCCTTGTTTACAACAATTCCTGCAAATCTTACAATTAAATCGTAAGTATTATTAAAGTAAATAGTAGTAAAGTAGATAGTTTTAAGATTTAAGCGTAAAGTTGGAAATTGCCCAACTTTATGACCTTGAATAACGCATAAAAACAATGTCTTAAAACTAAAACTTTGTGTGAACGCCAGTACGTGTATCCTATGATCCAACTTCACGACTACGCGTTAAACTTTAAATCTGATGTCTTAAAAATCTGTGTGGGCTAGCCTTTATGTACAGTTAATTTGGTGGGTAATCACTACGAACATATTTTCCTAAAACTTCTTTAGAATAAAGTTAACTAGATTTATGAATTATTACCCAGGAAATGTGTGAATATAAACCGTAAAAACTTCTATATATTAGGTACTAACCCTTGTCAGTTGTAATGTGTACTATATCAGAGAAAAAGTTAAATTATCAACTTTGATACTATGAAAATGCATTAACTTTTACGTCTTTACTTCCAGCTTGTGTTAATAATATCAACAGCTATAAATAGCTTCCAGTGCGAAAATCGTTTTAAGGAAATACAGGTTATAAAACAATAAAGAAAAATTATGTCGAGAAAGTTTCAACAGACGGCGTTAATTTAAAGTCGATCGATGATAACTGCAGATGTAATATACATCATTCAAATTGTATGTACTGCAAGTTGAGATTAAGCTTGTGAATATTGTAGAAAAAAATATGCACCTACCGCTATTAGTTTTTTATTTATTGAGTGTTGAAATGCGTTGGAATTCCCTATGTTATACATTGTAACTGAACAAGAACCTACACTTTCAATCGTATAACTTTGGTTAGCACCTTCAAAAAGTAATATATTGTAACAAATTTTCATCCTAAATGTAGATAACATCATGACTAACATGAATACGTTTGAAAAAGATGATCGAACGCGATCCGTTTTCGAGATATTTGCGCTGGTGTGTCAATTTTACCTCAAATCTACTCAAATTAGAAACTATAAATATACTTTATTAATAAAAAAAAATATATAATTTCAAGACGTTCATTATTAAATGCTCCTCACATGTAATTATTCTTGAAATTCATAATTTAGAATCAAAAAAAGTATTTTTTCATGTCCATTTAATTTGAATAATTGTATTGAACGGGTAGTTCACTTCATCGATCGACTTTAATGCAATTTCTACCATACAAACTAGACGAAGTATTGAATATGCAAAATTGTTCTAGTTATATCGTATGGTAGGAGATTTTCTACGGACTTAAAACTTTCTACTAATTAAAACGGAAAGAAAATCTCTTCTTTCAATTAATTAAAAAAAAATCAATTCTAACAATATTATATTACCATTCAAAATATGCTATAATGTTTTAAATACAGCATTGACCTAAACTAAAACAAAATAATACCTTTCATTTCGTTTTATTTCTTTCCACTTCAAGAGCTACAAACAGGTTTTCCAACCAAATCGAACTAAGAACTTCCGTAACATAAGGTATCTACAGTCAATCTTGGCCTTCTGAACATTACCACATACATCAAACTACTACCTATAGGATCTCTAGGGATCCTTTATATCTTACTATACCGATAGAGGTGGCTTAACGGCAATACGCGAGACTCTAATTCGGGAGGTCGCCGGCTCGATTCCGGCCATCGGCAGTTCTGACTGAAGGTTTTTCCGAGATTTTCCTCAGTCATAAAGGCGAATGCTGGGACTGAGTCATACTATCAGCCTTCGTACATTGCTTCCCAAACATCCTAATATGCCTAGTTAGTCACCTAGAGGGCCACATCAGGTGGGCCTGAAGCTGGTGTGCACCCTATAACCAAATACCATAGCAGTAATAATACGATTGACTGGCCCCATTGGGAGCGCGGAACAGGGCACAACGGAATAGGGCACAACGGAACAGAGCACAAACCGAACACTTCCGAAGCGTGCGGTGTTGCCAAATGTGATGATTGTGTTCTGTTCCGTTGCAGAGCGGATTACCGCACACACGTTAATTTGTGTGCGGTAATCCGGTACAGAACGGATCACAGCACAATGTTTACACATAAGCGTGTGTGCGCTGTTCCGCTTCCAAACGGATCACAGCACACATTTTGTGCGCTATTCCTTGTGGTAGTTTGTGCGCTGTTCTAGACCATAACGGATTACAGCACACACTTCGCGTGTGTGCGCTGTTCCGGTTCCAAACGGATCACAGCACACATTTTGTGCGCTGTTCCATGTGGTAGTTTGTGCGCTGTTCCAGACCATAACGGATTACAGCACACACTTCGCGTGTGTGCGCTGTTCCGGTTCCAAACGGATCACAGCACACATTTTGTGCGGTGTTCCTGTCCACAACGGATTACCGCACACACATTGGGTGTGTGTGCGCTGTTCCGGTTCCAAACGGATCACAGCACACATTTTGTGCGGTGTTCCTGTCCACAACGGACTACCGCACACACATTGGGTGTGTGGGTGTAACATAGAGTGTTACAACATCCACAATCCCGCTGAATAAGAAGACGGCATTTAGGGTTATGTGCGTACGGATTCCATAAGTAACACAAACACAATACACATTAAAGTTGATACTAATGTTACACCATAAGTCTTTTTTTAATAATTTGACTCTCGACTATGTTTTTATTGTTTTTAGTTTATGACCTGGGGCCCAATTCTCGAGCGGATACGAGTAAACTCGCATGCGGAAATACGGTCTTAATTACTTGTGTTCGATACTTTTTTTTACAATTTTGTAATGTAATTTTGTATAGTCCGTTATATATGTTAACAATATGGGATACGATTTGGTATAAATATGAATATAAAGTATAGGCTTATCGAAATCAAGTAATTAAAACCGTCATTCCGCATGCGAGTTGACTCTCATTCGAGAGTTGGGCCCATCTGTACTCAATGTACTCAATATGTAATAGGCGGCCGCAGGTATGTTTTAATTAGAAGATTCCCATGCGACGACTGTAGCCGCGCGGCCTTATTTCGATTATATAGTCATTATCAGTTGCTCATTGCGCAATTGAAAACCACTATTAAGATAAATTAAGATGATGAAAATCTAGAACTTGTCCTAATGGTATATATCATTATTATGCATTTTGCCTTAGATTCAGTCAGAGCCTTCCAAACCTATTTTCATCCCAAACCAAGGTCTACTTGATCTCCGCCTGGCGGAGGCTCGTCGAACTCCCAACTTAGGTCATCGCAGTCCGTTCCACAATGTTAAAAATCACATGTTATTCAAATGGGAGAAACGTGAAAGAAAACAAATGAAGTGATCTGTCAAATAGAATTACCTCCTAAAAAGGAAAAAATCATCATATTTTATAATCTTGAATCATTGTAATCTATCAAAATGTCTCTTTTACGTGTTTTAAGTATAGTGTTACATGATCTACAACGGATATTTAATTATTATAACAGTTTTTTTAGTGGGATACAACATGGCGATTTTGGTTCCCTTGCGACGACCTAACTTGGGAGTTCGACGAGCCTCCGCTAGGCGGAGATCAAGTAGACCTTGTCCCAAACCAACCAGTCCCCCATCCACAACGGGACAACGCAATTAGCGCCCAAACGGAATAGAAGGCAACTATTTGCCAAACGAACTTTACCCGAAGTGTTCAACGCTGCCAAACCAAAAGTATTACGGATGGGTTTACAATTTGGGGGCGCAACAAAAATAGCTAAAATTTAAACATACGCGAACCTAACCGTTGACGGAAAGAGAGCTGTGATTGGTCACTGCGTGCGCCGGAAATTTTATTGGTTGTTTTCTGACACATAGACAATTTTTTGGTTTGGCCACGTTACAAGGTTCTGTAGGGGAGACTGAGGCGATAGTTGTTACAGGGAAAACTTGTTACAATTGTGTTAACTTGTTGCGCATGACTTGTGCTTTAATGTTTGTACTTTTTTGTTTGTGAACAAAAAATGTGTATGAAATTCGCTTTAGGTACCTAATATGTTAAAGTATAAGATTGCAGGTTGCACTTTTGAAAATAGAACAGTGCCAAAGCTAAAAAACCATCCTAAGTTAAAAAAAAACTAAGAATGATCTACCATATGCTTTCATTTATTCCAGACTACAATAATACGGCATGATTGGTTTGGGGGGGGGGGGGGGGAGCGGTGTCGAGACTCACACTTAGAACCATTGAATATAATACAAAAACACATTATTAAACTTAATATGACATTTAAACCACGAAGATTTTGTTCAGAAACGCTATACTCAGAGACCGATATTCTTGACATTAGACAAATTTACATGCAGGCACTTATAACGCACTACAAACATCAATGTACAAATACGAAATCCTCAAACGTAAACTCTGACGAATATGTCGATATACCTGTATCAACTAGGGGGACAATGAAACGCAAACTAAGTACACTCAGATGTGATTTCCTAGGTCGAAAGATGTTTAATTTAGTTCCAGCTCAAATTAATAGCACTTCATGTAAAACAACATTCAATATTAAACTAAGAAAATGGATTAAAGACATAGGTCGTGAATTCTGCTCAGATACTATAAACAATAAATTAAACTTTAAACTAAGGTCTATTCATACGTATTAGTTTATTCATTACTGTTTCTTTTCCAAACAATTCGAGTAAGAATTAACTTACTACCTATACTTCCTCTTCCGTTCTTCTTTATTTCATACCAAAAATTACAAAACAAAAAGTTCTTCCATATGTTGGAAATGTTGCTAGTTGCTGTGTTGCTAGTTGCTATATGTTGCTAGTTACTAGTTCATATTATATTTAGCAGCCTAATTTAGGGTGGAAATAAAAAATAATAGAAATATTGTAACCTCCACTCACTTTCAGTTATTTGTCTTTTCATGTTTTTTTATTTATTTTTGTATTCTGTATTTTGTATTTGCGTGCTATATCAAGTCAGAATAATATGTCATCTTGTCATATTGATTTAAATGTGTTATATGTTAATGTAAATGTGCAAGCTCCCATGCACAGGATGCTACGTCCTAGGTGGGTATTCTTCTACCTTACCTTTATTATCTTATCTGAAGTTATCTTATCATCTTATTATCTTATCTTTGAAAAATACATTCATGTGTAATATTCGTGTAAGACAAACAAAAAAACAAAACAGAAACTAACTAGTGTTTTTATTAATAATAAAGCAAAATTGAATTGAAATTGAATTGAAATTGAAAAATGTTACAACAAGCCCCAATCTCCCCTGGAGTTCGTTTGGCGAAAAAAATGGCTTCTATTCCGTTTGGTTTCTAATCCGTGTGGGGGCTATTCCGCGCCCACCCCACTCCCTCAAACTCTCATTGAACCCCGGTAAATATGTTGTTGTCATGTCTGCCCCCCCTGGAGAAATATCCTTGAGGCGCCCTCGTATGTTATGTTATGTATTTTATATTTGCAACAGGACCGAGATCCCACTAGTGCAAATTTAATAGACTGCACGATGATTGACGAATGATAATGAGGAAGGGAGGAGGGGAAGCCTGGTACCGGATTGTAGCCTTCTCCTGTCGAAAAGTACCAACATGACCATTGGCTTTACGTCCCATCCGAAAGGACGGTGTAGCTTTGACCAGTCATATGAGTTCCTCCACTAACCTGGACTGCCGAACAGTTGGCGAGAAGAACGAAGCTGTTACACAAGCTTTCGAACCCTCTACATGCTCTAACCAACGGTAACTTGTGTTTCGGAGGAGAATGGTCACCCATCCACCTCAGTCCTGACCCAGTCCGAGGTTGCTTAACTACGGTGTTCATATGGGAACCGGCTAAACGACCGCGGCTAAACCGTTGGATTATTACATGTCTTACAACATCACATTTTATGTTTGAAACGCAACATTCAAACGCCCCGGTCGAGATGTCCTGCCAGATACACGGGCACGGACCAACTACCGCCGGGTAGCGATAGCCATTAGCCATATTCAAACGCCCCGGTCGAGATGTCCTGCCAGATACGAGGGCACGGACCAACTACCGCCGGGTAGCGATAGCCATTAGCCATATTTAAACGTCCCGGTCGAGATGTCCTGCCAGATACGAGGGCACGGACCAACTACCGCCGGGTAGCGATAGCCATTAGCCATATTCAAACGTCCCGGTCGAGATGTCCTGCCAGATACGAGGGCACGGACCAACTACCGCCGGGTAGCGATAGCCATTAGCCATATTCAAACGTCCCGGTCGAGATGTCCTGCCAGATACGCGGGCACGGACCAACTACCGCCGGGTAGCGATAGCCATTAGCCATATTCAAAATTGATCAGTGGAATGTGAGGTGACTTGAATGGTTGGTAGTTAAGAAAAGTTGAGTCAAGAATGCAATATTTGTGTACCAATTTTAATCACACCCAACTGAAATTAATATAAACATTAAAAAATAATGCTCAACCTTATGGGGGATGGAGGGAGGGGTGACACCCAAAAGTCACCTTCCCCCCCCCTCCCTTACTGTGTGGTACACGTGTTAAGGACCTGTGAAAATGACAAATAAGAATGGAAGAAGAAAATAGGGGTCTATTAACTTGGCGCTCGCTTCGCTCGCTTAATAACGCTCTAAACAAAACAACACAAAAACACAAAAACAAAAAAAACAAACAGAATGAAAGCCATAAGAGTAGAATGGAAACGCTCGCTTCGCTCGCTTAATTACACCAATAGCATTGTTAATTTACATACTAATTCACTTATTTAGTGACAACCGCCATGCAAAAATCAGTAATATGAGTTGCAATCTTCAACCTTAAATCAATTCATTTATCTTGCGAAGCTCAAAATGCGGGCCAAAACTTGACCCGTTTGGTCACCCCTTGATAATAATTTTACATATTATTTATTTTTTTCTATAACACACGACTGGGTTTACAATATGAGTGTGTATTTTTCGTAACAATGGTTAAACATTACTTTAGATTGGCCATAAAGGCTAGAACCAACAACAAACTTTAAAATTGCATGAATTTTCTGTCACACGTAGCGTCTAAAATACAAATGCCAGAAATGTAAAAGTAACGCCATTCTAAAGTCACAGGATTACTTTAGTGCCGTTTGAGTTTCATAATGATAACGCAAAATTGATAACAGGCATTTACTAAAAAACCATTGCGATGTGCAAGGTAACAAATTTTTTTGTCTTACAAAACTTGCACTTAGTAGTACTTACGCCTCACTCAAAATATTGAGATTTACAATAATCATGCGTCATTTTACTGAGAACATTAATGCCAAGTTTCATTCCTATCCGTTAATATCGTCTACCTCAAACAAATACATATATCTTGTCGCGCGTGGAATGCGAACGGATACATACATAAATCTGAGGCAAACTTATAAGGGCAGCTATCGCGCCCTATCAATCATATTGGAGATGCATTAAAGAAATACAAAAAAATAAATTGTGTCGAATAGCAGCATAATATAGACAACTAAAAGCAACAATCCCTTATCTGTGCTAAAAGGGTTATGGACATGTCCATACCCTCTCTAGCCTTCTTGCGCGACATATTTGAACGAAGCGCCTGTCGTCTCGTAACAGCCCCTGATGGCCGCAATCCGCCGCACGTGGAAGTAACGCTATTTGCGTACGGTTTACAAAAACTGTTTTCTTCCCGCTCGTGACGGCGGGCCGTAAGACCCAAACTTTGTGTGTTGTGGCCCAACCTGTAGGGGCCGTAAGACCCAAACTTTGTGTGTTGTGGCCCAACCTGTAGGGGCCGTAAGACCCAAACTTTGTGTGTTGTGGCCCAACCTGTAGGGGCCGTAAACCCAAACTTTGTGTGTTGTGGCCCCACCTGTAGGGGCCATAAGACCCAAACTTTTCCTGAAACAATTTAAAATTTGCTTTACCCGAAGACCCCTACGGTAGGTGCCACAAGACCGAAAATTTGGGTGTCCCGTCACTTTGTGCGTTGTGGGTACCTCTGTTGATAAAATTCGGACTTGTAAAATCTTCAATTTTGTGTCTTGTGGGCATTGTGTGTTACGGGGTTTGTGTGCTATGGCACCTCTTTTGTGTCTCCCGGCCCGTCTGGAGGGGCCGTTCTACACAAAGTTAAACGATTGTGTGTTCCGACCCCTACGGTTGGTGCCACAAGACCGAAAATTTGGGCGTCCGTCACTTTGGGCGTTGTGGGTACCTCTGTCGGGAAAAGTAGGACTTATAATAAATTGCACTTTAGTGTCTTGTGGGTATTGTGTGTTACGGGGTTTGGGCGTTGTGGCCCGTACTGTCTATGGACTCTAAATAAATATCGGACTTACATAAATTCAACAGTTTGGGTCTTGTGACGATTGGGTGCTATGGGGTTTGGGCGTTGTGGCCCGAACTGTCAATGGACTTTAAAAAAATGAATTTTGGGTCTTACGACCCGTCCGGAAACACTTTAAAAATTTACGAAAAATTTTGTGTCTTGTGGGTATTGTGTGTTGTGGGGTTTGTGTGTTATGGCCCCGACCCCGTTTGGAACCGGAAGAGTGCACACACACCCAATGTGTGTGCGGTAATCCGTTGTGGACAGGAACACCGCACAAAATGTGTGCTGCGATCCGTTTGGAACCGGAACAGCGCACACACACCCAATGTGTGTGCGGTAATCCGTTGTGGACAGGAACACCGCACAAAATGTGTGCTGTGATCCGTTTGGAACCGGAACAGCGCACACACGCGAAGTGTGTGCTGTAATCCGTTATGGTCTGGAACAGCGCACAAACTACCACATGGAACAGCGCACAAAATGTGTGCTGTGATCCGTTTGGAACCGGAACAGCGCACACACGCGAAGTGTGTGCTGTAATCCGTTATGGTCTGGAACAGCGCACAAACTACCACAAGGAATAGCGCACAAAATGTGTGCTGTGATCCGTTTGGAACCGGAACAGCGCACACACGCTTATGTGTAAACATTGTGCTGTGATCCGTTCTGTACCGGATTACCGCACACAAATTAACGTGTGTGCGGTAATCCGCTCTGCAACGGAACAGAACACAATCATCACATTTGGCAACACCGCACGCTTCGGAAGTGTTCGGTTTGTGCTCTGTTCCGTTGTGCCCTATTCCGTTGTGCTCTGTTCTGTGTACCCGCTCCATTTAACATGGCAGGTGGCGGCGACACAGTTTTAAGCGCTCTGGGCGGCGCGGAGTGATACTAAGACCGCGAATTTAAATCTGCTGGCCAGAGAGCTAGCATTTTCAGCTAAAGTTCCATCAAATACTTACATACTAACACTGATTTAACCATAACTTACTATTTGTAAAAGTATTTTAACTGCTCATGTGATCCTTCATGTTTCAGTAATGCATATCATGTTCTACAATCTCGTACAATATGATGTGTAACTTTGTTATGGAAGTACGACGTTCCATACAACTAGGTACCTATTCACAGCATGATCATAAGTTTTCTTGAGTCTCTGTGGATAGCAGAGATTGGCAGTGCTCTTGTCTAACAAATAAAATTATATTAGTTGGCCAATTTATATGCCGGCCAGCGGCCACAAACTTCAAAACAACATGAAGAAGAACGTGCTAAGAATCAGCTTTTGGGGATGAGGAGCATGGAAATAAACAAAACAGAGCAGAGGTTCTTCTTCTAAGGTTTCTGAATGAGTACAACCGCCCGCTCTCCCCCCCCCCCATTTTGTGTACCAACAGATGGAAAAATATATTGTGTCTCAAAAAACACTTCAATAAACAGAATTAAAACATAAAAACTTTCTTTCTTTCAGTGGCATTGCAACGCATGCCGGGTTTACTGGTTGTAATTAAATTAGCCCTTTTATTTATACATTCACGTGGGAAAGTTAGTAACACAATCATAGGCCAGGCCTACGGGTTTGTCGTCAAAAGTACGATCACATAAGGGATGTGTACGATACGATAAGTGTCCAAAAGTAGTGTCAACTAAATACCGGTTCCTAGTTGACACCCGCACAATTCAAATTCCCACCAAAATCGTATTTGTTTAGAGTGAATTAACTCGTTCTTAAAACTATCCGTTATACTATTTAAAATACGTGTTTGGTGGTTTTACAATACTACAGCTTAGTCAAAGCTATTATTATTAATATAACATGTGTCTTCGTCTTATTTAACCCGTAATCGTGGGTCAAAGTCGAGCTTACTCCGTACTCGGCATACAAATTGCATGCTTAGCTTCCGCGATAAACGATGCTAGCACTCCGCGCCGCCTCAGCGCTAGTGTCGGGGCGATCGCCATGTTTTCCTGGGAGTTGATCGTATTAATAGCGAAGCTATTACTATTAAGGTATTTGCTTTAACACAGATTCCTACGATTCCTATTTATATATATTGTATTGTTGTAAGAGAGTGGCCATGCATGTGATTGTTGGCCGCCACGACTTTGCCATGTTTACTGCAGATTTGGTAGTCATGGTTGCCGAAACCATAGAAATGATACGGCCGATATCACATGATAGAGGCTACTCTCTTACCAACAATCCATATAAAAGCAAGGTGCCTTACTGAGTGAATGACTTACTGACTGACTGACTGACTGACTCATCAACGCCCCTGCAGCTCAAACCATTAAATGTTATAGACGTGAAACTCGGCAATAATAGATTCTAATTTTTAACATTTTCTGAAAATTCAGTTGAGGGAAGTGAATAAGAGGGGATGAATTTTATTAGTTACCTAAACTTAAAAACAGAAGATTGTACAAACTTCAATATTGCTATTTATTAATCGCCTATAAAAATAAAGAAACATGTGTTTTCAGTTTTCCGAAAATCAAATAAAGGGGTGTGAACATGGGCGGGGGTAATTTTTACATGAGGGTACATATTATATATCCCAACAAGCGACCAGGTTACAGACTTGAAAATTGTTTTTTGGATTATTCTTGTTAAAAAATATAGACATTTACATGCTTTACTATTTTGTGTACCACAAAAGTTTTACAAAATCTTGAAATCTACATGAACGAAGCAACGATGGGTAACTGCTAGTATTATATATTATATAAGTAATAAGTTACTCTCTAAAGGAGCCTAGTGTCTATGATAGAGTGCGTTACTAGTGTACATTCCCATCACAAAGCCGAATGCGTTTTAGATTATAAATTCTCTATAAAGTAAATTATTTCAAGACAATGATCGTGCATAACTCGTAATAAGCGGCAACACAAAACGAGATATCAATATGCTTAAAGCCTGTAAGTTTATATCCGTATGTTAGTCAACCTTTTATTACATCAATGACAAATTTGCATGTCAGGTCAACTACTCAACTTGAAACATTGCAGTACAATAATTAAGATTTCAAGAGAGTTTTATTAGTTCAGTCTTTGACAATAGTGTAGCTCGGTAAGTTTTCACAGAAGACACGTGATTCAACGTTTGCTATGCACGAAATAATTAAAACAGCCACATACAGTAACAATAATATTATTTACATAGTGCTAGCTTATTTATCAATACAATTGTATTACTGTGGGATGGTGTGGGACGAGTAATTTCTGAGTGAACAAGTATAAACCGGTGTTCTGAGATTTGAGCTGAGCTGACCTGAGCGCTCTCAGATACTATGCTGTAACCTTTTCCACTGACTCGTGGAGTTGAAGAGTTGAAAGAGGTGATAAGCTATCGCCTACAGCTTTATATGATAAGCTATAGCCTACAGCGTTATGTGTCGACACTGCTAACGATTCTGATTTCAAATTCAACTTACTCGTTTGGGAAACATTTTCCCTGGCGTGAGTTATTGGCAAAACTGTAGTATAGGCCTATACGGTAAGAAGGAAACTTTCTATTTCTAATTTAACGTCGATCAGAAGTAACGATGTGACAAGGCCGACTCGATTAAAGCAAAACGAAATTGTTTTCGAGTTTCCGCTTGATATTTAACACTTACATTTTCATCCATGATTCACAATTCTGAGCATCTAATTAGAAATCCTAACCCTCGGGCGTTAGAATTTGAACCTCAAATGTTTGGTAAAATCACCTCTTATCGTAATATATTCTAAAAGTTCCTGAAATGTTTATTCCTTTGAAGAATGTGTCAAGGAAGTTGATATAAGCAATGGGGATTATTAAAGGTCGGATGTAAGCGCTAAGAGGGCTTATTTTCAGCCATTTTATCAATCTATAAAGCAAATTTTCCAGGGTGAATTGTGTCGGGAGTTAGTTTAGGGGTAAAATTCTGGGCCCGAGAATTACATGGATTTCTACTCAACACAAAATAGCAATATAGCGTGCTCACCGAATTTTAACATTATCTACACTCTAATACTATAATGCAGACTACAAAAGGCTGTATTGTACAGTATTCCAAACCTCAAACTAAAATTTGCAAATGTGGGTTGAAATAAGTCTTGAAACAAAATTATGAATATAAGAAATAATAGAACAAACATTACTATCACCATTATAAGGCATACATTATTATGAACACTTAATTAACAAATACTACACATATGAATTTTGGTATAAATGCATCCATTAATAATTTAAATTTTTTATTTATTTATTTATTAAATATTTCACATACAGCGTATTCTGCCATTTGGCGTTTCAGAAACCATAAAACGAAATCAAAAATGCGGCTATGCTATGTGTGCGAGTGTTGCAAAGCAGAAGTTACCATTATGTGGTTCGATGTTACTTTCACATTTTTCACGTAAAAATATGTTTTTGGCATGAAACACTTCAATCTGAGGGCTATTCATGAAAATGCTCTCGGACATGAGTCACTCAAAGACTAGTACATACGTTGGGATGCCTACTTGTTTAGAGAGTAGGATGGTTTTAACCTTAGACCAGTAATATAGGTAGACGGAGCAAGCCGATGCTAGCGACCGGCCGCGAGTGAGACCAAACATTGAAACCACGTGATGTGGGGACAGGATGCGCGGCAATTTAAAGCGTCTGCGTATGAACAGTACAAACAGTAGGGGCCTACATCGTTGTGTAAAGAAAAATGATCATTTTCGATTAGTGCCAATTAAAAATATGTTAATTAAGATTAACAATACCTTCACTAATCATTTCTGAGGAAATACAAATAATAATACATACTTTGTCAAATGTCAAACGTAAATGCCGCGCACTTAACATCATCTAGCGGCAAACCTGCGAACTTCTCGCTAGCAATGCAGTCTATCGCGGATTGACCCGTCGAGAAGGCTGTGTCCCCACATCACGTGGTTTCAATGATGGTCTCACTCGCGATGACGTCATACTCCGTCTACCTAAAGTCTATGTCAGGGAAAGGTTGCGCCGAGGCAGGTAAACTTCTCCGCCGCGCTCTTCCCCCACCATGCGGCTCGGCTACTCGACAAGGGTGAACGACTATTGACATTCCGTAGAGATGGCCCGTCAAGATAATGTTAATTGGTTTAAGTAAAAATTTAAAAACTCACATTTTTATTGTTTTGTAACTTTTAGCGAATTATTTGGAATATTGAAGAAAAACTAACATACCCTCGTTTTTTAATCACAAAAAACACCAGAATTTAAGCTAGTAAACACACGTAAATTAAACACGTCATGTTGTTTTTAGCTTTGGTGATAGATTATGTAATAATCTTTGTCGAAATAGTGAGTGAGTGAGTGAGTGAGTGAGTGAGTGAGTGAGTGAGTGAGTGAGTGGCAGAGTTGTGTTCAATGTTTGATAACAATGAAGGAGATGATAATGATCGATAGTTGCTTAATTGTGAATGGGTTTTCCATGTTATCTTTATTGTTATTTATTTTCAAGTTGGCTACTCTATGTATTGATAACGGTGTACATTTTAATAATGGTTGAATTTGCAGATGTTTAACAATGCCCTTGTGGTTCATGTGAATCTTTGCAATTTCATTTACTGACAAGTAATCTATTGTGTATGTTGTTTATGGTATTAATACCTTAAATATTTACTAAATTGATGTGTTGATTTTAATTCACCATCATTATTTTTTATTTATATATTTTTTTGTTGCTACATTTTTAATGGTATCTAATTCACATGCAATATAAAAATGGTTAGTGATTTTCAAAGTCATGATTTGACCTTTGATATGCGTTTGAGTCGCAAATGTCGCAACATTTTTATAATGGTTGAATTTGCAGATGCTTAGCAATTCTCGTGTGGTTCATGTGAATCTTTGCTTTTAGTCTACAAATTCATTTATTGACAAGGCACCTATTGTTTAAGTTGTTTATGGTATTAACACCTTAAGTATTTACAGAATTTATGTATGGATTTTAATTCACCGTCATTATTTTTATTTATATATTGTTCTATTGGTACATTTTTAATGGTTCACATGCAATATAAAACTGATTTTCAAAGTCATGATTTGACCTTTGATATGCGTTAGAGTCGAAAACTGATCATATTACAATATGAAGAGTTAATGTAAAAAACTATTATCTCAGTTCAGTACATATTACATTGAATAACACTTCATCGTCACCGTCATTGTTATCAAACATTGAACACAACTCTGCCACTCACTCACTATTTCGACATAGATTATTACATAATCTATCGCCAAAGCTAAAAACAACATGTGTTTAATTTACGTGTGTTTACTAGCTTAATTTCTGGTGTTTTTTGTGATTAAAAAACGAGGGTATGTTAGTTTTTCTTCAATATTCCTAATAATTCGATAAAAGTTACAAAACAACAAAAATGGGAGTTTTTAAATTTTTACTCAAACCAATTAACATTATCTTGACGGGCCATCTCTGCGGACTGTCAATAGTCCTCCACCCTTGTCGAGTAGCCGAGCCGCATGGTGGGGGAAGAGCGCGGCGGAGAAGTTTACCTGCCTCGGCGCAACCTTTCCCTGACATAGACTTTATATTACTGGTCTAAGGTTTTAACCAATGATACCCCCGTTGCAGTCTGAATAACATTATTGGAATAGCAATGCTACGGTCGAGGACAGCAAAAGATAAGTCCAAATGAGGGGAAATTTTACCCCTCTTTTACCCCCACTCGTCTCCGCTGGAACAGATGGCGACTGAAGCCACCCGCTTGACAATAGCGGCGACCGGACCTCAGAGTCTTTCTCGAAGGGTCGACCCTAATTATCTCTCGCCAAGAGAAGTGACCATCAGTACATGGAATTATCATATTATTTCTTTTTTTTACAAACCCATTATGAGCATGGCAAGTCTTGAATATTCTTGTTACGCTTATCATAAAACTTTCTTACTTTTTTATCTAGCTGTATTTTAAAGTGAAATAAACAAAGAATACATTATTGTGTCATTTGAAAGTATCGCATAAAGTTAGTGGGTAATGACAAATTTATAAACTAAAATATAAAATTACAAAAACAACAATAACAACAACAGTTATAATAATGATAATTATAATAATAATACTAATAATAATAATAATAATAATAATAATAACACTAATAATAATAATAATAATAATAATAATAATAATAATAATAATAATAATAATAATAATAATAATAATAATAATAATAATAATAATGATAATGATACTAATAATGATAATAATAATGATAATAATAATGATGATGATAATGATGATAATAATAATGATGAAAATGATGATGATAATAATAATGATTATGATGATCATGATGATAATAATAATGATAATGATGATCATGATGATGATAATAATAATGATAATGATGATAATCATAATGATGATAATAATAATGATGATAATGATAATAATAATGATAATGATGATGATAATGATACTGATAATGATGATGAAAATGATAATGATAATGATAATGATAATGATAATGATAATGATAATGATAATAATAATAATAATAATAATAATAATAATAATAATAATAATAATAATAATAATAATGATAATAATAATAATAATAATGATACTAATAATGATAATAATAATGATAATGATTATGATGATGATAATGATGATGATAATAATAATGATGATAATGATGATGATGATAATAATAATGATAATGATGATGATAATAATAATAATGATAATGATGATAATGATGATGATAATAATAATAATGATAATGATGATAGTGATAATGATGATAATATTAATGATGATAATGATAATGATAATAATAATGATAATGATGATGATAATGATAATGATAATGATAATGATAATAATAATAATGATAATATAATTATATAATATATAATATATAATAATAATAATAATAATAATAATAATAATAATAATAATAATATTTTTTTTTTTTTTTTTTTTTAATAATCATTTATTTATTTATTTGCGCATTAAAAGAATTCCCACTAAGCTAAAACCTTAGCTTAACAGTGGCCCAAGCAGCAAAGAATCAGAGAGTATGTATGGATCATGTACGATTCATGTATGGTTTGCCATACGTACAGGCACGGGCCATGTATGGATACACCTACATGGATCGTGTATGAAAATGAGACAAATGCCATACATAATCCATGTCTGTATTTTACTGGTGTGCCATACCAGATCCAAGTATGGTTTTCCTGGATTATTCCATACATGGTTTCTTTAAGGATTGACGTAACTAAAACATACCTGGTTTACGTTGTTCAAACCATACATGGATCACGCATGTTTTTGCACGGACGAACTCATGGGCCATGAATGGATTGTGTCCGGTTCCCGCATGGTTTACCTTGTATTTTAATCATGGACTCACATGCATGGATCATGTATGGAAATGAGACAAATGCCATACAGAATCCATGTCTGTATTTTACTGGTGTGCCATACCAGATCTCAGTATGGTTTTCCTGGATTATTCCATACATGGTTTCTTTAAGGATTGACGTAACTAAACCATACCTGGTTTACGTTGTTCAAACCATACATGGATCACGCATGAGTTTGCACGGATGAACTCATGGGCTATGTATGGATTGTGTCCGGTTCCCGCGTGTTTTGCCATGTATTTTCATGACATTTTCATGACTACCATGCGTGGATCATGTACGATGTATGTATGGTTAGGTTAGGATATTCATACGTTTCATGTACGGGAACACATACACAATCCATGTCTGTTTTACATAGGCCAATCCACGGACGTTCCATGTATGGGAAGTACACAGATGCAATAAAAATGTGGATAGCTGCGTTTGAAAGTCCAAACACGCAGAAGTCTGTTAGTGGCGCAACCTATGAGGTAGTCATAGAACTAAACATATTCATTCATTTAAGTGATTACACGACTATTAACTTGCAAATCCTGAAACAACACTTTTTCAGACCATAGTACAAGTATACGTACAAGTTGATTAAGATTAGTTACATATACACAAATTAAATTTTTGCGCTCCCGGCTGGAATCGAACTGCATCCCCTCCGCCTCCACCTGTGAACAGAGACCCCGTGCGTTTTACCGCACGGCTGTCTGAGCATGGTATCTTCGAGCGGTAAAATTCACATATAAGCACATAGCACAGAAGAAGGTAGCCGTGCATGGGCTTTATGACACCCCATTGGGTTTCGAGCCTGGGGTTGTTTGAATAAACCCTGACCACAAATAAGTTGTCTGTGCCCTGACAATATAATACTAAAGGAAAGGGGAGAATTGGACGGTGGCGTATTTAAATGAATGTGAGATATGTAAGATAATAAAAAGGAATGCTAGTGGTAACTGCTAACTGGTTACTGGTACATATATAATTTTCCTTAAAAGCACTTACACCGAAAAGTGGTTTGACAAAAATGTTGTGTATGGTGTCAAGAACTGTACAGCTTGTACATAATTTAAGCAGTCATGAATACCGTTGTGTTACTATGGGCTCAGTAATCTTTGCTATGGGTTACATTTTGCTCTATCAGCTAAAAATTGTGTGAATTCTTTTAGCCCACTTTCGGCTTGTCCGGAGGAATGGGACAATTGTCTTAAATTTTGCTTTATAGTTTATTTTATTATTTATATAATATGTTCATTTTATTATATATTTATATTCATACAGAACATACTAAATATAGGGGTTGGCAGAAAAAGAGAACAGCTCCGAACACAGGTTTAGTTAGTAAATTCAAACATTGGTCTCTACAAAAAATTAAATGAGACATTTCTTCTTTTTCAATCCCACATCGCAGTTCTCTTGGCTGTTCAAACCCTTGTAATATATATCGAACCGACACTGGTCACCAGTCCCATCAATGCATTCCTTCAAGTACTGACTTGAAAAACTTGGACATATCTTTTTAGCAGATGGTGCTATTAGGCCTATTCAAGTTTATACAACCTTGTTTATTGCTCCGGGATGGGCTGTCAATACAATGAAGGTGCCTTGGGTCACTCCGCAACGAATGGGACGGGACTATCCTTACGAGAACAAAAAAACGAGTCTTCCACTTGCCGCGCTCAAAAGAAAAATCTGTATGTTTGAAATCTAGTAGTAGTGGAAATACGCATTGTCGGAGACGAAAACGAAAAACTTGAAAACTAACGTTAATATTGCAAATTAGTTACTTCATTAGAGCGCTCAATTAAATGTTCTATAACTTTAATACAATATTTGTCTACTTATAAGAAGTTAGGGGTCGACAAAGTCGCAAAATCCAGTAAAAACGTTAACTCCAAATAATAAAATTTTCTTTGTTTACGAAACAAAAGTACAAAAATCCATAAGTGACTGTTCGTAACATTAAATTCGTATCAGGACTCTTTTAAAGTACATTTTTCACCAAATATAAATTATTGTGACGTTGCATGGATCCAAATAAACCTTCCTGTTTTTCGTGAGACAGTTGCGTGATTTACTATTATTGTTCATTGTGGGCGTAGTAATCAAAATACATAACCATAGCATGATACAATATTTACAACTTATACTATGAAATGGTGTATTTTATGCGCTATCTGGTCCGATGTTTGTTTCATTTCTACTACTGTAAAAAAACGTGATATAAGCTTCCTTCGAAATAGATTGATTTCGTAATTAATTCACGATTTGTGTTGTTTTTCTCCATCTTATTACATTGCAAAGCATGTATTGTGAACCAGCGTTTCAAGAACTTTGACTAAATATACTACATGTGGTCGTACCTTAGTTAATAGTGATGATATACGACTATGTTCAATCATATGCATGTGATTACAATAGCAAAATTTATGAACTTAAAAAATGTAATTATTCGGCGTTTGCACCATAGTGACAAAAATGACACGGTGACTTGAGATACACATTTAATTGTTTTAACTCTTTTTTTTTTTTATTATTATTTACAGACATGGGCACTACAGCATTTTATGCCAATAGGCGTGACCACCAAACAAAACAAATAACAACATTACACAATAACAATACACATACAATACATATATCTTGTGATGGGTCAAAAGTGGTGAGGTCAAACCTTGGATAGAAGGGGGACAGGGTTGTTACAAAACATACAATTAGTTATTTTCTAGACTATGAATTTATGCAAATAAAAATACGAATCATCTGTTGTACTGGTTTACACAAGATGTAAATGTTAATTAATACTACACGAATTAAATAGGTACGCCGGTCAAGTCTATTCTATATTATGGATTATGGTCCTGCCCAGAAGGGGTACTCAACTCTTTGTTGATAGTGTCCGGCGACCGTAGAAAACTACCGGGAAGCCGCAGGGTCCCACGGTGGAAGCTCTCTCGAGGCGGTAGGCAGTCCTTTGGTGGTCGCCGCCTGCAGCCGGTCCTTAGTTCGATGCACGCACCGCGCCGAAGACACCCGATTACAAATCACGCGCGGACACAGTTCTTGTCAGAATGCACTACACAGTTACTTTGTGTCTACGAGACACAGTTCTTATCGGAGTACACTACACAGTCACTTTTGGGGTATCGCGACACAGTCGCGAACACGTGAAGGTCGAACACAGTTCCACCAAACCCACGGTGACCGTTCGGTAAACCCTACGAGAGACGTCCGTCCTCGAGGGCCTCCACACTCCCACTGTCCGCCGAAGCAGCCCCCTCACGTTGACCACTGGCGGGTTAGCCTCGAACCCCCCGCCATTTGGAAACACGCTTCCACAATGTTTAAATTACAATACATCTGTTGATACCTCTTAATGCTAACATAATTATAAAATAGGGTCTACAATTAATATTCCTAGTGCGTTATAATGAAACCTAAAGATAACTTAATTTAAACATTCTACTGGGGGTGGGGCAAGAGTCAGGCGCGGGAAATAGGGACCAATGGGGTGGCAGGTTGTCTTACAATCTGCAATACAATTGCTCACCAACAATAACAAAACTCACAGCGTATTGCGTTTTCTACCTCAAGAGGAGTGCAGTAGTGCAAAACATAATTTTGGGGCGGCGTCCGGTCTGCAATATTACAAATCTGAACCTTCAACATTTACCTTGCTCGCTTCGTGAATGTAAAGCGCAATGTTGAGGGTATTAGTTGAGCTGTCCCCAAACATATTAGTTTTTAGTTTTTCACATGTTTAAAGCTTCTCTTTTCATGCTGGGATAAACAGCTGTAAGGTTGATAAGCTAATGTAGACAATTGCCGCAATAGGCGTTTCAAGCACACTTCATTACTGAATTTGGAATGTAAGCTGATCAACAAACTAGATGATAGACAGATGACAGACAGACAGACAGACAGATAATGGAAGTGCAATAATATGAAGAAAGAAAAAGTGTGCAGCTGTAACAGATGGGATGATTATATTGCCTTTATTTGTATGTTTTGTGGAGCGGTAGTACTGTACGTGGTACAGGTTTGACTTAGGCACTACACCTATTATTCATACATCTCATAACCAAATAACGACTGCTTGTAAGCGACGTGCTGTCACGTGCATTCCGTTGTGGTAAGCAAATTTACACCAGAAAAATGCAACGGTGTAACTTCATCCCTTGTAAGTAGGCAACACGCAAGACATCGGTGCGTCGCTAGTTGTGTGGATGCAGGCGTTTTCTTACGTTGAGGTGCATAAGAGGGTAGGTTTGCAAAAGGCTCGGCACGACTACTTACTTAGCTCTATATCTACACTGTACTTTGCTATTTCAGTAAATACGAGTAGTAGCTATGTATAAATGTTATATGAATTATCTAAGTTGATTTTGCAATCAATAATTCGGTGATAAATAACAAATAATATTATATTCTTCTCATTATGTTGATTACACAAAGAAATAAACACAATAAACTAATAATAACAAGTACAGAATGAAATATAATTCATAACGTATGCATGTATCATCATTACTGTGAAGAAAATAGTGAATCGTTCAATAATCGTGTTTGAAAAGAGATAGGTTGTTATTTTGGTTCATATAAAACATTTGTACACACTTAAATTTAGCGGCAAAATGGTTAACACACATAAGAATCTAACAAAATATAAATAATGATGATTTTCATTTTAAAGATATTTATAATCACATAACTGCAGGGTGCTAATTGATGGCCTGACAGGGGGGGGGGGGGGGGGGGGGGGGATGCCCAAGAATAGTGTCTGCGCGGGCAGTGAGGGGTCTGGGGCCAAGTCCCAGCCGCCGGGGGCAACATTTTTGTAGATGTATTATTGCCTTTAAGATGACCTAAGAAGCGATCTGATAGTTCATTGGTTTGGTTTATTAATGAAGAAGCACTTCCTGGCTAAGAATATATCTGTAAATTCACGCATTATTTAAAAACGTTACGAGATAAAGTCACTTGATGTGATATGAGATGAGATGGGTATCCAGAGGTGGGGATTTAGCCATCCCTGGCGGGGATACCTTCCAGTAAAACAGAGCCATGGATGGAATTTCCAGAGAGGGGGAACTCCCCCCCTACCCCCATCAATTCACACCCTGCATAACTGTACTACATAGTACATGTAATTTACACAAGATACACAGTTTTCCCTACTCATATATTCATCGCGAAAATGGATGCAGGTTAAAAGTCAGTCATAGGGATGGAAAAAGCGTTATAATCCTTTAATTAAGCCCAATTTAAAATCGAAAATAAAACGTTAAAACCTAATTATCCCTCCCCCACCCCTGCTCTCTAAGCAAACACAAAAATACGATTTATTCATTTGCTTACTGCTATAGTGTCAGTTATCATGCAGTGTGACCAAAACACGCATCCTAGTATCACTGTAAATGGGTAGCCGTACATGATACATGAACGTAAAATAATAATATAATAATACAAGGCTCATCATGACATGGGTAGCAAGATACGATTAAAGTACGTTACATCCTTGCTTAACTATGACATGGGCACCCGTTCACGATTCATGTCCGTTTCATCTTTGGCTCACAATGACATGGACAGCCGAACACGATTCATGTACGTTTCCTCCTGGTATCACCATGACATGGGCAGCCGTATACAATTCATGTACGTTTCATCTCAGGCTCACCATGACATGGGCAGCCATACACGATTC
The DNA here is from genome assembly GCA_945910005.1 of Isoperla grammatica. Lineage (NCBI taxonomy): Eukaryota > Metazoa > Arthropoda > Insecta > Plecoptera > Perlodidae > Isoperla > Isoperla grammatica. The sequence continues at coordinate 72,750,366 of OX246737.1, read as the reverse complement.
ATGTACGTTTCATCCTAGGCTCACCATGACATGGACTGCCAGACACGATTCATGTACGTTTCATTGTAGGTTCACCATGACATGGGCAGCCGTACACGATTCATATACGTTTCATCCTAGGCTCACCATGACATGGACTGCCAGACACGATTCATGTACGTTTCATCCTAGGCTCACCATGACATGGACTGCCAGACACGATTCATGTACGTTTCATTGTAGGTTCACCATGACATAAGCAGTCGTACACGATTCATGTCCGTTTCATCCTAGGCTCACCATGACATAGGTAGCCAGACATGATTCATGTCCGTTTCATCCTAGGCTCACCATGACATGGGTAGCCAGACATGATTCATGTCCGTTTCACCCTAGGCTCACCATGACATGAACTGCTAGACACGATTCATGTCCGTTTCATCTTAGGCTCACCATGACATGGGTAGCCGTAGACGATTCATGTCTGTTTCATCTTAGGCTTACAATGACATGGGCAGCCGTACACGATTCATGTCCGTTTCATCTTAGGCTCACCGTGACAAAGGTAGCCATACATGATTCATGTCCGTTTCATCCTAGCCTAGCAATGACATGGGTAGCCAGACACGATTCATGTCCGTTTCATCTAAGGCTCACCATGCCATGGGTAGCCAGGCACGATTTATGTCCGTTTCATCTTAGGTTCACCATGACATGGGCAGCCGTACACGATTCATGTCCGTTTCATCTTAGGTTCACCATGACATGGGAAGCCAAACACGATTCATGTCCGTTTCATCTTAGGCTCACCATGCCATGGGTAGCCAGGCACGATTTATGTCCGTTTCATCTTAGGTTCACCATGACATGGGAAGCCAAACACGATTCATGTCCGTTTCATTTAAGGCTCACCATGCCATGGGTAGCCAGGCACGATTTATGTCCGTTTCATCTTAGGTTCACCATGACATTGGAAGCCAAACACGATTCATGTCCGTTTCATCTTAGGCTCACCATGACATGGGCAGCCGTACACGATTCATGTCCGTCCCATCTTAGGTTCACCATGACATGGGCAGCCGTACACGATTCATGTCCGTTTCATCTTAGGCTCACCATGACATGGGTAGCCAGTAACGATTCATGTCCGTGTCATCTTAGACTTACCATGACATGGGCAGCCTTACACGATTCATGTCCGTTTCATCTAAGGCTTAGCATGACATGGGCAGCCCTACACGATTCCTGTCCGTTACATCTTAGGCTCACCACGACATGGGCAGCCGTACATGATTCATGTCCGTTTCGTCTTAGGTTCACCATGACATGAGCAGCCAGACACGATTCATGTCCGTTTCATCTTAGGCTTACCATGACATGGGCAGCCGTGCATGATTTATGTCCGTTTCATCTTAGGCTCACCATGCCATGGGTAGCCAGGCACGATTTATGTCCGTTTCATCTTAGGTTCACCATGACATGGGAAGCCAAACACGATTCATGTCCGTTTCATCTAAGGCTCACCATGCCATGGGTAGCCAGGCACGATTTATGTCCGTTTCATCTTAGGTTCACCATGACATTGGAAGCCAAACACGATTCATGTCCGTTTCATCTTAGGCTCACCATGACATGGGCAGCCGTACACGATTCATGTCCGTTTCATCTTAGGTTCACCATGACATGGGCAGCCGTACACGATTCATGTCCGTTTCATCTTAGGCTCACCATGACATGGGTAGCCAGTAACGTTCATGTCCGTGTCATCTTAGACTTACCATGACATGGGCAGCCATACACGATTCATGTCCGTTTCATCTAAGGCTTAGCATGACATGGGCAGCCCTACACGATTCCTGCCCGTTACATCTTAGGCTCACCACGACATGGGCAGCCGTACACGATTCATGTCCGTTTCATCTTAGGCTCACCATGACATGGGTAGCCAGTAAGGATTCATGTCCGTGTTATCTTAGACTTACCATGACATGGGCAGCCTTACACGATTCATGTCCGTTTCATCTTAGGCTTACCATGACATGGGCAGCCGTGCATGATTTATGTCCGTTTCATCTTAGGTTCACCATGACATGGGCAGCTGTACACGATTCATGCCCGTTTCATCTTAGGCTTACCATGACAGGGGCAGCCGTACACGATTCATGTCCGTTTCATCTAAAGCTTACCATGACAGGGGCAGCCGTACACGATTCATGTCCGTTTCATCTTAGGCTCACCATGACATGGGCAGCTGTACACGATTCATGTCCGTTTCATCTTAGGCTTACCATGACAGGGGCAGCCGTACACGATTCATGTCTGTTTCATCTTAGGCTTACGATGACATGGGCAGCCGTACACGATTCATGTCCGTTTCATCTTAGGCTTACCATGACAGGGGCAGCCGTACACGATTCATGTCCGTTTCATCTTAGGCTCACCATGACATGGGTAGCCGTACACGTTTCATGTCCGTTTCATCTTAGGCTCACCATGACATGGGCAGCCGTACACGATTCATGTCCGTTTCATCTTAGGCTTACCATGACAGGGGCAGCCGTACACGATTCATGTCCGTTTCATCTTAGGCTTACCATGACAGGGGCAGCCGTACACGATTCATGTACGTTTCATTTTAGACTCACCATGACATGGGCAGCCGTACACGATTCATGTCCGTTTCATCTTAGGCTCACCATGACATGGGTAGCCGTACACGTTTCATGTGCGTTTTATCTTAGGCTCACCATGACATAGGTAGCTGTACACGATTCATGTCCGTTTCATCTTAGGCTTACCATGACATGGGCAGCCCTACACGATTTATGTCCGTTTCATTCTAGGCTTACCATGACATGGGTAGCCGTACACGTTTCATGTCCGTTTCATGTTAGGTTCACCATGACGTGGGCAGCCGTACACAATTCATGTCCGTTTCATGTTAGGTTCACCATGACATGGGCAGCCGTACACGATTCATGTTTGTTTCATGTTAGGTTCACCATGACATGGGCAGCCGCACACGATTCATGTCCGTTCCATCTTAGGCTCACCATGACATGGGCAGCCGTACATGATTCATGTCCGTTTCATCCTAGGCTCACTATGACATGGGCAGCCGTACACGATTCATGTCCGTTTCATGTCAGGTTAACCATGACATGGACAGCCGTACACGATTCATGTCCGTTTCATCTTAGGCTTACCATGACATGGGCAGCCGTACACGATTCATGTCCGTTTCATCTTAGGCTTACCATGACATGGGCAGCCGTGCATGATTCATGTCCGTTTCATCCTAGGCTTATTATGACATGGGTGACCACACATGGTCCATGTATGTTTCGTCTAAGGTGTTACAGACATTATATGAAACGTACATGAATCGTACATGGAACTTGCTTGGAGATGTTGGTATGGCGTGCCATTGGTAATCTATGCTTGTTTCATGTATGGCTAAAAAATCTTTGCTGCTTGGGGGGTTGCATAAACACAAACATTGCAGAGCGAACTGGTACAATTTTAACAAAACAATAATAAACAAAATACACCAACAACAAAATTCTTAAGATAAAATCCAATAACACTTTCATGTGAACAATTATAAATATAACATGCATAAATAATAGACACAATACATGATACTGGAAGGCTTCAAACTCAATTTAAACTCATAATAAATGGACACTAGACACGATACTGGATGGCTTCAAACTCAATTTAAACTCATAATAAATAGACACTAGACAGGATACTGGATGGCTTCAAACTCAATTTAAACTCATAATAAATAGACACTAGACAGGATACTAGATGGCTTCAAACTCAATTTAAACTCATAATGAATAGACACTAGACAGAATACTGGATGGCTTCAAACTCAATTTAAACTCATAATAAATAGACACTAGACAGGATACTAGATGGCTTTAAACTCAATTTAAACTCATAATGAATAGACACTAGACAGGATACTGGATGGCTTCAAACTCAATTTAAACTCATAATAAATAGACACTTAACAGGATACTAGATGGCTTCAAACTCAATTTAAACTCATAATGAATAGACACTAGACAGGATACTAGATGGCTTCAAACTCAATTTAAACTCATGATAGGATAATTTATAAAAATTAAATAGTTAAAAGGTACCTTTTTAAATATTGCTTGACTTCCCATAAATGTGTGATGGTGGACAAATCAATAGGTAACTTATTAAATAACTTAGGAACTAGATATTCTAAACGCCTTTGGCCATGTTTGTTATTTAAAGAGGGGACTTTGTACAGAATTTTGGAATAACTACGTGTAATTTTATGCTTTTGAACTAGCTCTTTATAGGAATCTTTAAAAAAAAAATTTAGAATAAGTCTGTAAGTAAAAAGTTTCTCAACCGGAAGCACGTTAGACATTATATAAGAATCACGTATTGGAAGAAAGTTGTAATGGTCTGGTCTCATAATGCGGATAATGTTATTTTGTAGTTTTTGAATATGATGCAAATGACAGCGTGAAGCGTTGCCCCAAGCAAGCAAACCATAAGAAATTAATGATTCGGCAAGAGCCAAATACACGCTACGCAACATAGAGAATGATAAACAATATTTTAAAGAGGTAATTTGACCTACACAAGACCTTAGTTTCTTACAAATCGATTTAATGTGAGGTTCCCATGTAAAATGTTTGTCAATAGTTAATCCCAAATATACGTGACTAGTTACATTTTCTATAAGTTCTACACATTTACAAACAGACAAATCAATTTTGTGATGTAAACATTCGTAATTATGACATCTAATTTTGACTTCTTCTTTGCCGTTTTTAGCATAGGGTGTACATATATGAATAAGCTTAGTTTTAGTAAAATTAATTATAAGGTCATAGTCATGGATCCACCTCAAAAAGTTATTAAAATCTGTTTGCATGTATAGTTCAGCCACCTTTAAATTTTTGTGCACTGAAACTAGCGCTACATCGTCCGCATATAAAAATACATAGCAATGCTTCAGACAACTAACCATATCATTCACGTAGACCAAATATAAAATGGGACCTAAAATAGAACCTTGTGGTACTCCCGTTAAAACTTCCCTCTCGTGACTTAAGAGCGAAGGATACCTCTACGTCAAAAACCGCAGACAATTTTCATTTTTTAACTATATCTCAAGATTGAAACACAACATCAAAAATCTGAGACACCATAGCGCTGTGGTCTGGTAATCCCTACACACTGAATGATAAATGTATTTAACGTTATCATCAGTATGACTGTGATAACGATTTCCTCAAATTACTAGGGAAATCGTTATCACAGTCATACTGATATAATAACGTTTAATACATTTATCATTCAGTGTGTAGGGCTTACCAAACCACAGCGCTATGGTGTCTCTGATTTTTGATGTTGTGTTTCAATCTTGAGATATAATTAAAAAATGAAAATTTTCTGCGGTTTTTGACGTAGAGGTATCCTTCGCTCTTAAGGTATTTCCAATTTTAACTTTCATCTTACGAGACTTAAAGTAATTCCTGAACCATTTCAACATAGGCCCTCTAATCCCAATCCTTTCAAGACACAGTAATAATTTATTGTGGTTAAGCTATCGAAAGCCTTACTGAAATCAATAAAAGTAGCAACAACGTGTTTATTATAATTTAATTTTGAGTTAACAAGATCAGAAAATTTTACAAGAAGATCCGAAGTGCTTTTACCCTTCTGAAACCCAAATTGTTGCCAGTTAATAATTTTGAATTTTTCTAAATAACTATTCAACGCATCAGCAACGACACGCTCCATAATTTTTTCAATCGTTGGTAGCAACGCGATTGGTCTGTAATTTTAGGAAAGTGTATGGTCACCCTTCTTAAAAATTGGTCGCACCACAGAACTTTTTAAAGAGTCTGGTATTATACCCTTGGTGAAAGAAAGGTTAATAATTTTGGCGATAATATGGCTTATCTTATCACTTGCATATTGTAAATCAAGTACACGTATACCATCCCCACCAGCTTGTTTTCAACTGTCAAGAACTTGTATTATTTTATGAATTTGTGGCGCCGTGACGCTAGCCATGAAAAAGGATTGTGATTGAGTGGTACTTGCCGTATGACACATAGTTTTAACATCGCATACATGTTGGATCTGAGTAATCTGGTCAACGAAAGTGTCAGCAAACCTATCCGCAATGGCTTCATCTGTGAACTGACTGCTGAAATACCTCTGAATTACATCATCAACCGAATCTCTTTTTTTCCTACCTAAAATTCCATTAATGGTCTGCCAGGTTTGCCTAATACTCCCTTTGCTTTCCTCAATTTTAAGTCTATAATAATTTGCCTTCGCACGCCGTATTTCCTTAACCACCTGGTTTCTATAACGAATGAAATCCTCTTTTAATAATAGCTTCATTGGATTTGATACCTTAGCATCTTTCCATTTTCTAAATAACCAATCTCTATGTTGTGTCATTCGTTCTATTTCACCTGTCATCCAAACTTTATTTACCCTTTTCCCGCTCCGTTGCCTAACTACGTATGACGATTGATCATGCGCATTTTTAATGGTATCACATACAGCCAAATAAAGTTCGTAATAATAATAATAATAATAATAATAATAATAATAATAATAATAATAATAATAATAATAATAATAATAATAATAATAATAATAATAATAATAATAATAATAATAATAATAATAATAATAATAATAATAATAATAATAATAATAATAATAGTGTTAATTGCAAACAGATCTTAAGCCACTAATCTATTATAATTCTAAGCACTAATGAAATAACTTAAAATGAAGATACAGAAAAAACTCAAAAAGGTACATGATCAGAATAGCGATTAGATTACATATTTATGAACATCGATATGAATTGAAATATTTCGCTGTATAAAGTGTTTGAAACAAAAGGGTATTGTTCGGCACGAGACCTTTTTTTCTATTCTCGAGCGGCTGCCGGCGTGCGCTCAGTCTGGGGTTGGTTCGGTAGTGGGGGTAGAGGTTCGCTAGTACCTGGGACGAATCTCTTCTTGTCCACGACTTTAGCAATGTTGAAGTCGTTTATAATAAAGGTAACCGAGTCAGCAATGGTTCACTCACGTCACGTGAACTCATTTTTCCACTTACGCACACTCACGCACACTTACGCCTTAATTTGTTATCTGTGCTTACGCACACTAACGCACAACAATTGTCTGTAACGACCATTAATTGTAACGACAACGAATCTCAAATACATTTTTTTACAAGTGACTTGTGAATTATAAACCAATTTCAAAACAAAATCTCATTAAAAAGATGGTATATTTTATTAATTAGATTGTTAGTTAAGGGCTGGTAAGCACCCCCATTGTTCAAAACTTTGTGGAAAACAAACTGCGTGTACCTTGGATACAGTAATAACAATTAATACACGCCCAGATCTTTCACACAGGGCACATACACGAAATGATATAATGCTTTTCTCTTAGAAGTTTGTAGACGAGAGTTCATATCATTAACACCTGAAGTTTGCGAGCTGAATCGCTTGACTAACACTTAAGTAATTTGGATGAGGCAGTTTGCGTGGAGAAGCAATTAATTTAGAATGCAAATATGACAGCGTTATGTGATGTAAATTTAATTCTCTTAAAAAGCAGTAACAACCCCTCCATGCCCTCCATGGTGGTGCTGGTCACATTCAGCTTCCTGACTATGTTTTACTAATGGCAAACGATAGCTCGCAATGTTAAACCGCACAATATTAACTGTAGGTCTACTTTTTTGATATTGAGAATGTTTGAAGATAATGGAACAGTAGTTCCCACGTGGAATGTTTGAAGATAATGGAACAGTAGTTCCCACGTGGAATGTTTGAAGATAATGGAACAGTAGTTCCCACGTGGAATTTGGGTAAATCAGCCAAACAACGAATTTGACAACTTTCAAATATTGTAATTACGATTTCTATTTCTCTAATGGTTCAGGCCCGGTCCACTAAAGTATTTCTATTTCTCTAATGGTTCAGGCCCGGTGTCCCAGGGATCGCTTACCCCCGAGCTCGCTGACCCCCCGGTAAACCAGCTCTAGGGTACGACTACCACCCGGGAAACTAACTCTAGTGAACAATAACCCTCCCGGTAAACCAGCTCTAGGGTACAAATACCCCCACCAGGGATCAATTACCCCCAATAGAAGCAGAGGGGGATACACGAGCCCTAGGGATGGTTGACCCCCAGTCTTATTTCTTCAATAACACATCCCAGGAGGGTAAACGAGCCCTAGGGATGGTTGACCCCCAAACTTATATCTTAAATAACACATCCCAGGAGGGTACACGAGCCCTAGGGATGGTTGACCCCCAGTCTAATTTCTTAAATAACACATCCCAGGAGGGTACACGAGCCCTAGGGGTGGTTGACCCCCAGTCTTATTTCTTAAATAACACATCCCAGTAGGGTACACAAGCCCAAGGGATGGTTGACCCCCAGTCTAATTTCTTAAATAACACATCCCAGGAGGGTACACGAGCCCTAGGGGTGGTTGACCCCCAGTCTTATTTCTTAAATAACACATCCCAGTAGGGTACACAAGCCCAAGGGATGGTTGACCCCCAGTCTAATTTCTTAAATAACACATCCCAGGAGGGTACACGAGCCCTAGGGGTGGTTGACCCCCAGTCTTATTTCTTAAATAACACATCCCAGTAGGGTACACAAGCTCAAGGGATGGTTGACCCCCAGTCTTATTTCTTAAATAACACATCCCAGGAGGGTACACGAGCCCTAGGGGTGGTTGAGCCCAGTCTTATTTCTTAAACAACACATCCCAGTAGGGTAAACGAGCCCTAGGGATGGTTGACCCGTTGGCGTGGCGGTGGTTGGCGGTTGGCGTGGTTCACTTCAGCACTAGACAAGCGCCGGGACGCATAACCAATGGGATTAAAGTCCCCATCCTCCATCTGTTGTACCAGGACAGCGCCTAAGCCCACCTTCGATGCGTCCGTCCGCAATTGAATCGGCGCCGTATGCGAAAAATGCCGTAACACCGGTGCGGAAAGCAACTTTTCTTGCAATGTCCGAAAAGCTATTTCTTGCTCCGGTCCCCACACAAATTTAACCTGCTTCCTTGTTAGGTTTGTAAGAGGCGCTGCAATTACGCTAAAGTCTTTAACAAACTTCCTGTAGAAAGACGCCAAACCTATGAACGAGCGAAGTTGCTTTAATTTCTTCGGTGTTGGAAAATTCTGGACAGCCCTGATTTTCTCCGCTGTTGGCGATATGCCCTTCTCACTTACCATGTGTCCCAAAACCTTAAGTTCGTTATATCCAGACACATTTTCAGGGTTAAGCGTAATGTTCACATCTACAAACTTTTGCAACACTAACGTCAACCGCTCGAGATGCTGATCATAATCCTCAGCCATAACAATGACGTCATCTAAATAGCACAGACAAGAAATAAACTTCAAAGCACCTAGAACTTTATCCATACTAGCTTCGAAAATAGCTGGTGAAGACTAAAGCCCAAATGGTAAAACGTTCCAAGTATAAAGACCGACAGGTGTAGTAAAAGAAACATTTCCGAGATTCTTCAGCCAAAGGAAGTTGCCAAAATCCTGTAAATAGATCGATTGTCGAAAATATGGTCGACCCAGTCAAATACGAGAGAATCTCCTCAATATTTGAAATCGGAAAGGAACATGTACGTATTTTCTCATTTAACTGACGTAAATCACAGCACATTCTCATTTTACCATTTTTCTTTTTTACTAAAACAATGGGACTCGCCCATTCCGACGTCGAAGGACTAATTACCCCGACTTTCAACATGGCGTCAATCTGCTCGCGAATAATTTCCCGCTCCTTGTGGCTGACCCTGATGGCTGTCTACGCACAGGTGTCGTGTCGGCCATATCAATAACATACTCTTGAACATTGCACCGACCCATCAAATCCATTGTCCATGCAAATACTTTATGGAACTGCGTCAAAACGTCCTTTATACGTGACCGCTGCTCTGGAGGCAATGTTTTGCAGATGTCTATTAGCTCAATGTCCGCGGAAACGTCAAGCGTCTCATTCACAAACTGCTCGGTGGCGGCTTGCTCATCCCGCGAGTTATCCTCCGTCAACACGCAAGCATCTACGCTACGAACTGTCTCATTGTCAGTCAGACTACCCAACACGTCACCAGCATATACCTGACACACTTGGGACGAAACATTAGCTACCCACATAATAGCCATTGACTCCCGTCGCAGAAAACTACTGGGCATAAGCAAACCCTTGGTATGCATTAACGACAGCTTAGGTTCAAACACATACGACTCACACCACATGTCACCATCAACCTTAAATGGAACCTCTGTAATTGCACCCGCAGCAAGACACATTGACTTAGACACCACGAGATTCAGAGTTATTTCCTCGTCAACCTGAATGTTGCAGAGCATCATTCGCAAATGACACTCGAACATGAGCTGTGCCATTGCATGCCGATATACTTAACTGATTGTAGTCAATAACAACACCATACGTCACACTGAAATCATTCCCTAAAATACAATCCACCGACAAACCATCCACAGCAATAAAATCGGCCAAGAACGACAAACCGCTAATAGACACGAGCTCCTTCAACTTTGCCCACTACTCGCAAAGAAGCGTTGTTAGCAGTGCGCAGCAACAAACCTGCAATAGGCTTAAGCTGGACATGAGGCACTCTTGCCGCATTAATGCACGATACACCTGCTCCTGAATCAAGCAATGTATTCAACGTTACGTCCCCGAATTGTATCTGAAACCTTAAGGCTCCTATAGTCCGAATAACCACTATGTCTTCCTGAACAACACATCCACGAGTTGATAAGGGGGTTATTTCTGTGGGGCAATCTACCCTACCACAATCACTATTAATTCCTGAACGAGCAACAACTCGCATCCCGCGACATATATCGCCCTCATCCTTGACAACCAACTGAGCAGCTAACTTAGGACTGTGATCTGTACAAGGGATAACTGGACCATCCAGGAAAGAAGCGTATAATAAGGTAAACTCCTTCAAAAACATTTTCCTATGAATGTCCCGTTCCCGCCATGCTGAACATTCGTTATACTTTCTCTTCCCTCCTGTAGGTGACTGTCGATACCCAACCGGAGCCCCTTGCCTGTCCGGTTGGGATATTAGTTTCCCGACTCCTGACGATGCCCAGAAACAACCCCTTCCTCACCCCATAGCTGGCCATCTTGATCCCTATGTTGTGCCTTAGAGGCTTGAAACTGAACACAGTCTCTAATAAAGTGCCCTTGTTTTTCACAAAAGAAACAAACAGGCCTGACGCCTGTATTCCGTTGATTCGTCCGGTGATATACTACCCCTGAAGGACTGGGTCGACTGTCTTGTGAAGCCGATTGGGATTCGAACTGATGCAACCAGGTAGTCAGAGCCGATACTTGCTTTGCCAAGTCTCTAACCACAACAACCAACTGCGAAACAGCCGTGTCCGTTGACGACACTATGGGCGCCACCGTTTGAGGAAGAAAACCCCCTACAACCATACCATTACGAACAGCTTCCACTTGCTGAAGTGTGTCCAACAACGCATCAACTGTTGGGAAACTCTTCCCTACCACCCCCTCTGCCAAGTCTGGTCGAAGACCACGGATACACCAAAAATATAGTCTTCGGAAGACTCGGAGGCTGCATGTTGTCTACAGCAGTTTCCGCTCCAGGCACACCAACCAATACACCACCGAACTCGTCTACAGGGCTAACAGGAATGAAATGTGTCAATAAAGCCTTCTCAGCAATCTGGTTCGACTCACCCTGCGTCACTCTAGCGTACTCCAGCAAGCGTTCTGCAGATGACAAGTTCGCCAGTACTCACACGCCACTACATACCACGAAGAACACGCCGCAAAGTACGATCGTCTGGGACCGGAAACATGCGCTAGATATCCTTTAGACCGCAAGCCAAACAACCTCCAAAGCAAAAGAAAAATGAAGACACAGACAAACTAAACTAACGTTCAAACTTATCGCGGTTAAAATCTACCCGGCGCCTCCACCATATCTGTTATGTAGCAAATCATACGGTACCCGGAGACACCAGAGTACCACATGGGGCGTAGCTACTCTGGGCCTGCCGTATGATCTGCCCAACGACGGGATCTTTGTACATTGGTTATTTATTAGATTCAAGCCACAGATAACAAAGACAAGATAACACAGGGTGTACACACAATATATGTAAACGAACCCACGCTCCTACACACCACGGTAACTTCCACCTCTACGTGTGTCCCCGTGTCTCTCTGTCTCCTGTAGGCGCGTCTGGTTCACGTGTGTCTCGTTCCGGACCTTCTCAAACTCTCCTGTCTAGAGCTCTCTTCCATCTTCTTCTTGTTGCCATAGCAAGAGAATAATACTAATAATAATACTAAAAAAAAACACAAACCACACGACCACGACCCCTAGATCGATAACAACGAAACGATAGGGAGATCGTTTCATGACAATATAAAAACATCCCCCTTCTCACCTCTTAACAGGATTTTCAGAAAATGGTAAAACACGTGTTTCGTATTTTGTAAAGAGAAACTAAATATCAATTTTCACGATTGAAACATCTTCCATCTTTCGTTTTTGAGACATAGGAATCGTCACACAAAAATAAAATACAATATCCGGTTTCACCCAAAGTAACTAGATTTTCGGAAACGGTAAAACATGTTTGCTTATTTTTAATGGAGAATTTAAGTGCCAATTTTTCCGTCTGTGATATCTTCAGTTGTTGAGATATGTGTTTTCTAAAAAACAACTTCAACACCCTTTTTCACTACCTTAGGGACAGAATCAAAAATCCTCCCTTATTGGGCGGTTTTATCATAAGAGCAACGCACCTTCAAAATTTGGAGCTGGGCGTTGATGAGTCAGTCAGTCGGTCAGTCACTCAGTCACACAGTAAGGTACTTGCTTTCATATAATATATAGATTATGTTTATTTAGTAGCAATTAAATATTTAGGTAGAAGAGAGGCATTTTGTTCTTCTATAGCATGAATGTTATAGGGTACCTAACTTGTGGAGTTCAGGTTTTTGTACTGATATCTTGGGAATGATTTAAGATATTGAATATATGATTTCTACGCGGAATTTTGGTTTGATATCAGCTCAACAATGTAATTAAAAACTGCCAAATACTGTGATTGATACGATTTTCATTTCAATAATTCATTCGCTCTTAATTATTGAGGCCCGGTTTCACCAAAGTATTTAAATCGGAGATAACCTTGATCGGCGCCATCACAAACTTTTCATAAATAATTTTGCATGTATTGAAAACATTACATGTGGTTGTATTCCAGAATTAAGTTATTAAATGGTGTCAGCGTTAGAGTAGCAATAAAATATCATACTGGTATTACTGGTATATACACTAATTTTCATGATAAATGAGTAAATATAATCAGTAAGTCACCAACAAGAGTTCTTTAAGATAATCAATGTCTTACACAAATGTAAGGTCAATGGTCTTACATATGTTTAGTCATTTGTTGTGCATTATTAGATCCTATAACAAAATGCATACAGAAAGCCATGACAGAAGTTTGTTATCTAAAACTAAATCCAAACACCTTACTACAATAATACGGGACACTGGCAGCGACACGTAGATAGTGCTGCTCTCAAGCGGCAAGAGGAGATGCGAACATGATAAGAATATTGTTACTAAAATACGTAACAAATACCGATTGGTAGACTATTATAATATTTGAAGTTACATTGCTCTTATAATGAAGTCAAACCCTAAGAAAGGATTTTTGAAAATTCCGACCCTAAGGGGGTTAAAAAGGGGATGGAAGTTTTTCATTAGACTACCAATATCTCAACAACTAAACGTGCTATAGACCTGAAAATTGGTACATAGGTTTTTCATTGTAAACAGAAAAAGTAGTTTTACCATTTTTCGAAAATCCAGTTAAGAGGGGTGAAAACGGGTGTTGAATTTTTTAAGAGCATATCTATAACTCTAATACCAAAGATGACATAAGCGTGCAAATTTGTATTTAGATCCTTCTTTTAATATAAAGAATCACGTGTTTTACCATTTCCCGAAAATCTAATTGCGGGGATGAAAACGCGGAGGGATGTTCCAGCTCAAAAACCGAACATGTTACGGACGTAAAAATTGATAGTTAGATTCTCCTCCAAAAATAAAGGAAAACAGTTTTACCATATTTACGAAAATTCAGTGAACGGGGGTGAATAGAGGGGGTGATTTTTCTATCATGAGAACACCTATATCTCAAAAACCGAAGATGTTACAGACGTGACAATTGGTAGTTAGATTCTCCATTAAAGATAAAGAAATATGTGTTGTACCATTTTCCGAAAATCCACTCAAGAGGGTTGAAAAGGAGCGATAGAATGAAGGGGTGATTTTTTAAATCTTAAAAACCCGTAGATGTTCCAGACGTAAAAATTGGTATAAAGATTCTTCTTTAAAAATAAAAAAAACATGTTTAACTATCTTTCGAAAATCCAGTAATGGGTGGCAAAAAAAGAGGGTTGTTTAAAAAATTAGGATACCTGTATCTCATTAACCAAGGATAAAACCCGACTGTGAAAATTGGTATTGAGGCAACTTTAAAAACAATTAGAATTGTGTTTTAGCATTTTACAAATATCCAGTTATCGAGGGTGAGAATTGCGAGGGTAAATTTTTTTATGAGGGTATCTATATATCTCAAAACGCGAAATGGTAAATGTTACATACATAATGATGTTTTTATTTTTTTAGATATTTCCTAACAAAACTTAATACGTGTTTTACTTTTTTCATACCATTCAGTTAACGGGTGAAGGGAGTCAAAACAGGGGGTGAATTTAGTTTTTATCTAAAATCGCAATATGTTTCAGACGTGAAATTATGTATTTAGATTCTACTTTGGAAATAAGTAGATATGTGTTTTACCATCTTCCTCAAACCAAGGTAAGGCGGGCGAAAGAAGAGGGGTGAGGGGGGGGGAAACAATGGGGTGGTTTCCTAAATCTTAAAAACCGAAGACGCTACAAGCGTGATAATTTATATTTTTATTCTACTTTAATAATGAAGGAAAATGTTTTAACATTTTCCAAACATCCAATAGGGGTGAGATGCGGAGGTGATGTGTTTATGATAATTTCTATATATCAAAAAAGGAAGGCGTTATATACGTGAAAATGGTAAGATATATACTTCACTAAAGAAATGTGTATTTACAATTTTTTGTTTTTTAAAGCGGGGAAATAGTTAAAGGGGGGGCTCACGGGGGTGGAAGAGGGTTAATTTTGTATCCACACAAATAAAAAATGTTACATACGTGAATGTCAGTACTTTTGTTCTCCTTTAAAAATAAATTAACATACAATTACTATTTCCCCCAATAAACAGCTGTCAAGGGAGGGGGGGGGGGGGGGGGGGTTAAAAAGGGCGGGGGGTGAATCTTGTGTGGGTAATAAGAAACATACATAAAACACGGAAGATATTACAGACCTAAAGATTGTTATATATAGATTTTTCTATAAATATTAAGAAATGCGTTTTTTCAATTTTGTGTAGTAGGCCTACAAATTGTACAAATTCTTCTTACCCCCATTACCTCGATGTTCAGAAAATGGCATTACATGTGTTTCTTTGTTTTTAAATTTGAATTAACGTCTCGGTTTTTTGAGTTATAGCTGTATCTTCATATTTAAAAACATACCCCCTTTTTCGCCACCCTATATTAGTTTTTTGAAAAATGGCTTAATACGTGATTCTTTAGTTTTGAAGAAGAATCTATGAATCAGTTTTCACGTCTTGAATATCTTCCGTTTTAGAGATTAAAAATGCACACCCTCTACTTCACCATCCCTTTTCATCCTCCTTAACAGTATTTAAGAAAGTGGTTAACTATGTATTTCTTTATTTTTCGTGTTTTCACCCCCGTTAACTAGATTTTCGGGAAATGGTAAAACACATGTTTATTTATTTTTAAAGCATAATCTTACAATCAATTTCCACATCTGTAACACCTTCAGTTTTCGAGATTTAAAAACACCCCCAGTTTTTACCCTTAAACTGGATTTTCAGAAAATGGCAAAACATGTGTGTCTTATTTTGTAAAGAGGAATCTAGATAACAATTTTCACGTTTGTAGCATCTCCGGTATTTGAGACATAGGTATCGTCATAAAAAAAATCAATTCCCTGTTTTCACTCTCATTGATATGATTTTCTAAAAACGGTAAAACATATAATTCATTATTTTTAATGGAGAATCTAAGTACCAATTTTGACGTCTGTTATACCTTCTGTTGTTGAAATATAAGTATTATAAAAAATTACTTGAACCCCCTTTTTCATCCTCTTATGGTCGGAATTTCAAAAATCCTTCGTTAATGGGTGGTTTTGTCATACTAGCTAAGTACCTACCAAATTTCACGTTCCCAGGTTGAACGGTTTGAGCTTTGCTTTGATGAGTCAGTCAGTCACTCACTCACTCACTCACTCACTCAGTAAGACACTTGCTTTTATACATATATATATATATATAGATTTATGTGATGTCACACATTTCTCCCGTCCCCAATAATATACCATCGCTTTTTCATCATTCACCCACCTAAAAGCGTCGCGTAATAATATTATTATTATTTTTATTATTATTATTATTATTATTGTACGGCCACGACCGTATAAGCAGTAACACGCCGCAAAGACGGCACACACGAGAACGAAGCAAAGATCATATCAATTAATATACAGTGTATACTATGAACAACTTCTAATAAGACAGTAATGAAAGAAAATGAACAAGGTACCACATAGAAATACTTGACATTACATCCGTATTGTCCGTATAACATGTAAACACCGGCTTTGACCGAGATTAGTGACTATTTAAACTAGTAACATGTGATTATTGAAGATAACTAAGGTAGACACATGGAAATACTTGACATTACGTTCGTATAACATGTTAACGCCGCTTTTGACCGAAATTGTATGATTCTGATACATTCAATAAAATACTAATAATAATAATAATAATAATAATAATAATAATAATAATAATAATAATAATAATAATAATAATAATAATAATAATGATAATAATTTTAAGAATAATAATAATAATAATAATAATAATAATAATAATAATAATAATAATAATAATAATTCAAGATAAAGTAATCAAGACTAACAATTACAAAAAATACATACTGAAAGACGTCACAGTGGAAGATAAATGTAGAAAATGTAATATGAACGGCGAAACAATTGAACATATCGTATCTGGGTGCAAAATGCTTTGTCAAACAGATTATCTTCATAGGCATTACCAAGTTGCAAACATTGTACATCAAAAATTAGCCATGAAGTATAAACTTATAAACACAACCACTGCGTATTACAAATACAAGCCTGAAAAGGTATTAGATAGTAAAGACTACAAATTATATTACGACCGGGCAGTTATTACAGACCAAACCATACATCACAATAGACCGGATATTATATTTATTGACAAGAAGAAACGAGAAACGATTTTAATTGATGTTGCCGTCCCTTTATGCCACAATGTAGAGACAACTTGGCGAGAAAAGATAAACAGATATAAGGAATTATCTATTGAAATAAAAAGGTTGTGGAAGCAGAATAATGTAACTGTTATACCGTTAATTATATCAGCAAATGGCATTATTCCACGTAAACTCCATGACAGTATCAAACTTATTGGTCTCCAACCGAACATATACATCGAGATGCAAAAAGCAATTATTTTGAACACGTGTAGGATAGTGCGAAAATTTTTGAACTAAGAAGAATGAAGACTTTAAGACGTTATCCATCCCGATGGTGGTTTTCGTGGTTTCCACCGTACAAAGAGCAAATGCTGGGATGAGTACAAATCGGCCACGACCGTACATAGCATCCATAGTTCGGTTTGGAAAAAATAATGTGGACAATGATATATTAAGTACTTCTAAGTAGATTTTAATAAGGTAAACACGTAGAAATACTTGACATTTGTGTCCGTACAACATGTTTTTGCCGGTTTTGACCGAGTTTGTATGTATTGCAACAATAAAATAATAATAATAATAATAATAATAATAATAATAATAATAATAATACTTGACATTTGGGTCCGTACAACATGTCTATACCGGTTTTGACCGAGTTTGTATGTATTGCAACAATAAAATAATAATAATAATAAAAATAATAATAATAATAATAATAATAATAATAATAATAATAATAATAATAATAATAATAAAAAAAACTGTGTGAACCGGGTCTAAGAGACACGTAAAAAGTTGCTCCTTATTAAAAATGTAAATTCCATGATAGAAGGAAGAATCGGTCCCAGTTTTTGACACAGGGGTGTTCCATAAGATGTCTACTACGAGGGAAATTGAAGGGAAGTACTAGTTTGCATTTATATTTAAATAAATAATAGTTTAATTTAGTTTTAAGTGGTTGTTCCGAGATAGAGGACTCAAAACTTACATAGATAGCGCTGCTAAGCAACCTCCTTTCAGCGCCATTGATGAATAATAACAATAAAACAACAATGAAAAATGACAGCTAAACCACTCCTAATAGAAGTTTATTTTCTTGCCACCAGAATGCGTCTAGTCTATTTTGAGTGCTCTATAGCCGGGACTCCGTTTTGTTTAACATAGGAACAAATGAAGGTAGATAATTTTGGCAGACAAATTAAGTCAATATGGGTGTAGATTTAGTTCATATTATTCATTACACATAATTTACCAAGATTATATGAATAGAGTTAGATGTATTAGCTGTTGTACGTAAGAACTTTTCAATCTTGGACTTTTCGTCTTTGAAATCTGAGAAGTAATTGGAAATTTATGAGATGGCAGTCCACAAATTTGCCGCTAACTGCGCGCGCGGTTCTGGAGTTCGACGAGACATCACGGAATCGCGAGAGGACTCGTATCAAGGACGTTGAAGGGAAATAATAGTGGACTTTCGATCAAACTGGGAAGTGTATCGACTGAGTGCATTGCCTTTTCGAAACAACAAAACGAATTTTGACAGCTGTTATAGAAAATAATTTTGACAGAACATGACGTGAACATTAACATACCAAAGAATATTTAGACCTAGTTTAAAACCCTTTCGTGGGCGGTGGAAATACGTATTTGCGCCACCTTCTTTGCGCAAAATGGGCCACGGGGTGCTATATTCCCACCTTCAGACCGTGCTACAACCTAGCGGAGGAACATAGAACTTGAATAAAAAATTGCTACAGCTATTAGTTTCACAGTTTTCCACTAGAGTGACGATTGTATGGTTTATTGTCGTCAATCTCTAAGCTATTTGAGCCATATTTAGAAGAAATGACAACTGCTCACAAACATGTGAAAATATAAGCCTAAAATGTAAGTATATCAACTATCAACATATTTATGTGTTATAAATAAATGTTTATAGATATTTTAGAAGAAAAATATTTTACTTGCTTGATTGATTGATTGATTTATGGGGCTTAACGTCTCATATTTATGCAACGATGGCTAATCGAGACGATGAGCAGGTGATAATGAAGATGAGAAAGATGATAATGAAGAATAAAGCCACATCCGAATCAGATCCATTGTACGTCGCGTGAGTCGTCATACGGGAGTCCAGCAAGGGAGGGCAGGGCCAAGTGGGAGGAGAGATATTCAATGGGACAGTGGGGGAGAAAGGGGATTGGGGATTGGGGTGTGGACTGCACTTCGTCTGACTTCTCCTCTTCGACCAGTCCGGCTTGGGTGGCCCTACCAGAAGCATACGCTTCCGCCGGCATAGCTCTCGGGATCAACAAAGCACGCAAACCTGCCCACCACGATAAGGTGGCAGTCCCTGGGCAGGATTTTACTTGCATTATTACGCAGAAAAATATTTACAAATTTAAGACAAATTTATTTAAAAAAATAGTGGTGAGCATAGTTTTTTTTTTTTTTAAAGTTCTGCCAAAATCAACATTATTAATCATAATTACACAAATATACCTTGTAAAACCAATTTTTGTGACATTTAAAAAAAAACTGACAGGTTCTTGAAGTGCAGAGGGAAGTTTATATCCCACCAAAATTTTGGACTAAAGCCCTAAAAAGAAAAATTGTTTTTCCTTGCCATTATACTAACGTATGTATTGTCAGTTGTTTTAAGAAGGAAAAAGAAAGAAAAATATGTTGCAATTAATTGGCCCACGAAAGGGTTAAGCTTGTGAGAGTGATTCCTTCGAGACAACATCAATTCTGACATGGTTTTCGTGGTTTTCCATTGTCCATTGAGTAGAATTACTAGGATGGCATCGATAAATCGGCCACGACCGTTCACACAGTACACGACGCAAAGAAGACACACACGAAGACAACGCAAATAAGATCATATTATGCAGTGTATACTATGAACAAGTACTAATAAGACAGTAACGACTGAAGTTGAACAAGGTACCGCATGGAAATACTTGACATTACATCTGTATTGTCCGTATACCATGTAAACAGCGGCTTTGACCGAGATTGATCACTGTTTAAACTAGTAACATGTGATTAGTGAAGTTAAATAAGGTAGACACATGGAAATACTTGACATTAGGTCCGTATAACATGTTAACGCCGGTTTTGACCGAGATTGTATGATTGTGATACATTCAATAAAATAATAATAATAATAATAATAATAATAATAATAATAATAATAATAATAATAATAATAATAATAATAATAATAATAATAATAATAATAATAATAATAATAATAATAATAATATGTAAACACCGGCTTTGACCGAGATTGATGACTGTTTAAACTAGTGACATGTGATTAGTGAAGTTAAATAAGGTAGACACATGGAAATACTTGACATTACGTCCGTATAACATGTTAACGCCGGTTTTGACCGAGATTGTATGATTGTGATACATTCAATAAAATAATAATAATAATAATAATAATAATAATAATAATAATAATAATAATAATAATAATAATAATAATAATAATAATAATAATAATAATAATAATAATAATAATAATAATAATAATAATAATAATAATAATAATAATAATAATAATAATAATAATAATAATAATAATAATAATAATAAAAAAAATAATAATAATAATTAAGCAGCATTAAAACGCCGGCAGAGAGAATGCAACAGTGGAGGGAGAAGCCCCTTCACGGCAGGTTTGCAGCCGAGCTCACTGGGGAGCACACCGACTTGAAAGCCTCGACGGAATGGCTCCGAACTGCGGGCCTCTTCGCTGAAACGGAGGGGTTCGTCTTTGCCATTCAGGATCAAGTGGTGCGCACCAAGAACTATGAGCGATACATCCTCAAAGCCGACGTCCAAGATCGCTGTCGTCTCTGCAAGAAAGCTGGCGAGACCATCCAGCACATCGCAGGTGGATGCCCGGTGTTAGCTCCCAGAGAGTATTTGGAGCGCCACAACGCAGTTGCGAAAGTGGTCCACCAAGCGCTGGCCAAGGAGTACAGCCTGGTAGAGGTAGAAACACCGTACTAGAAGTGCAAGCCCGAGCAAGTCCTGCGTAACCAATGTGCCAAGCTGCTGTGGGACTCACCCATTGTCACGGACAGAGCGGTCGAGGCAAATCGGCCAGACTTGGTTTTGTTTGACAAGAAGGCTAAAACAGCAACCATCATCTACATCGCCGTCCCGCTAGACAACCATGTGATCAACACAGTAGCTGAGAAGAGGCGTAAATACCAACCACTCGCCGTCGAACTCAAGGACATATACAAGCTGAGGTCCGTTGAGATAGTTCCTGTCGTCGTCTCCGTCAACGGTCTGGTCACCGAAGAGTGGTCAGCTGCGAAAGAGAAGCTCCACCTGAAGGACAAGCACGTGCGTGTCATGCAGAAGGCTGCAATCCTCGGCACAACTAATATCGTGCGGAAGGTCCTCAGCCTATGAGCTACATTGTCACCACCATCTTTCGGCCGCCACGCTAGGGTGCACTCTCGCATCGTCTTGGCTCAAGAGGAGCCCGATGGTGCAAATGAGAGAAGAGAAGAAAGGAAATAATAATAATAATAATAATAATAATAATAATAATAATAATAATAATAATAATAACAATAATAATAATAATAATAATAATAATAATAATAATAATAATAAAAATAATAATAATAATAATATAATAATATTAAAAGCAGAATAATGTAACTGTTATACCGTTAATTATATCAGCAAATGGCATTGTTCCACGTAAACTCCATGACAGTATTAAACTTATTGGTCTCCAACCGAACATATACATCAAGATGCAAAAAGCAATTATTTTGAACACGTGTAGGATAGTGCGAAAATTTTTGAACTAAGAAGAATGAAGACTTCAAGAAGTTCTTCATCCCGATGGTGGTTTTCGTGGTTTCCACCGTACAAAGAGCGAATGCTGGTATGAGTACAAATCGGCCACGACCGTACATAGCATCCACAGTTCGGTTTGGAAAAAATAATGTTGACAATGATATATTAAGTAGTTCTAAGTAGATTGCAATAAGGTAAACACATGGAAATACTTGACATTTGTGTCCGTACAACATGTTTATGCCGGTTTTGACCGAGTTTGTATGTATTGCAACAATAAAATAATAATAATAATAATAATAATAATAATAATAATAATAATAATAATAATAATAATAATAATAATAATAATAATAATAATAATAATAATAATAATAATAATAATAATAATAATAATAATAATAATAATAATAATAATAATAATAATAATAATAATAATAATAATAATAATAATAATAATAATAATAATAATAAAAATAAAAATAATAATAATAATAATAATTCATTCATTCATTCATTTCACTTATTATAATTGTGTACAATTACACAAGATTACTATTGAGCAAACACCTTCATGAGCTCTCTGCTCGCTCGAAGGTTTGCTTTTAATACATAAATAAAATAGTGCACAGTCAACGTTAATCAATACGAATTTAGATTTAGACCAAGAATTACAAAATACATGCTTATTTCTCTATGCAAACGAACAGTTGTTGAAATATATTGGTGTAATCATACTAAAAACATTGCTAAAACACTTCTTAAACCATGCTGTAAATACATTTAAAAAGTTAAGCGTTCTGCGAATAATTAATTCATATTTAAGGCATAGGAATTTTAGGCATTTTAGGCATAATTTAGTCTTACAATTATTTAGTATGTAACTCTGTGCCACACTCAAGAGCTATCTTCGTGGCACAGTATATTATTTGTTCAAATCATTCTGATATATATATATAGATCTAACTTAAAAAGAATGTCATGTACCAATGTAAAAAAGTGAACAAATAATAATAATAAATCTTGAAATCTTGAAATCTTGAAATCTTGAAATATTAAGATTTGCTAAAAAGGTAAAATAACAAAAGCCATATTTGATTATCTATACAGGTAAACAGTAGTCGTAAAATTGTAAAACAATGCTAAAATAATACGAAACTAATCCTAAACAATACTGCGACAATGTTGACCTACATTTAAAAGTTAAGAGTACTGCAACTGAAACCACGTTCCCTCTTTGATCGTGTGTTCTGACAGTTATTTAAAAGTAAAGTATTTCATGGAAACAAAGAACTCAGGCATTTGACTAATAATTGTTTTGAACAATTGTGGCCCTTTATAAATTAATTGGTTTCTCGTGTTTGTCATTCTAAATTCCGGTACATTCAAGCTCAGCATTCTTGACTTCCTGGTGATCACACTATTGGTTGTAAATTGATAGTTACTCAAATTCTTAAATACGTATGTAACAAAAGTAGAAAAGTGACAATAATCAACTGATTCAAGACGATTTATTTTGAAAATTGTTCTTATGACATAGTTTTGTGTTGTACGAAGAGAAGTTAGTTTGTAGTCAAATGTTCCACCCCAGTGAATAATACCAAATTGGAAAAGTGACCGAGGAAGAATATTAAATTCTGCGTATATATAACCAACTGATTCAAGACGATTTATCTTGAAAATTGTTCTTATGACATAGTTTTGTGTTGTGCGAAAAGAAGTTAGTTTGTAGTCAAATGTTCCACCCCAGTGAATAATACCAAATTGCAGAATAATAATAATCATAATAATAATAATAATAATAATAATAATAATAATAATAATAATAATAATAATAATAATAATAATAATAATAATAATAATAATAATAATAATAATAATAATAATAATAATAATAATAATAAAAATAATAATAATAATAATAATAATAATAATAATAATAATAATAATAATAATAATAATAATAATAATAGTAAAAATAATAATAATAATAATAATAATAATAATAATAATAATAATAATAATAATAATAATAATAATAATAATAATAATAATAATAATATATTAATAATGATTATTTCAAGGCATCCAAAAACGAGGTTATTTGTGCCAGATTACAAAGATGTTTTACAAAGATAATCAAAACTAATTTGTCAGAAAATACTGCTCCACAACTTTACCTTTTCCCCGTGCTTACCTTGCGCTTATATATTTTGACTGTATGTTATCATAAAGACTAAAGGAGAACTCACAAAATTTCGTAACCAGTTTGTCGTGAAATATCTTTTCATAATTTATAAAAAGTTAAAATAAAAAACTTGCACTTGCAAACCAGAACAATTCTTCGTCAAGTCTATTCAATCCTCAATCTGAATTCACATTTCCGTTAGATAGTTCCAAAACTCTGTAGACCTACACAGTAAGTTTGCATATATTTCCAACAAGTTCCTGATCCAATGTTGACGCCAAGCGGAAGCAAACGCCAAGCAATATCTTCTCTTCTCATAACATACTCTGCGTAACAAGCTTATGTCGGTCAGGAATGGACCTTTACTCGCAGTAAGCTGGCTCCACATTGTGGAAGTCAGTCCTCCAAAGTCTAAATCAAGCTATTCTTTGGAACCTCGAAACCGGAAATCGTATCTGGTCGCGGTTTTCTTCCGTCACTCTCGTCAGCCATGTTTGTGTATCTAAGGAAGAACGCAGACATTGACTTGAAGCAAACTTCTCAAATGAGATTGAAAATTCATAATTTTTCTGATTCAGCGCTTCGAATGCGTTCGAGCTAATCGCTTTATGCATTTTGTCAATGTAAGTATGTATACGGCATACAAATAATGAATTTTAAGTCGGTAATAAGTGGACAGTGATTAGTATTTCCACTCAGAATAACGCTCTTTCTACGAATGCATCTTTACTTCTATTTTTACCATGTAAGGCAGTTGATGTAAACACGGTATTAGAATACGTAAAAAAACTCATAGATGCGTCCAAAATGTATCTGTCGTCATGGCAAGTTATCTGTATACTTGTCCAAAAACCATGACACCATGACAACATTAAAACAAATATTATATACAGACAAATCGTTGTGAATATTTTCACCAAGGGTGTCTGTGGGAGTTTTGACAGGGGGGTGGGGGGGGGGAGATTGCGTGATTGATTTTACCAAAGCATGCTTACATGAAGAGACACCACCATGTTGACGATATAGCCTATGGGCGGCGACGAGGTTTGGGTGGCTCCCATCTCATGCACCTCGCCGTCATTGAAAATAAATTGAAGTCGGCGTTTGTGCACTCCAAATGCATTAATGATATTCACTATAAAATAATTACTCTTTTCCCAGATTATCTAAGACGAACACTCAGGTAGACAACGCACTCAATCGATCTCGACACTCAGGAGACAACGCACTCAATCGATCTCGACACTCAAGAGACAACGCACTCAGTCGAATGTCTCTCGACACTCAAGAGACAACGCACTCAGTCTAATGTCTCTCGACACACAGTAGACAACGTACTCAGTATATCTCGACACTCAAGAGACAACGGACTCAGTCGAATGTCCCTCGACACTCAGGAGACAACGCACTCAGTCGAATGTCTCTCGACACTCAGGAGACAACGCACTCAGTCTAATGTCTCTCGACACTCAGGAGACTACGCACTCAGTCTAATGTCTCTCGACACTCAGGAGACAACGCACTCAGTCTAATGTCTCTCGACACTCAGGAGACAACGCACTCAGTCTAATGTCTCTCGACACTCAGGAGACAACGCACTCAGTCTAATGTCTCTCGACACTCAGGAGACAACGCACTCAGTCTAATGTCTCTCGACACTCAGGAGACAACGCACTCAGTCTAATGTCTCTCGACACTCAGGAGACAACGCACTCAATCGAATGTCTCTCGACACTCAGGAGACAACGCACTCAGTCGAATGTCTCTCGACACTCAGGAGACAACGCACTCAGTCTAATGTCTCTCGACACTCAGGAGACAACGCACTCAGTCTAATGTCTCTCGACACTCAGGAGACAACGCACTCAGTCGAATGTCTCTCGACACTCAGGAGACAACGCACTCAGTCTTATGTCTCTCGACACTCAGGAGACAACGCACTCAGTCGAATGTCTCTCGACACTCAGGAGACAACGCACTCAGTCTAATGTCTCTCGACACTCAGGAGACAACGCACTCAGTCTAATGTCTCTCGACACTCAGGAGACAACGCACTCAGTCTAATGTCTCTCGACACTCAGGAGACAACGCACTCAATCGAATGTCTCTCGACACTCAGGAGACAACGCACTCAGTCGAATGTCTCTCGACACTCAGGAGACAACGCACTCAGTCTAATGTCTCTCGACACTCAGGAGACAACGCACTCAGTCTAATGTCTCTCGACACTCAGGAGACAACGCACTCAGTCGAATGTCTCTCGACACTCAGGAGACAACGCACTCAGTCTTATGTCTCTCGACACTCAGGAGACAACGCACTCAGTCATTGTCTCCCGTTGTTGAACGCAACCAAGTTTCAATAAGTCGTAGCGTAGGGTATTAAAATACATTTCTCGTTCACTGTGCATGTTGTAAAGCCAGAGAGTCACGGAGAACATGTTGTGAAAACAAGCATATTTTGTTGCATTGCATTATCTTGGTGTGTTATTTAAGTTTGCAAGTTGATGCGGAAAATATAACTTTTTTTTTTAAACACTTCGATTGTTCGAAGCACTCCAAACAATGCACCCCAATGCACTCCAAACAATGCACCCCAATGCACTCCAAACAATGCCATAGTAAGCGTCTAAGGACTCGAGGTGTCGGCGCAGAAAACGTTCTTCGAGAACATTTCACGGCGTGATGATATTCGAATCACGTGGTAGCACCAATACTGGAAACATTTTATCCCTATGGCAGCAAAGAAATTTGTATTTTCAAAACTTGTTTTCAAAACTAATTGCCCGTGTGTCGCTGGCTTTCCATCTAATATTATCGGCAGACACATCGGACAGAGGAGGCGAACTAACAGCAAATACTATACCATGCTGTATAGCATCGTATATTGTAGTCATAATGTGACTTGTAACAGTATATATAGTGTATTCACGTATTGCGCGTGGCCGCCCTACCGACGGCCGAAATGGCATGTGTTTTGGCAGTTGTTCATTGTAACAATGCGTTTAATGGCGTTTGATGCATATTTAACTTTTCTCAAACTTCGGTTTTCGATTATTACTTGAAAGTTGAAAGCAACACAAACACACCTCTTTTTTCTCGATAACTCTTTTAATCCTTTAAAATGGCAAATACTTTACAATAGAGTCCGCCAAAGTCAAGGCGGGAACCCGTTTTCGTGCAAAGCCCGTGCACTGCCCATTTAAAATAACTCGTGGTGTTTTTTCAAACACCTATATCTCAGTAAATATACATATTTAACTCATATGTTCTGTTACGTGCAGCACCAACTCTCTATTGAGGCATTATACACAAACAAACATCGACAAACTTGATAGAACTTAAATAATTACGAGTTATAACTCCAAATGTGCGATTACAACGTTGCCAATTTCAAAGAGAGAGAAAACTCCATTTCGTGAATAACAGAGAAAGAAGATCCGCGCATGCGCACAGAAGAGATCGCAGTCACACGGCGTCAGGCAAGGTCCACTAGATCGCTAGTAGCGAGTTCGACGACACGCCGCCAGGGGATAGACCATTTCAAAAACGATCTAGGACCCTTTGTATGATTATCATCACGGTCCTCTAAATCTTTATTAGCAACAATTAAAAACATAACATCAAGGTTTGTAGATGATGATCTTGTATGCATCAATGAACCTTGGTATAACATTTGAAAACTGATTTTTAATTGTTGTGTGGGTTGTTTACATCGTGATTCGTGATCATCGCAGTTTTGCTATCAACAATTTTTGAGTTTTTTAAAGAAGAACCGAAACTAGTTTACCGAGGTCGATATGCCTTACAGAGTGGGAAAGTTGCACCAAATACCTTACTAACTAGCTGCGCTAGAATAGGCACCGAGATTGGCCACTGATGGCGCTAGTGAAAACGAATGAAGCGCTCCAAGTGGCAAAGTCGCGCAACAACCTGCTGAAGCAGCGTCGTTCTTCCTAAGTCAATAAAGGGAAATTGTGAAAATTGTTTAATTAAATATGGGTTTTAAAATTTTGGCGCAGATTATGAATCCCATCAGTAAATCTTAAAAAGGCAAGCCACCATTTTAATCAGGACACGTTTTAGACGTAAAAACAACAAATAACACACAACAAACACAAACAAAACAAGACAATAAAAGCCAAAACAAAAACACAAAACAAAACAACAATACAAAATAAATACACATCAACAATAAAAACGAAACAAACGCCAAACAAAAAACAAGATATATCACAATAATATCCAGCACTATTTTCAACCGCGGAATGAAATCTTCAGCAGTTTGTTGCTAAATTTGGCCACATACAGCGCTGTATGTACTAACACACGGTGCCTTGGACACTGCCGTGAAATAGTGGCGAAAAGCCGACACTAGCGCCACTACCGGAGCGGTTCGATCGAAATTGATTGCTTAGGTTCAAAGCAGTAGTAAATTAACGTGCTGGCCCCCCGCACGTGACTTTTTCGACAATGTGTCGCTACAGTTTTCGGCGCCAGGCCTTTGGCTACACGTGGGTATATTTTTTGAGTTTATAAGTCCCACCCTTCACCCCCTCCCGACGTGTTTTATGTTGAATTGCGTGCGATTTCGACGCTTCGGTTTTGCGGGAAAAATTGTAAAAAATGTAAATGTTTTTTTTTAATTTTTCGAATACTGTTGATCGCAAGTCAATTGAATGGCGCATCTTTTTGTATGTCTTTTTTGAATTTGTATGGTCCCGTTTAAAAGTTACGGGCACCCAAAGGCGAAAGATTTTCGAAATTTGGATTTGACGATTTTGGTACGTTTTTAACGCGTCACATTCGAACGGCCCTGCCTGTCGAACCAAACAAGATGTATCATTCGTTTTTGTATTGTTACCGTCGGTTACTATCTGGGTAACTAGGATTTGGAAATTTTTCGAATCGTCCCGGAACGTTTGGCACACGGATCGTGTACATTTGGTCGCGTGCGTTTTTTAAAAGGAGCGGGGACACTTTTCTCCCACATTTTTGATTTTTGAACTTTCTCAACTTTTTCATTTTTAAGGACAAAGTTTAATCTGGATTATAGTTTGTCAAGTTTTTTAATTTCGTCCCGGATGCTTAGTTATGAGAACTTTTCCATTTTCTCTACACGGTTTCAGTTTTGATTTTTTTGCGTCAAGTTGGTACTTTCGAAATGGTTTTTTTTTCTTTGTCCCGATACTGAACACTCTATCGTACACGGGCATGAAAAAACATTTTCAAAAAGTCACCCTTACACTGAATGACAGACGTTCGCGCAACGCATTTTTCACGGCGTTAAGAAAACACGCATGCAAAAGTTTTCTTTTTGTATATTAAAAGTGTTATAAATACGTCATATTTAATAAATGGATATTTGTCTATTTGAAAACGTTACTTTAAAACATTAGACTTTACGGGTGTCCGAGTTATGGTGCTTTAACAGTTTTCATCCGTCTCGTATTTTTGCCGGTATTTGTCTATGAGAATGTTTCAATGTCTTAAAAAAGCATTTTGGAGTTTTTTTTAATTTTTTTCGACCACTTTTATGAAATTTCAAGGCTATTGACAACATATTGAACGTACCCGGACGTACCCGGCACGTACCGTCTCTGACATGATTGATCGACTCTGGATATTTGTGTAATTTTGTTTATTGATTTTCAGTTTTGAACGTCCCCCAAATGTCCCGTTTTGAACTCGGACCACCCGTTTTGGTATCATATGAAAGTGCGGTCCAATACCTTTCAGAACATGTGCAGTTTGTTGACGTCACACGTACCGGGACGTACCGGGAAGCTTTTGAACGTGCAAAATTCAACTTTTTTGTTTTTGACCGCCCAAAGTACGAATTTGTTATGAATTTTTTCGGAATTTTTCGTCAGAATTACTTTCTTTATCTATTCTTTATTAAATATGTTTAGTTTTTAATTTATCGAAAAAGCTCAAATCACGACGACGGGGGGGGTGCCGTATACATCGATGTAATATGAAGAAAATCAATTTCGACACTCACTTTTGTCATTGATGGCTTATTGTGGGCGACAGGTTCGACTTACAGACTTTATGTTAACTTTTTTAGAAAGCG
The DNA here is from genome assembly GCA_945910005.1 of Isoperla grammatica. Taxonomy (NCBI): domain Eukaryota; kingdom Metazoa; phylum Arthropoda; class Insecta; order Plecoptera; family Perlodidae; genus Isoperla; species Isoperla grammatica. The sequence continues at coordinate 72,719,737 of OX246737.1, read as the reverse complement.
TGATTCAATATTAAATATTCGAGCTCTTTAATTTACCGAAAAAGCTCAACCCGGACTTTTTATAGGCGCCCGTGTTACACGATGCTTAACGAATAAATTGCCCAATGTTGTAGCATAGTATTATAGAGTTCAAGTGTCCAGTGCCATATAGGTCCGCGATTCGAATCCCACAATTTTCAAGTTTCTCTCTTTACTTAAGTATCCACGACAGTTTTATATGGTATATGTACTTTTTGTACTTTATTTTTTTTGTACTTTAATTTTTTATTTCTTTTTTCAAAATCACACAATTTTCAAGTTTCTTTCTTTACCTAAGTATCTACGACAGTTTTACGTGAAATGTACGCAGACATACTCGAAAATATTTCATCCACTTTAACATTTTTCAACATGACAATTTTTTTTTTCGTAAATAATTTTTTTCCTCTTTTCCACAATTTTCAAGTTTTCCAAAAAGTGACTGATATAATAAGTTAATATGGCGGTAACCTATATTTGGCCCTGGGTAGAATAGGCCCAGAGTGACTCTGCTAGTCGTAAGAGCAGTCCCTGGGCAGGCACGCGGGTTGAGATTTTGTACAGAATATTAGAAAGATGCAATTATGAGTGAAGCTGATGCTATTGAGAGGCATGTGGCCTTCATAATAATAAAGGGTTAATTTAAGTAGATACATTTTAAAGCCTGTATTGACAAATCAACACAACCTCCCCCCCACCCCCCTCCTTTCACCGATAGCTTGTCCACATACCAGCAATAAATAATGAGTCGATGATCATTCCGCCTACAGAACGTATAAATTATGCTTTCATGCAATACACATAGTTTGTTGTGGTTTCTAGTTAACCTATATATATATCTCGGTCTTCTTAAGAGGAAGGACTACTAGCCAATATTAAAACCCGCGAAATTAACGTATTTTCGTCATATCTCAATAACGCCACACAATATCAAAACAGTGACACCTACGCACATTGTGGATTCGTGAGAGCTCAATACCAAATGAAAAAGATTTATTAGTTTGCAGTAATTATTATTATTATTTGTAATTTAACTAATTTACAAGTTAATTAGAAATTACAACTATAATTACTACAATCTACGAAATCTTTTTCATTTGGTATTGAGCTCTCACGAATCCACAATGTGCGTAGGTGTCACTGTTTTGATATTGTGTTGCGTTATTGACATATGACGAAAATACGTTAATTTCGCGGGTTTTAATATTGGCTAGTAGTCCTTCCTCTTAAGTAGTGGATCAATGAGAATGTTTGTTGTAATGTTCCAAATTAAAACGTAAATGCCGAGCTCGCGGACGCAAAGGTCAAACCATGCTACTTCGCTGACTCTTATAGGAAGCGCCATAGTAAATTCAGATTTGCCGCGCAGCCATCGAACCGCTCCGACAGAATGCGCTACTTTCGCCGTTCGCCGCCTTCTTACATGCTAAACACCGCGATTGTCCAGCTGGTTACTAAGGTATTTGGTTGCACTCTAATGGCGGGTTTACATAACTGACTAGTGACTAACGATTAGCGACTAAGCGAGCCCGTGACTAAGCCACGAGCTTCTTTCATTGGCTACGGTTGCGAATACTGCTCTCCGATTGGCTGTGACTAAGGTTTGTCTTGACTTGACTAAGAAGTTGAACATAGCTCAACTCCTTGGTCAAGTCCTTAGTCACGGCCAATCAGCACGCAGTATTCCCACTGTCGGCCAATGAGAGAAGCCTGTTGCGGCTAGTCAGTTTCATGAACGCGCTCTTAGTCGCTAGTCGTTAGTCACTAGTCAGTTATGTAAACCCGCCGTAAGGACTGCAGATGCAATGGGAATCTTGGAAATCTCAACCACCAGAGCGCAGCACCGAAAAATGCGGTCCACCTGTCAAAATGAAAATACACTACGACAAAGCGGTGACTTCTGTGTGTTGCTAGGATACTTGACGTGTTTCTTCGTCAGTTGATGGTCAGTTGTCTTTATTGCCGTGATCGTGTTTGACAGAAGTTAATTTCACGCGGGGAAATATGGCGTGTTCGACTGATTTAGTTTGTAATATTATTTATGAAACCTTATTACCGATATAAAGAAACATTGACATTGAAAACAATACAAAGAGATCTTTCAGAGTAGTAATATGTGTTCCCCGTGCCTTTAGGATACGACAACATGCAGAGAGACAAGGGTAGGTCGTCCGTAGCTGTTATTTACGGTCTGTTAGTCTTTGTTGAAAATAATATTGACCCTATAGGGAAGTCTCACGCATTTTTTTTATTTGCTTACTAGTTACCTCAAGTTAAAATAAACGGGAACTAATTGGTTTCGGCTCGAAAGGTGCATTAACATCGCTTTAACAGCAAGTCAAAGATATTGCTGTCAAAACGCGCTCAGAAACGGACCTGCGCCATCTTGCTCGTGATTTCAAGGTTCTGACGTCATATGTCAGTAAACAATAATTTTATATCATACAAATAGTACTAAAATCCTACCCTTTAGTAGATTATTGCTCTCATAAGACTCTAACTGAACCAACGTTTATTTATAGTAAGTAAATGAACACTTCTCAACATTAATTAACAACAATATGTTAAATAATTGCATTATTTTAAACACGTTTTGGTAAATACTGTATCAAAATGTATTTTCTGAAGAAAACAGTGGTATAAAAGACATTGTTGTAAAGTCACTGCATCCTAGATATTGTAAAATGTCCAACTTAATATCGTTGATATTATTAAGAATACTTCAAGGAGGCAGTTGTTTACATGACATATGACGTCAAGAGCCGTTTTTCAATAACGGAACAAGAAGTTCCAAATTTCAAACTTAAAATGCTAATAGAATTGGAAATATACGCTTCTCAGATGTAAAAATTATACCGCCCGTATTTTTAGATCATGATCTTCCATTTTTAGGTACTTTGAGGAATATTTATTTTTGATGAGACTTCCCTATTGACCCCCTACAAGGTCTACTGGATTTACTCCTAGCGGAGTAATTGCGACAAGCGATCTAGTAGACCTTGGACCACCTACTGACCCATCGAGAAGGCTGTGGGGAGAGCTTTTGAACAGCCAATAACAAATAAGCAGATGTCTGGCAACATCTAATAGAGTCGCGTGCCAGAATTCAGCCGCTAGGTTCGCTAGCTAAGCGAAAAATGACGTCACGCTAGATTCGCTAACCAAGAATATTGGAACGGAAAAAAGGACGAGCGAGAAATTGTGCTGGCAGCTGCAGCGGTTATTTTAAATAGTTGCACTATTGCCGAATCATCGTCCAGTGAATCATCATCCTAGGCCTAGGTTATGGCTGGTATGGTATAAGCCCCCATAGAGTGTAGGCCCTAGGCCTAGGCCATGTGGCTGGCCGCTGGAGGTTATGTTTAGAGGTTATGATGGCCTAGACGCCTACATTTTAATATGACAGGCCTAGCTTGAATCATATTTGAGCTCTCTGGCTCACCTTGAATGATTTTATTGGCCGTCTCCTTGTCAATGGAAAGCACCATGTCGACATAGGTAATAATAATAATAATAATAATAATAATAATAATAATAATAATAATAATAATAATAATAATGGCTTTTATTTTTCACTTTTTAAAATTACATTACAAATTATGTGTATTGGCCCCCAAAGAGACATGTGTCTTCGTTATAGTTGACTTGCAACTGGACAATCTCCAAAACCAAATCTGACGCCATTTCTCGTGGTTGTTAGCAGGTTAGCGGTCTTCTTCTTGGCTAGAAGCGCTAGCTCAGCAACGCTAGAATACTGAACTTTGGAACGGCTCGCTAGAACATAGCCCACTTTGCTGCTTGAAATAGGAACGCTTCGCTAACGTAGCGAACCTAGCGGCTGAATTCTGGCACGCGACTTAGAGTCCGCCAAAGTCAAGGCGGGAACCCGTTTCAGTGCAAAGCCCGTGCACTGCCCATTTAAAATAACCCGTGGTGTTTTTTCAAACACCTATATCTCAGTAAATATACATATTTAACTCATATGTTCTATGTTACGTGCATCACCAACTGTCTATTGAGGCATTATACACAACCGAACATCGACAAACTTGATAGAATTTAAATAATAACGAGTTATAACTCCAAATGTGCGATTACAACGTTGCAATTTAAGTCGGAGAGACAAGGTTCTGGCGCACGCCAGAGCCTTACATCGCATCATCTGGCTTCGCTGTATTAGATGTTGCCAGACATCGTCTTTTTTGTTATTGGCTGTTCAAAAGCTCTCCCCACAGCCTTCTCTACGGGTCAATAGGGTAAATATTATTTTAAGACAAATTCATCAATAAAAACAAAGGCTAATAAATAACAGCTACGGATGACCTACCCTTGTCTCTCCACATGTTGTCGTATCCTAAAGGCACGGGGAACACATATTTCTACTCTGAAAGATCTCTTTGTTATGTTTTCAGTGTCAATGTTCTTGATATCGGTAATAAGGTTTCATAAATAATACTACAAACTAAATCAGTCGAACACGCCATATTTCCCTGCGTGAAATTAACTTCTGTCAAACACGATCACGGTAATAAAGACAACTGACCATCAACTGACGAAGAAACACGCCAAGTATCCTAGCAACACACAGAAGTCACCGCTTTGTCGTAGTGTGTTTTTATTTTGACAGGTGGACCGCATTTTTCAGTGCTGCGCTCTGGTGGTTGAGCTTTCAAAGATCCCCATTGCATCTGCAGTCCTTAGAGTGCAACTTTACACGTGCCTACTCTGTAAGGCATATCGACCTCGGTCAACTTGTTTCGGTTCTTCTTTAAAAAACTCAAAAATTGTTGATAGCAAAACTGCGATGATCACGAATCACGATGTAAACAACCCACACAACAATTAAAAATCAGTTTTCAAATGTTATATCAAGGTTCATTGATGCATACAAGATCATCATCTACAAACCTTGATTTTATGTTTTTAATTGTTGTTTATTGTTGCTAATAAAGATTGAGAGGACCGTGATAGGGAATATTGTAATATCTTTGACCGTGATGATAATCATACAAAGGGTCCTAGATAGTTTTTGAAATGGTATATCCCCTGGCGGCGTGTTTTCGAACTCGCTACTAGCGATTTAGTGGGCCTTGCCTGCCGCGATCCTCTCTGTGCGCATGCGCGGATCTTCTTTCTCTGTTATTCACGAAATGGAGTTTTCTCTCTCTTTGAAATTGGCAACGTTGTAATCGCACATTTGGAGTTATAACTCGTAATTATTTAAATTCTATCAAGTTTGTCGATGTTCGGTTGTGTATAATACCTTAATAGAGAGTTGGTGATGCACGTAACATAGAACATATGAGTTAAATATGTATATTTACTGAGATATAGGTGTTTGAAAAAACACCACGGGTTATTTTAAATGGGCAGTGCACGGGCTTTGCACTGAAACGGGTTCCCGCCTTGACTTTGGCGGACTCTATACAGCGACGCCAGATGGTGCGATGTAAGGCTCTGGCGTGCGCCAGAACCTTGTCTCTCCGACTTAAATTGCAACGTTGTAATCGCACATTTGGAGTAATAACTCGTAATAATTTAAATTCTATCAAGTTTGTCGATGTTTGGTTGTGTTGCCTCAATAGAGAGTTAGTGCTGCACGTAACATAGAACATATGAGTTAAATATGTATATTTACTGAAATATAGGTGTTTGAAAAAACACCACGGGTTATTTTAAATGGGCAGTGCACGGGCTTTGCACGGAAACGGGTTCCCGCCTTGACTTTGGCGGACTCTATAACAATACTGGACACTGTCCATATTTAACATACAAGAAGGCGGCGACACGCAACACTAGTGCTACTAACGGCAAGAGGAGATACGGCGATGAAGCCGCTTTGTTCAATGTTATTTTCGCACTTTAAAACTTGTTAGTAAAGCTAGCAATTACGCATCAATGTACTGAAAACATAAATAGTTGACTTAGTTATGATTGGCATCTATAATTGTAACCAAATTAATCTAATCTAAGTAAGGAATTCGCGAAACTATGTGTGTACAACGAACATTAAAGAGGCCGTTTATGTTATTACGCGACGCTTTTAGTGGGGTGAATGATGAAAAAGCGATGGTATAGGGTTGGGGAGGGGAGAAATGTGTGGCATCTCATAAATCTATATCTATATATATAGTACGAAAACATTTTTACGGTGAAACCAATCCAACGTTTATTTATATAAAATAATTGTCAACGTTTCGACGACTGTAGAGTTGTACATTATGCATTTTGAAACCAACAAAATCTCAGAAATCATATTTATATATATAAAAGCAAGTGTCTTACTGAGTGAGTGAGTGAGTGAGTGAGTGACTGAGTGAGTAAGTGAGTGAGTGAGTGAGTGAGTGAGTGAGTGAGTGAGTGAGTGAGTGAGTGAGTGAGTGAGTGAGTGAGTGAGTGAGTGAGTGAGTGAGTGAGTGAGTGAGTGAGTGAGTGAGTGACTGAGTGACTGAGTGACTGACTAGACTGACTGACTCATCAACGCACAGCTCAAACCGTTCAAACTAGGAACGTGAAATTTGGTAGGCACGTAGCTATTATGATAAAACCACCCATTACCGTAGGTTTTTTTGAAATTCTGTCTATAAGGGGATGAAAAAGGGGGTTGAAGTCATTTTGTATTACACTTATATTTAAACAACAGAAGGTACTACAGAGTACAGACGTCAAAATTGGTACATAGATTCTCCATTAAAAATAGTGAAACACATGTTTTACCGTTTTAAGAAAATCATATGAATGAGAGTGAAAACAGGGGGTTGAATTTTTTTATGACGAAACCTATGTCTAAAAAACCGTAGATGCAAGATGCTACAAACGTGAAAATTGATATTTAGGTTCCTCTTTACAAAATAAGAAACACCTGTTTTGTCATTTTCCGAAAATCCAGTTAAGGGTTGAAAACTGGGGTTGTTTTTAAATCTCCAAAACTGAACGTGTTAAAGATGTGAAAATTGATTGTAAGATTTTGCCTTAAAAATAAATAAACATGTGTTTTACGATTTCTCGAAAATCGAGTTAACGGGGGTAAAAAGAGGGGGTAAATTAAGAACACCAATATCCAAAAACCGAAAGTGTTACAGACGTGAAAAAAGGTGATTACATTCTCCTTCAAAAATAAAGGAATACCTAGTTTACCACTTCCTTAAAATCCTGTTAAGGAGGATGAAAAGGGATGGTGAAGAAGAGGGGGTGAGTTTTTAATCTCTAAAACCGAAGATATCCGAGACGTGAACAAAATGATAGATACATTCCTCTTCAAAACCATTTTTCTAAAAACTAATAAAGGGTGGCGAAAAGGGGGTATGTTTTTAGAAATGAAGATAGAGCTATAACTCAAAAAACCGAAACAGTTACTCTTTGAATGGTATTTAAATTCAAATTTAAAAACAAAAAAACACATGTTATACCATTTTCTGATAATCCATGTAGGGGGGGTAAGAAGCGAGGATGTTTTTTTCTTAAATTGTTATATCTAATAACCGATTATGGTAAACTTAACATGCATCAAAACCGGTATAGATATTTCTTGGATCGCAAAGGAACGCGTTTTCTTTTAAAATATTTTTAGCAAATCCAATAAGGGGGTGTGCGCGCTGATTACAACCTTCTCTGACAAGTGTAATGAAACCGATCCCTTCGTGTGTTGGGAAGGGCTAAAAAACGAACTAAGATTAGCCACCCAACGATACACAGCCCACCGTTTTCACAAGAAAACAAGCACGCTCAAAGATCTTGAGCGTAATCTTTACAATCTTAAATCTAAATCAAACTTGTCCGAGCAAGAATCTATTGAGCTTAAGGGTAAAGATGAGTCTCGTGTTTACAGGGTTCTACCAAGGTTAGGCCAGCAAAGATACCGTTAAATCAATTTCAATGCAGTTTTTTGCTTTGTACAGACAACATACGAAAGAATTTTGCATCGATACCGAAATTTTAAAAAAATGTTCAAGTTTAATTTAAATAAATTTGCAAAGTCAAACTTTTACAGTTTCACATATTTTTGAAATTAAAAGGCCATGCAAGATTCACACCTATATAAATAGATAGCATACCGAATTTCATGGTCATACCTCTAGTGGGTGAGCGACAGTTGAGGACGGGGAATTGCATAAAATTGACCAGTTTCCTTAACAGCGTTGCGGCGAGTTTTGGAAGCTCGCATATGACATAGTTAACATTGAAGACATAGGCGAAAAACCACTTATCTCGCTCTAGCTACGAAAATAATTTTTTTAGCGGGAGACTTATTTGAAAGCGTTTATGGGAATTACAATTCTACGTATTTTGAAAGTATTACGAAAAATCTACATGCAGCAATGAGGGAGTTATTGATCGTAAATGATCTTCTTGCGTGTGGCTGCTGCGCGAATCTCGCCTCTAAGGCGTGACCTTCTGTCGTATACGCAGGCTGAGCCGTCGCTGGTGTGCGTAGGTCTACTAGCGAGATTTGAGTGAGATGCACATTTCAAACGAAAAGCCGCGCCAAGAAACCGTTGTACAACTAGCAAATATGAAAATAGAACCACGCTCATTGGATCTGACAGATCGGCGCGTCAAGTTGACTTAAATGTGCAATATTAGGTTCGGGATTTGTAAATCATATACAAAGGAAGTGTAATTATTTATTATTTTTAAACTTCTCACAAACGTCTGGTAGGCTATGTATACAGCATTTGTTAAAAAATGAATTATACAAATAAGTGATAAACATATCGAGGCGGAATGTTAAATTCAGTGCTATATTACCAGTTTGTCATATTAAGAAATCAACCGTTAGAAAAAAATACACTTGCTTGGTGATGTACACTATTCGCCGATCCATCAGATCCAATGAGCGTGTTGATAGGTTCTATTTTCATATTTGCTAGTTGTACAACGGTTTCTTGGCGCGGCTTGTTCGTTTGAAATGTGCATCTCACTCAAATCTCGCTAGTAGACCTTACGCACACCAGCGACGGCTCAGCCTGCTCATACGACAGAAGGTCACGCCTTAGAGGCGAGATTCGCGGAGCAGCCACACGCAAGAAGATCATTTACGATCAATAACTCCCTCATTGCTGCATGTAGATTTTTCGTAATACTTTCACAATACGTAGAATTGTAGTTCCTATAAACGCCTTCAAATAAGTCTCCCGCTAAAAAAATTATTTTCGTAGCTAGAGCGAGATAAGTGGGTTTTCGCCTATGCCTTCAATGTTATCTATGTCATATGCGAGCTTCCAAAACTCGCCGCAGCGCTGTTTATGAAGTAAAGTGTCGCTCTGAGAACGAAGCTCTTCGCTTGCAGTTCTGGCCGTGTTTAGTGCATAGGGGTAGGTGGGGGAAAGCACCCGCCCTCCCGGCCGCACGTTACCTACCCCTCTTTCGCCAGACCTGTTTGCGAAGCCTCCGGTTATCTGCTCGCTTTGTGGATGGTTTGAGAGTTTTTCAACGATTTGGACACGAAACTAAAACAGCCGTGTGGCCGGCCGGCTCATACGATCGAGGCGCCAGTTCTATAGGGGAATGACAGGCGTCGTGGGTTCGAATCCCGCATAGGACATGGTTTTCTTGTAGTAGTCCTTCATCCTCATCTATCACCACTCATCGTTTCAAATAGCAAGAATCAATACAGTAGTAGAAAGCAACAAGGATCATCTTCTAAACCACATTAGAGAAATTATTTCCATTTTGAAGACATACATAATTATACAACTTACTCACTTACTTACTTACTTACTTACGTACTTACTTACTTACTTAGTTACTTACTTACTTACCTGCTTACTAACCTTCTTACTTACACATACAACAAACTATTGGATCACTAAAATAATGGCATGCAATACTTCGTTTGGGAGAGTGCTTGTTTGATTCCCGCTATCGGCATTGACTCAACCCAGTAGAATAGTTAGATAGCGCTGCTAAGCAACCTCCTTTCGGCGCCATGATTTAACAATGTAACAACAATGAACAATTGATAGCTAAACAACTCCTCATAAAACTTTATTTTCTTGCCACCAGAATGCATTTTGAGTGGTCAATTACCGTGGTTTTTGTACAGGTTGATATTAATGCGAAGGGAAAATAACTCTTATATGCCTTCTGAATAATCCAAACGCCCTAATAACAGGTGATATGCCACCTGAGAGAATACCACTAAAGCAACTCAAAATTCAAATTCAAACTTTCAATAATGCAAATATGTTGTAGTGTATCATATAGGAGGCACCATAAGACAATTAAATTTGGCGAGAATATGATGACGTTTTAAAGTACTACTCTGAGGAAGAACCCCAGTTATAATAATAATATAATATATAATATAACGGATATAATATTATAATTATACAATTAATTATAATAATTAATACAATATAATTAATATAATAATGATATATTATAGTAGTTAGGTCCACGTATTTGTTGCCTTTGATGTAACATTTGAAAAGTAAACCAATCGATTTGTAGCCGGTATATAGGTACTAATTGCTAGTGGTCGCTCGAATTTTGCTACTACTAGATAACAAAGGAGGTTATAATACTGAACTTTTTTAGGAAAGTACCTACATTTGTACACTGAGGATCAAAATTCCGGGACAAACATCCATCATGGCATGGCATCCTGTTCGTGGTTTCCAAAATGCAAATAGTAAACTCATGGTCCCTTTCAGGGCTAGGATAAATCAGCCACAGCCAGTGGCGTATCCAGGATTTTGGAAAGGGGAGGTTTCAACTCATATAGAGAGTGGAACCAAAATAAACGGGGGTCCGGGGGGGTTTGTCCCCCTGAACATTTTTCTCGTCTAGGTAATTTTGGTGCAAATCTGTGAGTTTTACAGCGGCCAACTGAACTAAAATTACTACATTTCTGGCAACAATTTTTTCTCTAAGAAAAAAAGCTTTAAAGAACAACAAGAACTGAAGTGTTAGTAGGGTGAGTCGTGTAATCGTTTAAACGTGTAAGCGCCCGCGCGAAAATATACGTGTACAAATATTCATACACGTCTAACCGTGTCTTATACCGCGCCCGACCACCCCCCCTCCCCTGCCCATAACCCAATTCATAGATTTTTTCCGATGTCAAAGCTTTTTAACGAGCCGACAAGGCATAGGTTAGTGTGTGGAGTCCAAATGACTGTGGGCAGTTGGACACAAAGGTGGGGAACATGATCAACAATGAGTATTATAATAAATAACCGTGTTATTTCGTTGAACATGTTTTTTCGCGAACATTTTTTTCTTATCATTTTGTGAACAGGAGGGGTGTTACGTTTAAACGCGAAATATTCGAAAAAATAAACGTTTAACAAAATTAACCATTATCTCCCAGCCCTAGGTGTTAGAAGATAGAAATAAAATTATAGATCGATGCGTGTATTTTTAACAAAAACTTATGTCTTTGGTATTTAATACAAATTACTGTTATATTTTATATTTCCATTTTTTTTCAATCCAATCTAATTTCCATTTTTTCCTTTCCGAAAGGCGGGGGGGGGGGGGGTTTTCCCTCCCCCCTTGTATACGCCACTGGCCACAGCCATCCATAATGTCACAACATATATAAGTGCAAGTTTGATTCGGAGAAAATATGAACAACATGTATAATTATATGAAATTCTGCCCTAGAGTGAATCCAATACGGATACTGATCACTACATCTCATCGATATTCTGTTGCTTTTTGATTCAGAGATTGGATTGAGCCAAACAATAGATAATAGCGTGAGTGCGGGAGGGTTGTTAGAGTGAAGTTATAAGATGTTCTGGCCGCTCATTGGTTTACTTATGTCACATGGTATATATACCAGGGCAGAAATACACATGAGGTCCTGAATGAGTAAAATTAAAATGTCACTTTTTTCGTTATCATAATGGTATCTCCACAAATAAACGGCAAAGATAGTGCTCACTAAGCGAAGCGTGTCTAACTCGTTCCTCGAAATGCATGCCTCGGTGCCCAAATCCTCCATTCATATAGACAAGGGTCTTCCTCAACCACCCGGCCTAGGGGGGCGGAGGGACTGCTCGCATATACCTGACAGGTCCTCTATTGATACGGTAATTATCTACAGTAACACAAATCCACTGATTCATTCTTTCGCAACATGTAACTAATTATTTTGATTCCTGAATAGAAAACAACACGTTTCTATGTTTGAATCATCGTAATAGGGCAACAACGTCCTATTAATATAATTTTTTGCCGTAAACACATGACAAAAAAGTACAAACGCATTGCTTGGAATTGCTGTGAATCCAACATCCCGATCTTGTTCGGTAAAACAATGAGTAATAATGTTAAAAATGTATATATTTAACTTAGGCAATAGGCATATTTAAAAAAAACTGCGGTCCCTAGATTCCATGTTCGAAACCTGGTTTTGATTGATTGATCGATTGATTGATTGATAAAATAAATAAATAAACAAATAAATAAATTCACATTTAGAGTCCCCCCACTCAGTAATAAACTGATTTGCAGTGGGGAACTTTAATTTAAAGCGACTAAACCAACCCTGTAGGCTTCGAACACCTTCGACGAGTGAGCTATAACCAATCAAAGATCGATATTTCAAATACGAAACATATGATTACAAATATGAAATATCACTGACCCCCCCCCCCCCCCCCCCGGAGAGTTTTTGATTGATTGATTGATTCTGTACATGATTATACAAATATGTAATATCACTTACCCCCAGTGAGTGTACTACTCGCAGATAGGGGGGTCTTCTACAATACAGTTTTTATTATGACGTTACAGAGGAAGAAAGTAGGAATTTAAATTTATAATAATATTATGGATTGGGTATATTTGGATGGATATTTGGGTATGGATGGATTTCATCTGACGTTTTTCATATTCAAGCATGACCCACTTACATAGACTCGATTAGCATCGGTTTATTGTCTAAGCTAAGACGTTGTTCATTACATCGTTAAACAATAAACGATCGAATCACTTCTCGTTAAGTATTCACCCGAAAACGCCCCCGTACGTTGGCTGATACCGAAATGAGGTTTGGTCGAATCTATTCTAAAGCATTACCGTGTTTTAAATTGTCCTTCAGACGTCACCCACATTTATTAGCAGTGATACAGACGTAAAGCAACAAGAATATTTTTTTCAGTATTTGGATGACTCAAAAATCAAAACGTATCCATGAGAAGACTGCATAATCGTATTCATAGCCCACCCGCCACTCCTACAACCGGTCGGTCGGCCGTGCTTGTAATGAGATGTTTTCTAAATGGAACATACCATTCATAAAATATTTAGTTTTCACCACGGCAATCACCAATCACAAGCTTTGAAATCAAGTTAGCTGTTAGCCAAAATACATACCTTTTAGTTGGAACTCATAGGACCGCCGGGAATTATTACAAGTTGTTATAAATTCTTTTATTTATAATATGTAAAAGAAAAAGAAAAAATATAGCGATATATCTAGTTTTTCACATCAAAATAATGTGTTGTACACCATCTGATGTTCTTTATTCATACTGCATACAAGTGAAGTTACTTGTGAAGTCACATACTTGTGAAGTTGTTGAAGGACGATTCAAACGTGGAAACGTGTGTGTTTATTCAAGAATCCAAATAATTTCCTAAAATGTGAGAAATATTGAATCTGATGATTTTTTATGTGTATCTTGACACGTATAATTTACGATCCGAGAAGGTCACACTCACAGACAAGAGACAGTCTCAGCGAAATACCTCAGCTCAATTCACTGGCATTCCGAAGTATACTTATCCACAATAAGATTATAATCAATAATGTTGCGATACACAATTAGCAGACGCTCCATAGTTCGATTTCCGATTTGGGCTGGGATTTTTTAAACTTGGATATTGACACAAGCTATCTGTAATCTGTATGATACACTTCTAGGCCTAAACGGTGATTTTGGAGCCGTCATATCAACGAGGCAGATAATAAATGATGTACGATCCCCCATAGAAAGATAGTTCTTGTAACTGAATGGTTAGGTAACAAATAAATATAAACTTATTTATTTATTTCATAAACCAATAATATTGACGATGATGACGATGATGTTATTTGGGTTGGCGAATATTGAGGTTTTGTAGTATAACCAATTTGGTGACAAAAGGTAAGTCACGTCATTATTCAGTTTAGGTGTCCGTCGAAACTGCAAATAATAATTATAAAAACACATTTCAGCTTGTGGGCCGAGAAACATCGAAGTCTGGTTCTTTTCTGTAAGCACGCATTGTTCACATTGTTCGGGCTAAGACATGGTCTTTGAATAGGGCAGGTAGTTGCTCGCGCCACAACGGTCGACGGACGACTAAATCACTCTGAAGAATCTTTGACAAGAATTTCTCCTCCTTTGCTTTAGAAACCACGTGACAATAGTAACCAATGAGAAAAATACTTGAAATAATTTAGGGCCAGCCCATTTGAGGGTTATTTTACCCACCCACTTTTCGCCGAAACTTGAAATCTCTAGAATCGGAGAGTATTCCTTCACGTTAATGCTTGTGCCGCTCAAGTACGAAGAATCCACTTCTCGGAAGCCCACGCCACTGCCGCTGTTGAGTCTGCCAACATGCTCCAATACGATAATACTGCTACACCCTTTTTCTATCAGTACGGAATGGTGCACCACTCACCAACTCAACTTTCTTGTCTTGAAATTGGGGGTACCGTCTCGAAAGACGCTGCTGCTATTCGTACACATGTGCGAAGTCATTTCCAGCAGCTATATTCTAACCCTGGAAACAACAATTTGAACGTCCCTCATCTTTTTGCCGACCTCCCAAAAATCTCCGACGCTGCTAGGATCAAGCTTGACGCCGTGCCTACAGTTGCAGAGTTGCGGGTGGCTCTCGAATAATTAACAAAAGGAAAATCGTGTGGGTCAGACGGTTTGACCGTAGAATTTTACTTACATTTCTGGAACGTTATTCGCAAACTGTAGTGAGAAAAACCTCTACAAAAACTTCATGATTATAGATGGAAAATAAAAAAATGGAAAATAAAATATAAACATCGTAGATTCATTACTTATGTTTACGTTGGTTCGTCGGTTTCCTTTAATCTAGTAAATGACAATCATGTATCATTTACTGTAGATAAATACTCAAAACCCACGATACAAGCAAATGTTGTAAGCAAGATCTTAATTTAGTAACAACACTCAGAATCAATAAAATTAATGTGATCATTTATTTCAATACCAAATATAATTACCATGATTGCAACTATGTAAGTGAAAAGTCCTAATTAGAACGACGTTAGTTCAAAGTCCCCATAGATACCACAATATATACCAAAAACCGTTATGTGTGAACAGGTCCTAACGAACAATATACATATTCACAGTCCCATAATGATCAGTGTGTACTCTCAGTCCCCACTCAAGATATAATGTTTGTAAAACGAAAACTATGCGCTACCAAAATGTCACTATGATATTCGAATTCTTTGATTTTTTTCATATTTATCGTGTACTTTGTTCTTTGATGCGATCAGTGATATAGGAAATCTCAAATAGGTAGTGTGTATTCACAGTCCCCACTTACCCCTCGTTGGACAGACTGTGTGTGTGTGTGTGTGTGTGTGTGTGTGTGTGTGTGTGTGTGTGTGTGTGTGTGTGTGTGTGTGTGTGTGTGTGTGTGTGTGTGTGCGCGAAATTCTGTTCGTCGCGCACAGGTCAAACGGCTTGACGTATTTTGCTGAAATTTTCGGGCAACATTTGTGACCACTAAACTTGATACTGTAAACATAACCAGCAAAATTTCTCAAGACCAGCCTACAAAAAATTAATTTCTGTAAAACAAAATTTGTTTATCTATTTAATTAAATTAAAACTTACACACGGATTTAATAAATGTTTCACTTGTAGGTTCACATCAACGGTCCCAACACGTGACAATAGTTTCAAAATTGTAAGGTTATCCGCCATGTTGTTGTTTATCCGCATTGTTTATTAACGGCTATTTTTTTCTTCATTTTTACAGTGTTCCACCGATATGATTCGCATTTGCGGACCATTGAAGTTAGATGCACAAAGTATGCGGCACGAATGGCGTTCACAGCCAGACCTTTATTTGGAATTTTGATAACTATCATAGAATGGCTACAATGATGTGTAACGTTTTATGACTTTCACGGCAAAAATGAAAATGTTAACAACGAACTTGGTCGACAAATTATAAAGCTTTTATTATGATCTAAATGCGGTTATTGTATGATTAAACAATATAACGTTTTAGATCTAACCTGTATCTACATTATGAAACTTTCTATACACAGATAAGTTTAATAATTTATGAATTAGAGCCTATTGAGTAGACCACGGTCGAATGAAATTATGTGAAAATCCATTGAAAAATAAACTTGAAGGTTTTAATTTATTTAAAGAAAATATCTTAACGGATTTAAGTAATATTTCGTGTAATTATTAGCAACATATCCGGAAATAATATATACACATTCTAAGGTTATAACTTGAACCGCTATCTTGTAAAAAAATCATATGTTTATTATAAAAGAATTTTTTTCTTGTAAGAGTAATATGATATGTAAAATGATTTGTTTGATTTATTAAAAAAAAAAAAACGCTCATATGGCAACGCGGAGCGTTTTCCTAGTATTAGATGAGCGATAGCGAATCTCTCCATACAACTCGATAGGCGCTTTGTCTGTTCGTTCGTGTGTGCGCCAAATGTTTTACGTCGCGCACAGGTCGAACGGCTTTACGGATTAGGCTGAAATTTTCGTTCAACACTCGTGACTTTTAAACTCGATGCTGTTTTCAAAACCAACTTAATTCTTTTAGATGCCAACATACAAAAAATTAATTACTGAAAACAATTGTACGTCGCGCACAGGCCAAACGGCTTAACAGATTAGGCTGAAATTTTCGGTCAACACCCGTGACTACTAAACTCGATGCTGTTAACATAACCAACAAAATTCGTCAAGATGCCCACCTACAAAAAATTAATTATTGAAAAAAATCCCGTATTTGTTTTTTTAAATTAAAACTTATGAACAGATTTTAATACATTTTTATATTTATGTCTACAGTAACAAGATCGACACCGGATATAAGTTTTGGAATTTTAACTTTAACCGCCTTTTTGTAAAAAAATATTTAGTTTTCTAACTACGGGAATTCATATTGTTCGATGTATTGACAAAAATCGCTCATCTAGCAACGCGGAGCGTTTTCCTAGTTAGTCGAGTGATAGCGAATCACTCCATTCAACTCGAACGGTGCTTTGTCTGTTCATCCGTTTGTTAGTTTGTGCGCCAAATTTTGTTCGTCGCGCACAGGTCAAACGGCTTGTCGGATTTGGCTGAACTTTTCGGTCAACACCCGTGACCACTAAAATCGATGCTGTTAACATAGTCAGAAAAATCCGTCAAGGTGCCAGCCAACAAAAAATTAATTACTGAAACAAATACCCAATTTTGTTAAAATCGCGCATCTGTCAACGCGGAGCGTTTTCCTAGTTAGATGAGCGTAGCGAAGCGGAGTGAAACTCTCAATTGAACTCGATCGGCGCTTTGTCTGTGTGTGCACCAAATGTTGTTCGTCGCGCACAGGTCAAACGGCTGGACGGATTCAGCTAAAATTGTAAGTCAACACTCCTGACCACTAAACTAGATGCTATTAATATAATCAGCAAAATCCGTCAAGATGCCAACCTACAAACAATTAATTTGTAAAAATGTCCGTTTTATTTTTCCTTTATTAAAACTTATAGACAGATTTAAATAATTCTCTGTATGTATGTCCACTCCAACAATATCGATACTGGATAAAAGTTTTGAAATCGTAACTAAACCACCATTTTTTTTTTTTAGATATTTATTTTCTATTCTATGTACGAGAATTTATATTGGTTTCTTTACAATGTTCCACTTACATGATCCTCATTTGAGGACCATTGAAGTAAGATGCTCATATTATGCATGGAAAATTATTTAAACAAAGAGACCTTTCTAAAACTAGTTTTGGAATTTCGATAGCTGTTACAGAATGACAACAATGGCGTGGTATGTTTGATGTCTTTTACGGCAAACATGCAAACGTTAACAGCGAACTATGTGGACAATTAAAAAAGCTATTATTATGGTTTAGATGCTGTTATTGTACGATTTAACAATATCACATTTTGGATCTAACCTGTATCTACATTATGCGACTTTCTATACAAATATAACTTTAATAGTTTATAAATTAGAGCCTATTAAGAAGAACATGCACGGTTAAATGAAATTATGCGTAAATCCTTTGAAAAGTCAACTTGAAGGTTTTAGTTTATAGTAAGAAATCTTCTCAACTGATTCAAATAATATATCGTGCAGTTATTAGCAACATGTCAAAAATAATGTATGCACATTTTTAGGTTGTAACTTAAACCGCCATCTTGAAAAAAAATTATATGTTTATTATGAAGGTATCTTTTTTGTGTGAGTAATATGATATGCAAATGATTTTTTTCATTTATTGAAAAAAATTGCCGAACTGGCAACGCGGAGCGTTTTCTTAGTTATCATACTGAATGTTTTATCTGCATTGACTCATCCTGCGGCAGACTTGTGGAAACATTCGGTGTTTCATCCAGAGTAACAAGTTATACTGCTGTGGTAATTAACACAGAATTGAGTGAAATACAAGTTTGATTGTGTAATTAATATTCCATCAATGTTAACGCCTCGTCTCACACTCAAATACCCTGTCTAATTTCCTGAGATGAATCCCAGAACAGAGACTTAATGCAAATCAAATTATTATTACGTAGATGCCCCCCTCATCAGCGATGCAGGAGGAAATTATCCTAGAGCGAGAGCTACCGCGCAGTCACTTTGAGAGATGCCTAAACATTCAGTGAGGACTGTATACCCACTTTAAGACTGTAGAAAAATTCGATTTTAGACACATCACAAATCGAACTACATTAACGTCTACAACCGGCAGAGATCATGTATACCTTAAATAATATGCTCTTGCAATCAGGTGCTGTTATGTACATAGCAATACGCATGCCATCTAGCCGAGTGGATAGTGGATGCCGTACTAACGATGTTTACCTGATATAATATGCTCTTGCTCTCAGGTGCTGTTATGTACATAGCAATACGCATGCCATCTAGCCGAGTGGATAGTGGATGCCGTACTAACGATGTTTACCTGATATAATATGCTCTTGCTCTCAGGTGCTGTTATGTACATAGCAATACGCATGCCATCTAGCCGAGTGGATAGTGGATGCCGTACTAACGATGTTTACCTGATATAATATGCTCTTGCTCTCAGATGCTGTTATGTACATAGCAATACGCATGCCATCTAGCCGAGTGGATAGTGGATGCCGTACTAACGATGTTTACCTGATATAATATGCTCTTGCTCTTACATGCTGTTATGTACATAGCAATAGGCTCTTGCTCTTAGATGCTGTTATGTACATAGCAATACGCATGCCATCTAGCCGAGTGGATAGTGGATGCCGTACTAAGGATGTATACCTGATATAATATGCTCTTGCTCTTAGATGCTGTTATGTACATAGCAATACGCATGCCGTCTAGCCGAGTACATAGTGGATACCGTACTAAGGATGTATACCTGATATAATATGCTCTTGCTCTTAGATGCTGTTATGTACATAGCAATACGCATGCCGTCTAGCCGAGTGGATAGTGGATACCGTACTAAGGATGTATACCTGATATAATATGCTCTTGCTCTTACATGCTGTAATGTACATAGCAATACGCATGCCGTCTAGCCGAGTGGATAGTGGATACCGTACTAAGGATGTATACCTGATATAATATGCTCTTGCTCTTACATGCTGTAATGTACATAGCAATACGCATGCCGTCTAGCCGAGTGGATAGTGGATACCGTACTAAGGATGTATACCTGATATAATATGCTATTGCTCTTACATGCTGTAATGTACATAGCAATACGCATGCCATCTAGCGGAGTGGATAGTAGGTCCATTAAGTTGTAACCACCCATTACAGCACAAACGATGAAACCAATCGCATTCGTTAGTGCTACGTTTGTGCTGGTTTGTGCCGCAAACCGCATCGTTTGTGCTGTTACCGTTCAAAAGTTACAGCCACTTGAATGTGGGTGGTTACAACTTAATGCCTAACCACCCATTCTTCTGATCGACTTAAAACTTTGCAAGCGGTTAGTGCTACGTTTGTGCTGGTTTGTGCCGCAAACCGCATCGTTTGTGCTGTTACCGTTCAAAAGTTACAGCCACTTGAATGTGGGTGGTTACAACTTAATGCCTAACCACCCATTCTTCTGATCGACTTGAAATTTTGCAAGCGGTTAGTGCTACGTTTGTGCTGGTTTGTGCCGCAAACCGCATCGTTTGTGCTGTTACCGTTAAAAAGTTACAGACACTTGAAAGTGGGTGGTTACAACTTAATGCCTAACCACCCATTCTTCTGATCGACTTGCAACTGTGCAAGCGGTTAGTGCTACGTTTGTGCTGGTTTGTGCCGCAAACCGCATCGTTGGTGCTGTAACCGTTCAAAAGATAGAGCCGCTTGAATGTGGGTGGTGACAACTTAATGTTTTAAAATCCGTAAATTAATTCTCATCTAATACAATGCTTTATCTTGGTTAGTGCTACGTTTGTGCTGGTTTGTGCCGCAACCCGCATCGTTTGTGCTGCTACCGTTAAAAAGTTACAGACACTTGAATGTGGGTGGTTACAACTTAATGCCCAACCACCCACTCTTCTGATCGACTTGAAAGTTCGCCAACGGTTAGTGCTACGTTTGTGCTGGTTTGTGCCGCAAACCGCATCGTTTGTGCTGTTACCGTTAAAAAGTTACAGCCACTTGAAAGTGGGTGGTTACAACTTAATGCCTAACCACCCATTCTTCTGATCGACTTGAAACTTTGCAAGCGGTTAGTGCTACGTTTGTGCTGGTTTGTTCCGCAAACCGCATCGTTTGTGCTGTTACCGTTAAAAAGTAACAGTTACTTGAAAGTGGGTGGTTACAACTTAATGCCTAACCACCCATTCCTCTGATCGACTTGCAACTGTGCAAGCGGTTAGTGCTACGTTTGTGCTGGTTTGTGCCGCAAACCGCATCGTTTGTGCTGTTACCGTTAAAAAGTTACAGCCACTTGAAAGTGGGTGGTTACAACTTAATGCCTAACCACCCATTCCTCTGATCGACTTGCAACTGTGCAAGCGGTTAGTGCTACGTTTGTGCTGGTTTGTGCCGCAAACCGCATCGTTTGTGCTGTTACCGTTAAAAAGTTACAGCCACTTGAATGTGGGTGGTTACAACTTAATGCC
Organism: Isoperla grammatica; assembly: GCA_945910005.1. Taxonomy (NCBI): domain Eukaryota; kingdom Metazoa; phylum Arthropoda; class Insecta; order Plecoptera; family Perlodidae; genus Isoperla; species Isoperla grammatica. The sequence goes on along the minus strand of OX246737.1, from coordinate 72,698,410 downwards.
TAACCACCCATTCTTCTGATCGACTTGCAACTGTGCAAGTGGTTAGTGCTACGTTTGTGCTGGTTTGTGCCGCAACCCGCATCGTTTGTGCTGCTACCGTTAAAAAGTTACAGACACTTGAATGTGGGTGGTTACAACTTAATGCCCAACCACCCACTCTTCTGATCGACTTGAAAGTTCGCCAACGGTTAGTGCCACGTTTGTGCTGGTTTGTGCCGCAAACCGCATCGTTTGTGCTGTTACCGTTAAAAAGTTACAGCCACTTGAAAGTGGGTGGTTACAACTTAATGCCTAACCACCCATTCTTCTGATCGACTTGAAACTTTGCAAGCGGTTAGTGCTACGTTTGTGCTGGTTTGTGCCGCAAACCGCATCGTTTGTGCTGTTACCGTTAAAAAGTTACAGCCACTTGAAAGTGGGTGGTTACAACTTAATGCCTAACCACCCATTCCTCTAATCGACTTGCAACTGTGCAAGTGGTTGGTGCTACGTTTGTGCTGGTTTGTGCCGCAAACCGCATCGTTTGTGCTGTTACCGTTAAAAAGTTACAGCCACTTGAAAGTGGGTGGTTACAACTTAATGCCTAACCACCCATTCCTCTGATCGACTTGCAACCGTGCAAGCGGTAATAATAATAATAAAAAATAATAATACTAATAAAAATACTAATAATAATAATGATAATAATAATAATAATAATAATAATAATAATAATAATAATAATAATAATAATAATAATAATAATAATAGTAATAATAATAATAATAATAATAATAATAATAATAATAATAATAATAATTATAATAATAATAATAATAATAATAATAATAATAATAATAATAATAAAAATAAATAACCTACCAACTTACCTTTGAATACAATAAGATACAATACCTGAAGATCAAAATTTTGCTAGGTGAAACCTGTATTATATTGCCACATTGCAAAATCAATGACGTGTTAAAAAACTGTTCTCATAAATTATCAAGTATTGTTATTGTTGTAGGCCTATCTAATATACATAAAAATAAAGCACCTTTACAAATACTTGCACCATCCTAATACATAAATAACACAACAGGTACCACAAACGATGCGGTTTGCGGCACAAACCAGCACAAACGAAGCACTAACCGCTTGCAAAGTTTCAAGTCGATCAGAAGAGTGAGTGGTTAGGCATTAAATTGTAACCCCCCACTTTCTAGTGGCTGTAACGTTTTAACGGTAGCAGCACAAACGATGCGGTTTGCGGCACAAACCAGCACAAACGTAGCACTAACCGCTTGCAAAGTTTCAAGTCGATCAGAAGAGTGGGTGGTTACTGGTTAGGCATTAAGTTGTAACCACCCACTTTCAAGTGGTTGTAACTTTTTAACGGTAGCAGCACAAACGATGCGGTTTGTGGCACAAACCAGCACAAACGTAGCACTAACCGCTTGCACAGTTGCAAGTCGATCAGAAGAATGGGTGGTTAGGCATTAAGTTGTAACCACTCACTTTCAAGTGGCGGTAACGTTTTAACGGTAGCAGCACAAACGATGTGGTTTGTGGCACAAACCAGCACAAACGTAGCACTAACCGCTTGCACAGTTGCAAGTCGATCAGAAGAATGGGTGGTTAGGCATTAAGTTGTAACCACCCACTTTCAAGTGGCTGTAACTTTTTAACGGTAACAGCACAAACGATGCGGTTTGCGGCACAAACCAGCACAAACGTAGCACTAACCGCTTGCACAGTTGCAAGTCGATCAGAAGAGTGGGTGGTTAGGCATTAAGTTGTAACCACCCACTTTCAAGTGGTTGTAACTTTTTAACGGTAGCAGCACAAACGATGCGGTTTGCGGCACAAACCAGCACAAACGTAGCACTAACGAATGCGATTGGTTTAATCGTGTGTGCTGTAATGGGTGGTTACAACTTAATGGACCTGTGGATAGTGGATGCCGTACTAGCGCTAAATACCTTGGTTCGTATATGTCGGTATATTATCGCATTACACATAACATGCTATCTACCAATGTCTTGGATGTAGTAGCGTTGAGGGTGGATACATTCCACAATCAACAGAAGGACTCATTTAAACGTCAACAAATATTTTACAATTTCGGAAGTAAATTCTTACCGAATTATGCAAGGAAATACTAATATAACATGCCAAAACGTGACTATTTTCCTGTGTTCTGGTCAATTTTGGTTGATTCCATACGGACACCTTTCGTAAAAAGTGTGTTCCCAAATATTCAGATATATACATGATAGAGATTGTTGCACTGTTTTTCACTTGCCACGTGTAGGTCGGTGCATAAAAAGTACACAAAATGTATCCGAAGTTCTATTATAAGTACTATGTATTTGTATTATTATTATCTTTGTGATTTTACGACGCACTCGACTGTTAGGTCATATGATATCAGCCGCATATGATATGGTCATATGATATCAGCCGCATATGATATGGTCATATGATATCAGCCGCATATGATATGCATATGATCAGCATATGATATGGTCATATGATATCAGCCGCATATGATATGCATATGATCAGCATATGATATGGTCATATGATATCAGCCGAATATGATATGCATATGATCAGCATATGATATGGTCATATGATATCAGCCGAATATGATATGCATATGATCAGCATATGATATGGTCATATGATATCAGCCGAATATGATATGCATATGATCAGCATATGATATGGTCATATGATATCAGCCGCATATGATATGCATATGATCAGCATATGATATGGTCATATGATATCAGCCGCATATGATATGCATATGATCAGCATATGATATGGTCATATGATATCAGCCGAATATGATATGCATATGATCAGCATATGATATGGTCATATGATATCAGCCGAATATGATATGCATATGATCAGCATATGATATGGTCATATGATATCAGCCGAATATGATATGCATATGATCAGCATATGATATGGTCATATGATATCAGCCGAATATGATATGCATATGATCAGCATATGATATGGTCATATGATATCAGCCGAATATGATATGCATATGATCAGCATATGATATGGTCATATGATATCAGCCGCATATGATCAGCATATGATATGGTCATATGATATCAGCCGAATCAAATCCAAAAAGAGGGGGTCGTCATAAGTTACAACAAAACACATTTGAGCCGGTGGGTTGGGGTTTCGTGACGTTAGGGGGGTGGGGTTGTCTGTATGCGTTTAGTTCGCAGAGCGCTGTCATAATTAGCATGAGAACACGACAGAAAATGAAAAAAGTAGAAAAGTGAGCAAGGCATGATGTGAGCAAAGCATAATGATGAGCAACGCATGATGATGAGCAAAGGCATGAAATGAGCAATGGCATGATGATCAGCAAGGCATGATGATGAGCAATGGCATGATGAGCAAGGTATTATGATGATAAATGGCATGATGAGCAAGGCATTATGATGAGCCAAGGCATTATCAGCAATAGCATAATGAGCAAGGCATGACGAGTAAGGCATAATGAGCAAGACATAATGAGCAATAGCATGATGATGAGAAGAGGTATGATGAGCAAAGGCATGATGGTGAGCAAAGACATGATGATAAGCATATGCATGTTGAGCAAATGCATGATGGTGAGCAAAGGCATGATGAGGAAAGGCATGATGAGCAAAGGCTTAATGGTGAGCAAGACATGATGAGCAAGGGCATGGCGATGAGCATAGGCATGATGATGAGCAAAGACATGAAGATGAGCAAGGCATGATGGTGAGCAAAGGCACGATGAAGAGCAAGGCAATATGATGAGCAAAGCTAGATGATGAGCTAGACATGATGATGAGAAAATGTTGATGATGAGCAATTAATGTATGATGATGAGCAAGAGCATGTAGATGAGCAAGGTATGGTGATGTGCGAAGGCATGATGGTGAGAAAAGGCATGATCCAAGAGCCTGTTTGCGTGGACCGATCACCACAAGGAGGGACATACCTCGACCGAATGACTACTGAACAAAAGTACATTCGCATACATACGTAATTCATGCAGCCAAGTGGAATGTGTGGATAAGTTGAACCCCCACTCGGTACAACATGCACTGCACAGCACACAAACATATTTTAGACATTGAGGTGTCAAAATACTTCATAGCATAAACGTTCCAAGATATGTCCCATACAATATAACTATGTATTTGTATAATCAACAAGACGCAGGCTACCACGACTATACTATATAGAGATTGAGTTCCATAAGTAACGCATTCTCAACAGGAACGTCATATTTCTTTAGTCCTAGATGTTTTAGTCCAGCCTTCAAACCACCGTCTATAAACGTTAATTGCGTTCTTTCCGTTATCTTCTGTGTCTGAGAAAACATAAGAGGTTGAATAGGCTGCAGTCATCAAAGAACCAAGCATCAAAGAACTTCACTCACGAAATAGCTTTATATTTACACTTTTTGATATTGCTTTTTCCACCCTTAGAAAACTCGACAAATTAGGTTGGTACGAGAGTTTTCTTGTCAGACGGTCTCAGAATGCTGAAATGTTCACAAGAGGTCGTAAATGTGTTTTATTTACTATTCATTATTACGTGTTAAGAGACGAACTCATTGAGACGAACTCAACTCAGGTCATAGGACGTGGGAAAGAGGTCGAAGAGCAGCAGTCTTATAACTAGTTTCATAAACCGATCACCCGTAGGCCTATTCACCTATTCCGTACACTCAGGCTTTCGCGACTAGAGACTTAAATACAATCTAGGTGTCGTTCCGTCCGGTGAAATTTTTTTTTACGTTTCATGCCGATTGCGGGTCCATAATCAGAGAATAAAAACTTCGTTCCAGCCCGTCTGCGAATGTCAAGTCAACCAAAATAAAACAAACAACATGTAATAACATGTATACTATTGTATTATTTGATAAATTCTTAGGATTTCCTTTAATTTTCTCTCTTTTTTACATTAGGCATACAGTGTGTTATAACTAGATTATTTCTGTTATATCTGTATTAGCATTTAAATTAGTATAAAATTCCTACTTCCTCTGTAACGTCATATTACTTAATATAGACTGTATTGTAGAAGACCTTCTACCTGCGAGTAGTATACTCACTGGGGGTCAGTGATATTATATAATTGTAATTACTGTAATCATTATCAATAAAGAATCTGAATCTGAATCAAATATAAACTTTGTAGAAACCCGCGTGTTGGCAAAAGTTCAAAATTACAGACCCAGCAAATTAAACCGTGAACATGGATTAAAACTGTCTATAAGGCCGGGCTTATGGTCAGAAGGTGCTAATAAGCTACAAAACGGATTTGAAGGCTTCTGATTGCCGGTTGCTATGGTAGAAACAAGTTATTACCTACTAAGGGTGTGTTTCAACTTGACGTTTTTCATAGTGGACTAGGCTTAGTTATACTAATCAAAAGAAAGTGACGTCACAAGCAGGCGACCAATGCTTCTTATTTGGCTAGTGGTTAGTGGGTAGTGGCCGAAAGTGTACACTACGACACTAAACCAAGATTGTTGATACTAGCCATCGCAGCAGATACTTTTAGGTTAGGAAAATACCCAGCCAGTGAGTTGATTATTATCATTTATTGATTATTAATATTATAAAAGTATTTATTTATATTAGATGATTAATAACAATAAACTTTGTATGAGCACACTACGAAGCGTGCCCAAAGCTGTAAGCGTTTAGTGTGTAGCAGGTTAGTGGTTAGTGGTTAGTGGTATAGCAGGCGAAAATAAAGTTGGAACACACCCTAAGTTTCTTATTAGCTGCTCAAAATACCGGTTCATAAAGCATGGAGACGGGCATAAACTCGTACAAGAAAAGAGCATCGCGAAATCATTGACTTGCATTGAGGCAGGGGCGCATGCGTGAATAAAATAATTACACTAGGCAACAGCACGATTTCTTTTGAGTTGACCTTCGTAGACGTGACGAAACGAGAATGTTCGTCTGTGGTTTTTTCCTTCCTTATGTTCAGTTTTAATTACCACTTACCAGCAGCTAATAGAATGTTCGCCTGTGGTTGTATCCTTACGCCCAGTTTTACCACTTACCAGCATCTAAGAGATATTCGTCTGTGGTTGTATCCTTAGTCCCAGTATTACCACTTACCAGCAGCTAAAAGAAGTTCGTCTGTGGTTGTATCCTTAAGCCGCATTCACATAAATGACTATTGATTACTGACTATTGACTATTGACTAGTGATTATTGACTACCCAAAGAAAGATATGAACACTACACAACTAAGTTCTTTGACACGTATGATCTGCCACCTAGAACAAATGAATCAAACTGATTGACAAACAACGAGCTGTCAAAATAATAAAATTGCAACATTATGAAGAAAACGAGGTATGGCGATAGTAACTGTTCACCAGTTAAAACGTTTAATGATGGGCTTAACCAAGTTGTGAAGGTTTTGTATGTTTCTTGTTTGTTTTGAAGATTTGTTTTCAAAATAAGAATATTTTATTGTATGACAGCTTCATAAAAATAATAAATAAATAATATTCGCCGGAAATAGTCAAAAACAAATATACACTTGACAGTAATTGAATAGTGGTATTGACTTCCGTTGCTCCACATTCATTGGCTGAACGCGAACGTTGTGATTGGTTGTAACTATGACTTCCAGATATCTTCAATTCGTTAGTCAATAGTCAATAGTCATAAGTCAAAAGTAAAGTTGTGTGAACGTCAGCACGTATCGCCTATGGTTCAATTCGCTTAGTCACTAATCAATAGTCAATAGTCAATAGTCAATAGTCACTAGTCATTTATGTGAACGCGGCTTTACGCCCAGCATTACCACTTACCAGCAGCTAATATAATTTTGTCAGTGGTTGTGTCCTTAGGCCCAGTATTACCACTTACCAGCTGCTAATAGAAGTTCGTCTGTGTTGTATCCTTAGGCCCAACCACTTACCAGCAGCTACTAGCGGCAAGAGGAGATACGGCGATGATTGCCGCTTGATTCAATGTTATTTTCGCACTTTAAAACTTGTTAGTAAAGCTAGCCATTACGCATCATTGTACTGAAAACATATGTAGTAGACTAAGTTATGATTGCCATTTTTAATTATAACCAAATTAATCTAAAATAACTCTTAGTATTTAAGTAAAAGATGTGCGAAACAATGTGTGTAAAACGAACACTACTGGGGCCGGATTCACAAGAGGCAATGCGTCTATGACTTCGAAGTGTGAACATAAATAAATATCGTTTGCTTACCTTGACCAAATACCTTAGTAACCAGCTGCGCTAGAATACAGGACAATCGCGGTGTTTAGCATGTAAGAAGGCGGCGAACGGCGAAAGTAGCGCATTCTGTCGGAGCGGTTCGATGGCTGCGCGGCAAATATGAATTTACTATGGCGCTTCCCATAAGAGTCAGCGAAGTAGCATATGGTTTGACCTTTGCGTCCGCGAGCTCGGCATTTACGTTTTAATTTCGAACATTACAACAAACTTTCTCATTTATCCACTACTTAAGAAGACCGAGATATATATAGGTTAACTAGAAAGTAGAAACCACAACAAACTATGTGTATTGCATGAAAGCATAATTTATACGTTCTGTAGGCGGAATGATCATCGACTCATTATTTATTGCTGGTATGTGGGTGGACCAAGCCATTGGTGAAATGGGGAGGGGGGAGGTTTTGATGAATTGTCAATACAGGCTTCAAAATGTATCTACTTGAATTAACCCTATATTATTATGAAGGCCACATGCCTCTCAACCACATGCTTATCAATAGCATCAGCTTCACTCATAATTGCACCTTTCTTAATATTCTGTACACAATCTTAACCCACGTAATTTCGCACAATTTCCCTCTTCCACAAAACACAAAATACACAATGAAGGATATGAAAGGTGCATAATAATATGAATGAAAGAAAGTCTGTTACGTAAACATTTAGTAGGTAGTATGTATTTAGCAGAGTAAAACATGTTTCATATAAAAGTAATATAGGTTACAGCCTAATTAATAACACAAAGTATACATATAATAATAACATATAATATGATACTGTATAACAGTGGTTCCCAAACTTTTTTGACTCAAGGCACCCCAAGCCTACATTCAATAGACACATGGCCACCCCCCCCCCCTTGCCCCTTATCACTTTTGTTATCACTAATTTTGAAAATATATAAGAATATGGTAATAAATCAACATTTTTTAAATTTTTTAAAATGATTTAATTACTGTAGGCCTATAACTACTTGCAGTAGGATATACATACATGCAGTAACAGAAGTACATAAGTACAGTAACGCCCGTGAGTACCGGGTCTCCAAACGTCTACAAATGCAGTAAGTTTTGTGCTTTTGTATTTTTTTTCCCTAATACAAGACGTTTCAAATTGTTGTTCTGAGCTTTTATAAAACCATTTAGTAATACATTTAGGCATTTTGTCAATAAAAACATACAAGCAGTCAGTACACAAACCGGTCGAATGTGGTCGAAAAAAATTTAAAAAAACTCCAACATGCTTTTTTAAGACATTGAAAAATTCTCATTGACAAATACCGGCAAAAATACGAGACGGATGAAATCTGTTAAAGCACCATAACTCGGACACCCGTAAAGTCTAATTTTTTAAAGTAACGTTTTCAAATAGACAAATGTCCATTTATTAATACTGAATACAATTATTTGTTATATGACGTATTTATAACACTTATAATATACAAAAAGAAAACTTTTGTATGCGTGTTTTCTTAACGCCGTGAAAAATGCGTTGCGCGAACGTCTGTCATTCAGTGTAAGGGTGACTTTTTGAAAATGTTTTTTCATGCCCCTGTACGATAGAGCTTTCAGTATCGGGACAAAGAAAAAAAACCCATTTCGAAAGTACCAACTCGACGCAAAAAAATCAAAACTGAAACCGTGTAGAGAAAATAGAAAAGTGCCCATAACTAAGCATCCGGGACGAAACTCAATAATCGCTTCGTTAATAATCAAGATTCGTCGTTATTTTTTAAAATGAAAAAGTCGAGAAAGTTTTGAAACAAAAAATGTGGAAAAAAGTGTTACACGCGCTTTTTAAAAACTCACTTTACCAAATGTACACAATTTGATTGACGAAAGTTCCGGGACAAATCCAAAACATTTCCAAATCCCAGCTACCTAGATGGTAAGCGTTGGTAACGAAACAAAAACGAACGTTATATCTCGTTTGGTTCGACGGGCAGGGCCGTTTGAATGTGACGCGTTAAAAACGTACCAAATCCGGCCTCCGTTTCCGGTCTCAGTTTTCGTAAAACTTTCGTGTTTGGGTGTCCGTAACTTTTGAACGGGACAATATATATTCTTGTAGGGCACACCAAAAGATGCACCATTCAATTGACTTGGGATCACAAGCATCGAAAAAAATCCCTAAAAAACATTTGAATTTTTTACAATTTTTCCCGCAAAACCGGATGGCCAAATACGCACACTTGGCGAGATAAAACACGTCGGGGGTGGAAAAGGGGTGGACACACAGACTCGAAAAAAATACCCACGTGTAGCCAAAGACATGGTGCCAAAAACTGTAGCGACAGACCGGGGGAAAAAGTCACGTGCGGGGGGCCAGCACATTAGTTTACTACTGCTTTAAACCTAAGCAATCAATTTCGATCGAACCGCTCCGGTAGTGGCGCTAGTGTCGGTTTTTCGCCACTATTTCACGGCAGTGTCCAGTATTCTAGCGCAGCTAGTTAGTAAGGTATTTGCCTTGACATACACATTTCTCTGTTTTTAGATTGTGGAGGTATAAGAAAACAAAACACTAAACTTTAAAACACCGCCTTGCAATATTTTAAGTTTACTGTGATTTCCACGAAAGTAGCTATCAATTGGGCTGTGTAGTAGGCCTACCATGGATTTATAATAGCACATTCGGTACAGCAGGACTTAGGGCCGGTGAATCCGGCCCCTGGTGCCGTTTATGTTATTACGCGACGCTTTTAGGGGGGTTAATGATGAAAAAGCGATGGTATAGTCGCCGTACAACATCTTCGGTAATGCTTCCGTCACGGGTGGGTGAGCTGCAGCCAACCAGCCAGGGGCGTCACTAGGATTCTGGGATTGGGGGGGCGCAACTCGCAGAGGCGGACTGGGGGGGTAAGGGCCCAGTATGGAAAAGGATGTTAGGGGCCCCGGGACTTGGCGGAGCTTTAAGGAGCCGGCGGAGGCGAAAATTTTTCAGCCTACCTTTTTGTTAGAACGCATATAAACACGTTTAAAAATCGATAAATGATGATAGTTATGTGAAACAACGTGTTGAACTGTGAACACCACTTTCAAAAACGAAATTGATGAAGAAACTTTCCCAACACTGGCAGTTGTATATTTCAAACTATATTGTTTCCCAACCCTCTACAAATATCGACATCTAGTTGTCCACTCGCATCGTGTAATTTGTACTCGTAACGAGTGTTGTAGCTGGGTATGCAGCTGGGTCGGGGGCAAAGCCCCTGCCGCCGGAGGCGAAACAATTTTCGGCCCTGCATGATGCTTAGTGGACTAAAACGCGTTTTGAGGCGAAATCCTATCATGGAAAACAATTAAAGTAAAGTCAATATTACACCGATAATTCCTAACGTCATAGGTCTAGGATAGGAGTTCGATCCTGTCATTTGAGAAGTAATCTTATGGCTAGTGCTGCGCTGGATCGGATTTCAGTAGGCGCCGGTAGATATTGCCACAAAGTTCGCCTTTTTAAATTTTGAACGCTTATAGACACGTGATCAGCCCGATTTTCAGTCAGCTATTTTACGGAAAATGGCTTTGTAATGACACACGACTTGAAAACTCCTTTATTTCATTTTTACATGAGCCTATTCTATTATAAATGGGCAAAATGGTACTTTCATAATGTAACAAAGTTTACTCAGAAAACTATCAAAAGTCACTCTCAAGTATAGCGAGCTAGCGAGGAGAAATCTTGAGTGTTCTTGTTTCCTATTAATTTGTCATGAACGCATATAAACCGTGTAAAAATCGATAAAATATGATGATAGGTGTGTCGAACAACATGTTGATTTGTGACACCACTTAAAAATTAAATTAAAGAAATTTCCAGCACTGGTATGTTTTATATTTCAAACTAAACTATAAAAAAGTAAGCTCTGAGGAAGGAAGCGGAAATCTTTGTAGCACTTCCAGATGGTCTATATTATAACTCGATATGTCCCTTTTCACTGACATGAGATACATATTATGCTCTTCTTACTTTTGTTTCATAATCTATATACCTGCCCAGGGACTGCCACCTTATCGTGGTGGGCAGGTTTGCGTGCTTTGTTGATCCCGAGAGCTATGCCGGCGGAAGCGTATGCTTCTGGTAGGGCCACCCAAGCCGGACTGGTCGAGGAGGAGAAGTCAGACGAAGCGCAGTCCACACCCCAATCCCCTATCCCCCCCACTGCCCCATTGAATATTTCTCCTCCCACTTGGCCCTGCCCTCCCTTGCAGGACTCCCGTATGACGACTCACGCGACGTACAATGGATCTGATTCGGATGTGGCTTTATTCTTCATTATCATCTTTCTCATCTTCATTATCACCCGCTCATCGTCTCGATTAGCCATCGTTGCATAAATATGAGACGTTAAGCCCCATTAATCAATCAATCAATCAATCATAATCTATATAGCGTAAGATATTTTCAAGGGGTTGGGTGGTGTCCCCGTACGGGTTTCCGTAGTTCCGTACCTGCCAGTCCGCCCCTGGGCGCAAGTAACTAGTTCAAGTTGATTGGACTTGCGCGGGCTACACGGGGGCTTCGAAACAGCCTTTACAGCGATTTGAGCAAGGGAATCATAAGGATAATAGAGCGGCCCTAAAAAGGAGTTTATACACACACACAACTATTTTAGTATACCAGAAGGCTGATTGCATGAAATAATATTATGATTGTCACGGTATATTTGTTATAGTATTTTAATTATTAATTTATAAGATAACAATGTCAGTCATTCCTCAATTACTTTACAAAAGATTATACATATTATATTATCCACTAATACGACTTATCACAAAACTCCATCTAAAGAAGATCTGTCAATAAAGTGACCACTCTTTGTGGTACAAAATGTAATAATATTAAATACCTTTCATAAATTATGTTTGCAGGAGATAAATGCTGATTAACGGTTTTATTTTAATCAATGGACGCTTGATTAATTGCCATTAGCATTTCATAATTATTATTAATTAAATATTATAATATATGTAAGTATTGTTGATCAAAAGACTTTTGATCTTCGATTTTTTAAAGAGACACGCAAAGCACTTTAAGATTGGAAATTTAATCAATACAATTGATTGAACGAGCAAATTATAGGGGGGCGCAGACCCCCCCCCAAAACCCCCTAGTGACGCCACTGCAACCAGCGGCCGTGACTAATCCAAATACCTGCTCGGGTTGGCCGAGACCGTAAACACGTCATTGATTGATGACGAAAGCATTACCGAAGTTGTTGTAAGAGAACTCCTAATTTCCGCTCTAAGAGAGAACTATGTATAGGGTTGGGGACGGGAGAAATGTGTGACATCACATAAATCTATATATATAAAAGCAAGTGTCTTACTGGGTGAGTGACTGAGTGAGTGACTGACTGACTGACTCATCAACGCATAGCTCAAACCGTTCAACCTAGGAACGTGACATTTGGTTTGTACGTATCTATTATGACAAAACCACCCATTAACGAAGGATTTTTGAAAATTCTGTCCATAAGGGGATGAAAAAGGGGGTTGAAGTCATTTTTTATATTACTTATACGGTTGTTTTAGAGGATTTTAATGGGCGCTGACATCTTGAAATTTGACGCCATTGAAGTGCTGCTGCAAATTAATTCCACACTATATAGAAGGCGTCTACCATTGTTACCAGTATTGTTTAATATTGTTGGTAAAGATAACACGGCCAACTATATGACACGAAAAATCCTATTACGGTTACCTTGATCTCCTAGAGCAGTACTTTAATGGCGACAACTAAAACAACCGTAACCAAACAAACCCCGTAATTTGTTTATTTTAAACATTTTACTTTTATGGCACTCGTTCTGTTTGTTTATTTGTTTTTTGTTTTTTTTTTTGTTTTTTTTTCTGTCTCGTAATAGCGGTCGAACGGAGAGTCTGATCAAGTTGAAATCTGGACCATCCACAAGCTTTGATGTGAAGGCTGGTAAAAGTAAGTAAAGTTGGATCATAGGAAACACTTACTGGCGTTCACACAAAGTTTTAATTTTAAGACGTTGTTTTTAGTTTTAAGACGTTGTTTTCATTGTTGAAACCTTATGCATTATGTCTTAAAAACCTGTGTGGACCAGCCCTGAATTGATTGCCATTATGTTGTGGCAAATCGGTCAAGAAGTCAAAGAAGTCAAAAAGTTACATCAAAGTTACGAACCAAACCAACAAACCCCTCAAAGAACTGCGCCTGGAAGGGCGCGTCGTGTCTGATGGACCGTCGCTATGCACGGTCGCGAGGCGTCACTTCCAGGAGGTTTACGCTGCCACGCCTGTGACAATCGAGGAAGACTCGCCCCTGTACGAGACTCTACCTCTACTTTCTCGCTTCCAACGTGAGAGCCTAGATCGGCCGCTGAGCCAACAAGAACTCACCGAAGCTCTTGGGTCCCTGAACAAAGGCAAGTCTCCCAGGATTTATGGTCTCACTCCCGAGTTCTACTCGTTCTTTTGGAGTGAGCTGTCGGGTCCGTTTGAGGAGGAATCGTACAGGGGCGAGTCTTCCTCGATTGTCACAGGCGTGGCAGCGTAAACCTCCTGGAAGTGACGGGGCACACTCCATGGAGACCGGCCTTCTTCCCCGATCTGCACAAAAGTCTATCCTAACGCTTCTTCCTAAGTCGGGTGACAGGCTGGACATCAAAACCTTGCGTCCAATTTCTCTGCTCACCGTGGACTACAAGATCATCGTACGTGCTTTGGCGACACGGTTGAGCCGAATCATTGGCTCGCTGGTCCACCCCGATCAGGGCTACTGCGTTCCGGGGAGAACCATCTTCGACAGCCTCCACCTGCATCGTGACGTCGTGGAGTACGCCAACACCGAAGAGGTTCCCCTAGCAGTTCTCTCCCTTGATCAACAGGGAGCATTCGACAGGGTGAACCAACACTATCTCTTTAACCTTCCCCGATCGTATGGTTTATCGGCGAAAATTCCGTGCAAACCCTTCGGACACTTTACGCCGGCGCCACGTGCCTCGTACGAGTGGGGTCATGTTTGACGGCTCCCTTTCCTTTCGGTCAGGGCATACGACAGGGATGTCCTCTGTCAGGTCAGCTGTTCTCGCTCACAGCCGAGCCGTTCCTCAGACTGTGCAGATCAAGACTCTCGGGGTTTTCCATGCCTGGTCAGCCGGAACGCAGACTCGTCGTCTCAGGATACGCCGACGACGTATCGGTCTTCATCGCAGACGACGAGGATTTCGACCGGTTGGGGGTAGTTTACCACATCTACGCGGCTCAGTCTGGGGCACGACTAAATACTCAAAAGTCCACTGCTCTGTGGGCAGGCAGCTGGGTCGGGCGTCGGGACTCTCCACTCGATTTCGTTTGGTCGAGTGAGGGTGGCAAGTGCTTGGGGGTAATGTTGGGCAATACGCCTGTAATCAAGGCCAGGGTCTTCGACGCGTTGCGGGAGAAGTTCCTCGTCCCAATCCAAAGGTGGCGGGGCCGAGCATCGACCTTGTCTCTTCGTGGTCGAGTTCTAGTCGCAAACCAGTTCCTGGCACCTAGACTGTGGTACACATTTCAAGTGCTGCCCCCATCTCCTGCGCTTCTCAAACGGCTTCAGGGGGAACTGGCAAACGTTTTATGGGCCGGCCGGAGACACTGGACGCGTCTGCGCGACCTCTGTGCCCCCGTCTATCTTGGAACACTCGGCCTGATCCACCTGGCGTCGAAGGTGGCCATGTTCCGAGTCGTTTATGCACACCGATTTCTTTCCAACTTAGAAGATCACCCCTGTCACGTCATGACTCGGCATTTCCTTGGCAAGTTTTGCCGATTAAGTCTTGGCTGGCAGGTTTTGTTTCACCCCAAAATCGGTGTGCCAGCGGCTCGTAACACCTCCGACTTTCTCCAAACCGTGCTCAAAGCTTGGTTCTCCCTGAAACCAAAGCCCGAGAATTTCCCGTCAACGAACTGTGGAATGCGAGACGTTCCCCTCACAGTAACGTCGCTTCTCCCAACGGCCACTTCTCCCTTCATTCCCTCAGGGCTTTGCTGGGTTGTAAAACGCTCGGGAACCTACTCAATGGTTCGGAGTGGACCAATGTCGACCGGTGGGAGGGCTTTGCCGAACAATCTGGTCGGGTTCGCCAAGCTCTTGGCGTCAACGGGAACAGGATCCGAGCCTTCTGCCATCTACGTTTTCGTGGCGTGAAAGATGTTCTGGGTCCCGAACCCTGGCCACCAAATCTGTTGTATCGTCGCCCGTTGACCGGGGAGTGGGTCTCCCTGCTCCCTCAACAGCACAGGCGGTCGATCCTGCGTGACATCATGGTCAACTCCCTCCACCTAGACGGTTCTCTAGAGGGACACTGGTCGCACGATCGAGTCAATTGGAGAGCTCTCGTTCGCTCACCCTCCCTTGGATTTGATTCCGAGGTCGTGTGGCGTTTCCACAAGAACCGTCTGGCAGATCCTATCTTCTTGTTCCACGCAGGGTTGGCCGCCTCTCGCCTGTGCCCCTGGTGCCAGGTCGAGGGTTCGGATGGCACATGATAGTGTCCTGTCGCCGGGCCGTGCAAATGTGGCGCCTGGCTGATTTGCTAATCAGAAAGTTACTGGGTCGCCGTGGACTGTCTGCTCGAGAACTCTATGTCGGGTTAAGTCCCGACAATACCTCCAACTCCAACCAAATCGACTTGGCCAATTTCGTTCTCGTGTTGGCCAAGAGCACAGTCTACAGGCTACTTGTAAGCTTCTTTAAAGAGGACCGCGAGCCTGCGCTCTACGATTATGTCCTGAAAGCTCGTCTACAGTCTCGCATCATCAAGGAGTACGCTTGGTACCTTGGTCGTGGAGCGATCGACGGCTTAATGGCAAAGTGGTGCGATAGAGAGGCGCTCTGCTCCATTGAAAATTGCGAGATTCTCTTTGGCCAAGCGCTCACACAGTAAAGCCAAATGTATTTAGTCTTCGACCGGTAGGGTTTGTTTTTCCAAACCCAAACCCAAACTTTATTTCATTCTTTCCTCCAATATCGACGGGAAAGAAGCAGGCCCTCAGCCTTCATCCTAAAGTGCAATTTTTAGTTGGATTTCTGTTCCGTTCCTTGTAACTATCCCCTATTGATTCCGTCAGATTGGAGAGTCTTGTTTCATGTTTTTGAGTAAGTATATCCTTCTGGAGATAGTTTTCTCTCCCCTATCGGTTTTATATAATAATAATAATAATAATAATAATAATAATAATAATAATAATAATAATAATAATGACAGAATTTGCACATATAGAACCGAACAAGAGACCTAGAATTCCTAAACCTAAACAGTCTAAGCAAATGGACATAGTAATGCACGTAATGAACGCACATATATTGTTAGATTACGCGAAGAAAGAATTGTCGTTTGAGGAAGTGCATGCAGCAATATATTGTGGAGCCGTAGCAGTGGTCAGACAATTAGGATTAAAAATAAAGTTGGTACATTCTCAGAACATAAAAACAAATAAGACTCCAAAATGGGAACGAGGATTAGTCAAACGCATCAACGAGTTAAGGAGAGATATTGGGAGATTAGAACAATTCAGGATGGGTAATAGATCTAAAAAGATATTACAATATTGCCAACACATATTTGAAAGGTTTAAAATCCATACTATACATGAAACACCGAACGAGGCTACAAACGAATATTTGGATACTCTAAAGCAAAAAGTAAGTGCATTAGCCAAAAGACTACGAAGATATAAAGAGTGTGGTGATAGAAAAGAACAAAACGAAATGTTTAAAGAAAAAGAAAAAGAATTCTATCAGCAAATTAACAATAAAGAAGAAATAGTAGGCAATGGTATACCATCGAAGACAGAGATTGAGCAGTTTTGGGGTGGGATATGGAGTAACCCATTAATGCACAATCACAATGCAACATGGATTCAAGATGAAATTGAGGCAATGAGTGATATCGAAGAAATGACATTTGATGGCATCAGTGTAAATGATATAAAATCAACGATACGAAATACTCATAATTGGAAAGCACCCGGTAACGATAACATTCAAAATTTTTGGTACAAGAAGTTTTCAAACATGCACACCCAGATTGCTAAATGTCTTAATGAATTTATATTAGGAGACAAGGATTTACCAGATTTCTTTACTGAAGGAATAACATTTCTTAAACCAAAAGATAATGACACCAAAAATCCAAGTAAATATAGACCAATTACATGCTTACCTACTATTTACAAAATCTTGACATCGTGCATAACAAATAAAATATATAGTCACTGCGAAGAACACAATATATTAGCTGAAGAACAAAAGGGATGTCGTAAAATGTCGCAAGGGTGTAAGGAACTGTAACAGTACGGCTGTCTCACCGTCCATTTTGGCTAAGTATTAGTAAAGGGTATGCAAATAAATGTAATTAATTCAAGTAAGCTGATAATGAGTAATCAATGTGTATGTTAAACTATCAGAAACTATTAATCAAGCCTTCAGCTAGCTTATAAAAACAACCTCAATAACAATTTAAGACTAGAACAAGTCTAAACCTAAACAATAAGTATTTAAACTAATTAAAAGTAATTAACGAACTTCTTCGGCAATCAAAAGTTAACCAATCGCCAGAGGACATGACCACTTAAGTTACCAGCATTGGGTGAACCGAATCTGATCATTAATAAGGAAGTAATTTGGATTTCAGTTTACAGTTTTGGCATAGGTTTTAACACAGGAACAAAATATCATTGGGATTAATATTCGCTTCACTAGACACGAGACTTCATGGCGCGCCTGGCCTACGTGGTGCATCTTGCAGCCGCGCTACGCAGTTAGGTTTGTTCTGGAAGCTAGGGAGGGTTAGAAAAATGTTCAGATATTAATAAATAAATGGAGAGGGGGAAGCGAAACCAAGGCTGTCGAGCGTATGGTTGGAACGCATCAAATCCTGAACCAGGTATACCACCTCAAGGAGGAGTGGGGGTGTTGAGAAAGCCTTGAGAATACAAAACTAAGTAACGGGTAGGTTTTTGGTCAGTAGAGCCGGCAGTAGTAGAGTAGTGTAGTCGGTCGTGAGTCGAGTGAGTGTAGTGGTTTGCGGGAGAGTCGAGTGGAGAGTCGTGAGTCGTGGAGAGTCGAACGTGTGGAGGAGAGTGTTGAGAGTCAAGTGTGTGAATTAACGTCAGCGTCAGCAAAATCGTCAAATGTTTAAGTTGTTGTTTTAAGTCAAGTGTATGGAATGTCAGCGTCAGCACAATCGTCAAATGTTTAAGTTGTTGTTTTAAGTCAAGTGTATGGAATGTCAGCGTCAGCACAATCGTCAAATGTTTAAGTTGTTGTTTTAAGTCAAGTGTGTTAAATGTCAGCGTCAGACCAATCGTCAAATGTTTAAGTTGTGGCTTTAATTCGTGTGTGAACTGTCGGCGTCAACGTAATCATAACACCTCAATGTGTTAAAAACAATCATCACCAAACTATCAGTAACATTCAGTTAACAATCATCTTTCCGTAATTACCATCAACTAGAACTTCAAGCCGTGAAGAAACCAATTCAAGGAATACGACGACATCTGTCACGTAACAAAGACCGTCCTACCACCACCATCAACTCGACCTACAATCCGTGAATAACCCGGAACCTCAGGAATATTACGAACATGTAACGTTATTAAGATATAAAACTAATATTAACATTTTGGCAACTTGGTTGAAGGATTAGTTGATAAGGGGATTGAGCATTATAAATCACTTTGGGCCCAAGTAGGTAGTTGTTGTTGTTGCTGTGTTTCATAATAATATGCTAATACAGTCCATGGAAACAATTTGATTGATTAATTTATAATATCCTGTGGATCCTATCAAATGTATGTTAATTTTAATTACCGTAATTGTGTGAACCGACTGAGCTAGGCGAACATAATCTATTTTAGGTCATCATCACCTTACCGGGCATCTTCAGGTGAGTGTGAGATTGACAGAACAATTAATTATCGATTCTGTTGTAATGAACCAAGCTTTCAACAAGAAGAGAAACATTCACGTTAGCTATATTGATTACAAGAAAGCGTATGATTCGTCACCACATTCGTGGCTAATACAGATACTGGAAATTTATAAAGTAAACCCATTGATAGTAAACTTTTTGCGGACAGCGATGACGAGTTGGAAAACAACATTAAAGTTAAACGTAGGCAAAGATCAGATATGTACTGACCCAGTTAACATCCGACGAGGTATTTTTCAAGGTGACTCGTTTAGTGCGTTATGGTTTTGTCTTTCATTAAATCCATTATCTCATATACTAAACAAATCTACACATGGTTTCAAGATAAAGGACGGTAATACGGTTTGCCACACACTTTCACATTTATTCTACATGGACGATCTCAAGCTATATGCTTTAAATGCGACACACATGACGAATCTTCTTAACTCAACGTTAGAATTCAGTAGAGATATATGTATGGATTTTGGAATTGATAAATGTAAGTCACTTCATGTCATCAAAGGAAAGATTACGAAATTAGAAGAGTTTGAAATTGACGAAGACAACCGGATTGGAGTAATGGACGAAGAAGATATATACAAATATCTAGGATTTGCGCAGGCTAAACGAATTGATCATAAACTGATGAAAAGTAAACTAATTTCTGCATACAAGAAACGAATAGGATCCATTTTAAAAACACAATTGAATGGTAAAAACAAGATCAAAGCAATTAACACTTATGCTATACCGGTACTAACATATTCATTTGGAATTATTAAATGGACACAGACAGAACTTCATGCCCTAGAAATTCTCACCCGCACAGCATTCACCAAATACAGAAGTCATCACCCTAAGTCAGCAATAGAACGAGTGACTCTACCTAGAGAAAAAGGGGGAAGAGGCTTGATTGATTTAAACAATTTATATTATAAACAAATTGAAATTCTGAGAAAGTACTTTTATACAAAATGCCCACATTCACAACTTCATAGAGCTATAGTATCGGCAGACAAGTCGCTTTCTCCCCTCAATTTAAATGACGGAAATTTAAACTTGCTTCAAAAACTAAATTCTGACACAGCAAAAGAGATCAGAATATCAGAAAAGACGTTACATAGCAGACATTATAAAGAACTTCTTAAGGATAGCGTCGATAGGGTAGCATCGAACAAATGGTTAACGTCCGGGGACATTTTCAGCGAAACAGAGGGATTTATGATCGCTATTCAAGATAAGGTAATCAAGACTAACAATTACAAAAAATACATACTGAAAGACGTCACAGTGGAAGATAAATGTAGAAAATGTAATTTGAACGGCGAAACAATTGAACATATCGTATCTGGGTGCAAAATGCTTTGTCAAACAGATTATCTTCATAGGCATAACCAAGTTGCAAACATTGTACATCAAAAATTAGCCATGAAGTATAAACTTATAAACACAACCACTGCGTATTACAAATACAAGCCTGAAAAGGTATTAGATAGTAAAGACTACAAATTATATTACGACCGGGCAGTTATTACAGACCAAACCATACATCACAATAGACCGGATATTATATTTATTGACAAGAAGAAACAAGAAACGATTTTAATTGATGTTGCCGTCCCTTTATGCCACAATGTAGAGACAACTTGGCGGGAAAAGATAAACAGATATAAGGAATTATCTATTGAAATAAAAAGGTTGTGGAAGCAGAATAATGTAACTGTTATACCGTTAATTATATCAGCAAATGGCATTGTTCCACGTAAACTCCATGACAGTATTAAACTAATTGGTCTCCAACCGAACATATACATCGAGATGCAAAAAGCAATTATTTTGAACACGTGTAGGATAGTGCGAAAATTTTTGAACTAAGAAGAATGAAGACTTCAAGAAGTTCTCCATCCCGATGGTGGTTTTCGTGGTTTCCACCGTACAAAGAGCGAATGCTGGGATGAGTACAAATCGGCCACGACCGTACATAGCATCCACAGTTCGGTTTGGAAAAAATAATGTGGACAATGATATATTAAGTAGTATAGCCAAATCTGGGCATTTGAGAAGCAGAAGAAGAAGAAGAAGAAGAAGAAGAAGAAGAAGAAGAAGAAGAAGAAGAAGAAGAAGAAGATATATTAAGTAGTTCTAAGTAGATTTTAATAAGGTAAACACATGGAAATACTTGACATTTGTGTCCGTACAACATGTTTATGCCGGTTTTGACCGAGTTTGTATGTATTGCAACAATAAAATAATAATTATTATTATTATTATAATAATAATAATTTTAATAATAATAATAATAATAATAATAATAATAATAATAATAATAATAATAATAATAATAATAATAATAATAATAATAATAATAATAATAATAATAATAATAATAATAATAATAATAATAATAATAATAATAAAATAATAATAATAATAATAATTTTTTTTTTTTTTTTTTTTTCGCTTTATTATAAGAACCCAGTTAATTTACATTCGATACAATCCCACAAAGCTACACACGTAGCTTGTCTGTGGGGATAACAAACAAAACTAATAGAAAGTAATCTAGACTCCCAACACCCATTACAACATTAATACATTTCTTAATACTAAATAATTAAATAATAATATAATATAATACAAAATTCAAAAACATTAAGCACTCTTCGAATGCTATTAACATAGTGCGATAGTATCACGTAACAAAAACATTTTTAATTCCCTTTTCACAGTACTTATACTATTCAAGTTCCTCAAGTCTTTGGGAAGCTTATTAAAATTAAATAGCACACAATATTCCAAAGCACGCTTACCGTACTTATTGTCAAACTTAGGTATTTTAAAAAACTCGGCTTTTTTGGCACGAGTATACAAACTTTGGTCCATTACGTTTTTAAACATTTCCTGGTAGTAAAACTTCAACACCAATTTATATATAAATAATGTATTAACAGGAAGGACATCACACAATCTATATAACCCACTTATTGTAAAACATAAATCATTTGGTTTATTATACGATATTAACCTAAGCATTCTGTTCTGCAGTAAAATAATATGTTTAATATTTGAAAACGAAGCATTACCCCATGCTGTCAAGGCAGATGAAATGACGGACTTAGCAAGCGCAATATAAACCGTTCTTAAAAGAGTAAAAGGCAGTATAAACTTTAATTTGTACAGTTGATTCAAACACGACCTAAGCCTACTACATACTCGTGATATATGCACATCCCAGCAAAAGTTTTGATCGATGTCCACTCCTAAATACGGATGGCTGTAAACTGAATCAATTTTAATTTTACTTTCACCCTTGCATTGGATGCTGCTAACATTTTGACAAACATTGCTGTGTAAACAATCAAAGGAATGGGTAAAAATATTTATACTTTCATTGTGATTAATATTATGAGGGGACGAAACATGTACTATTTTTGTTTTAACTGAATTAATGATAAGTCCATCATCATGTGTCCACCTCAACAAGTTAATAAAATCCTCCTGCAAATAAAGCTCAGCCGTTTTTATATTTTTATGAATTGCTACCAATGCCGTGTCATCGGCAAAGCAAAAAGAAAAACACCTCTTTATGAACAGTACCATTAGATTTACATAAACTAAATAGAGAACTGGCCCTAATATGGACCCTTGCGGTACCCCCGTTTGACATGGTCTAACTTCGCTATCAAACTCTCCCACTCGCACAATAATTTGTCTTTCCGACAAATAATTTTCAAACCATGCTAACAAGGGACCTCTTACGCCAATCCGCTCAAGAGCAAGCAGCAATTTTCTATGGTTTAGGCCTTAGGGTATCGAAAGCTTTAGTAAAGTCAATGAACATACATAAAATGTGACAGTTTTTGTTAAGTTTAGAATTGATCAAATTAGAAAATTTTAAGAGTAGATCCGACGTACTTTTCCCTTTTTGAAATCCGTATTGATGCTCATTAATAATGTTAAATTTTTCTAAGTACTTGACTAAACAATTTGCAATGTATCTTTCCATAATCTTTTCAATGCTTGGCAACAACGCGATTGGTCTGTAATTTGAATATTCAAGGTGATTTCCTTTTTTATAAATTGGCCTCACAATCGATGTTTTTAGTTTTTCAGGAACTATGCCCTCAGTCAATGATAAATTAATTAATCGTGAAATAACAGAACTTATCTCAATAGAGATACTTTGCAAATCTTTTACTCTTATATCATCTATGCCTGCTTGCTTATTAGGACTCATACCGCTTATAATTATTTTAACCTCAACTTCATCGATAGGAGGTATGAACATCGATTGTGGCTGTTGATAGCTTGTAATTGCGTCTCCACTCTCAATAGGTAAGCATTGAACTTTACATTTATGAATTGATTTATCAATTTCATCAACAAATGATTTGGCAAATTTATTTAGAATTACCTGTTGACTCTCGCTTTTACCCAAATACCTGTTTATTACTGCCTCAACTGACTCTTTCTTACGCTTACCTGTAATTTCATTAATTTACTGCTTCTTTAATGTTATGCTTATTTCTTTCAATGACGGCTTTGAAATATTGATTTTAAGCTGCATGTATTTTTTTATTTACTTTGTTCCGGAAATAGTTATACTCTTGTCTATACATATTTTTGAAAATATTTAATTCCTTGCAATTTTTCCATTTACGAAACAATTGGTCTCTTTGCTTAGTTAACTCTAATAACTCATTAGTCATCCACTTTTTATTAATTCTGCACTCAGATTTCCTGTTTTTATAATAAGTCGCCTTATCATATGCTTTTTTGAAATTATGATACACTGCATCGTACAACTGACAACAGCTTGTAACTGACAATAAGCTTTGCCATTGAATACTTTGTAAGTGGACAAGTAACTTATTTTCATTGATACACTTATTGATCGCTAGTGCATCTATGGGAGCGTGAGTCAATTCACCTAAACCATCTATTACTGCGATAATCATATAATGGTCACTGACCTTTGAAGTATGAACAGCTGTACGTACGTTTACATCAATGCCTCGAATAATAATAATAATAATAATAATAATAATAATAATAATAATAATAATAATAATAATAATAATAATAATAATAATAATAATAATAATAATAATAATAATAATAATAATAATAATAATAATAATAATAATAATAATAATAATAATAATAATAATAATAATAATAATAATAATAATAATAATAATAATAATAATAATAATAATAATAATAATAATAATAATAATAATAATAATAATAATAATAATAATAATAATAATAATAATAATAATAATAATAATAATAATAATAATAATAATAATAACCGTACATAGCATCCACAGTTCGGTTTGGAAAAAATAATGTGGACAATGATGTATTAAGTAGTATAGCCAAATGTGGGCATTTGAGAAGCAGAAGAAGAAGAAGAAGAAGAAGAAGAAGAAGAAGAAGAAGAAGATATATTAAGTAGTTCTAAGTAGATTTTAATAAGGTAAACACATGGAAATACTTGACATTTGTGTCCGTACAACATGTTTATGCCGGTTTTGACCGAGTTTGTATGTATTGCAACAATAAAATAATAATAATAATAATAACTATTATCCTGGGCACAACTAATATCGTGCGGAAGGTCCTCAGCCTATATGAGCTACATTGTCACCACCATCTTTCGGCCGCCACGCTAGGGTGCACTCTCGCATCGTCTTGGCCAATTTAATTATCATTCAAATCATTCAAATTATCAGCTCTGAAATTGCTGGTTCAGTGGCCTTCTATTTTATTAATGAGCAGTGGTGGAAATAGACTTGTATTTTACAACATGTGCTTTCTTTGATCCCGCCCATGTCCCGCACTTGCAGCGGTCTCGACCTTCGAGCAGAATTCCGCTCTAAGGTCTCGACACCCGAAACCCTTCTCGCTCAAACATACCAACTGATGTGAAGGTCACAAACAGACAATGAGATCACAGTATTTGAAGAGACGCGTAAACGCATTCATTTCCCTTGAGTCGATAAAGCAGGATCTGGTTGATCGACTCGTTGGAACTAAAAGCGACACTAGCGCAACTTGCAGGATGGAACGGGTATACTAAATCAAATTGTTGTCAAGGGGTTTGAGACGTAAGGGGATACTGGAGTGGGGGTAAGAGTGGGGAGTATATCTATTAGCCCATAAAGACGAAACATCTTCCGGGTACACAGAACAGAGCACAACGGAATAGGGCACAACGGAACAGAGCACAAACCGAACACTTCCGAAGCGTGCGGTGTTGCCAAATGTGATGATTGTGTTCTGTTCCGTTGCAGAGCGGATTACCGCACACACGTTAATTTGTGTGCGGTAATCCGGTACAGAACGGATCACAGCACAATGTTTACACATAAGCGTGTGTGCGCTGTTCCGGTTCCAAACGGATCACAGCACACATTTTGTGCGCTATTCCTTGTGGTAGTTTGTGCGCTGTTCCAGACCATAACGGATTACAGCACACACTTCGCGTGTGTGCGCTGTTCCGGTTCCAAACGGATCACAGCACACATTTTGTGCGCTGTTCCATGTGGTAGTTTGTGCGCTGTTCCAGACCATAACGGATTACAGCACACACTTCGCGTGTGTGCGCTGTTCCGGTTCCAAACGGATCACAGCACACATTTTGTGCGGTGTTCCTGTCCACAACGGATTACCGCACACACATTGGGTGTGTGTGCGCTGTTCCGGTTCCAAACGGATCGCAGCACACATTTTGTGCGGTGTTCCTGTCCACAACGGATTACCGCACACACATTGGGTGTGTGTGCACTCTTCCGGTTCCAAACGGGGTCGGGGCCATAACACACAAACCCCACAACACACAATACCCACAAGACACAAAATTTTTCGTAAATTTTTAAAGTGTTTCCGGACGGGTCGTAAGACCCAAAATTCATTTTTTTAAAGTCCATTGACAGTTCGGGCCACAACGCCCAAACCCCATAGCACCCAATCGTCACAAGACCCAAACTGTTGAATTTATGTAAGTCCGATATTTATTTAGAGTCCATAGACAGTACGGGCCACAACGCCCAAACCCCGTAACACACAATACCCACAAGACACTAAAGTGCAATTTATTATAAGTCCTACTTTTCCCGACAGAGGTACCCACAACGCCCAAAGTGACGGACGCCCAAATTTTCGGTCTTGTGGCACCAACCGTAGGGGTCGGAACACACAATCGTTTAACTTTGTGTAGAACGGCCCCTCCAGACGGGCCGGGAGACACAAAAGAGGTGCCATAGCACACAAACCCCGTAACACACAATGCCCACAAGACACAAAATTGAAGATTTTACAAGTCCGAATTTTATCAACAGAGGTACCCACAACGCACAAAGTGACGGGACACCCAAATTTTCGGTCTTGTGGCACCTACCGTAGGGGTCTTCGGGTAAAGCAAATTTTAAATTGTTTCAGGAAAAGTTTGGGTCTTATGGCCCCTACAGGTGGGGCCACAACACACAAAGTTTGGGTTTACGGCCCCTACAGGTTGGGCCACAACACACAAAGTTTGGGTCTTACGGCCCCTACAGGTTGGGCCACAACACACAAAGTTTGGGTCTTACGGCCCCTACAGGTTGGGCCACAACACACAAAGTTTGGGTCTTACGGCCCGCCGTCACGAGCGGGAAGAAAACAGTTTTTGTAAACCGTACGCAAATAGCGTTACTTCCACGTGCGGCGGATTGCGGCCATCAGGGGCTGTTACGAGACGACAGGCGCTTCGTTCAAATATGTCGCGCAAGAAGGCTAGAGAGGGTATGGACATGTCCATAACCCTTTTAGCACAGATAAGGGATTGTTGCTTTTAGTTGTCTATATTATGCTGCTATTCGACACAATTTATTTTTTTGTATTTCTTTAATGCATCTCCAATATGATTGATAGGGCGCGATAGCTGCCCTTATAAGTTTGCCTCAGATTTATGTATGTATCCGTTCGCATTCCACGCGCGACAAGATATATGTATTTGTTTGAGGTAGACGATATTAACGGATAGGAATGAAACTTGGCATTAATGTTCTCAGTAAAATGACGCATGATTATTGTAAATCTCAATATTTTGAGTGAGGCGTAAGTACTACTAAGTGCAAGTTTTGTAAGACAAAAAAATTTGTTACCTTGCACATCGCAATGGTTTTTTAGTAAATGCCTGTTATCAATTTTGCGTTATCATTATGAAACTCAAACGGCACTAAAGTAATCCTGTGACTTTAGAATGGCGTTACTTTTACATTTCTGGCATTTGTATTTTAGACGCTACGTGTGACAGAAAATTCATGCAATTTTAAAGTTTGTTGTTGGTTCTAGCCTTTATGGCCAATCTAAAGTAATGTTTAACCATTGTTACGAAAAATACACACTCATATTGTAAACCCAGTCGTGTGTTATAGAAAAAAATAAATAATATGTAAAATTATTATCAAGGGGTGACCAAACGGGTCAAGTTTTGGCCCGCATTTTGAGCTTCGCAAGATAAATGAATTGATTTAAGGTTGAAGATTGCAACTCATATTACTGATTTTTGCATGGCGGTTGTCACTAAATAAGTGAATTAGTATGTAAATTAACAATGCTATTGGTGTAATTAAGCGAGCGAAGCGAGCGTTTCCATTCTACTCTTATGGCTTTCATTCTGTTTGTTTTTTTTGTTTTTGTGTTTTTGTGTTGTTTTGTTTAGAGCGTTATTAAGCGAGCGAAGCGAGCGCCAAGTTAATAGACCCCTATTTTCTTCTTCCATTCTTATTTGTCATTTTCACAGGTCCTTAAC
Source organism: Isoperla grammatica (assembly GCA_945910005.1). Taxonomy (NCBI): domain Eukaryota; kingdom Metazoa; phylum Arthropoda; class Insecta; order Plecoptera; family Perlodidae; genus Isoperla; species Isoperla grammatica. The sequence continues at coordinate 72,670,394 of OX246737.1, read as the reverse complement.
ACGTGTACCACACAGTAAGGGAGGGGGGGGGAAGGTGACTTTTGGGTGTCACCCCTCCCTCCATCCCCCATAAGGTTGAGCATTATTTTTTAATGTTTATATTAATTTCAGTTGGGTGTGATTAAAATTGGTACACAAATATTGCATTCTTGACTCAACTTTTCTTAACTACCAACCATTCAAGTCACCTCACATTCCACTGATCAATTTTGAATATGGCTAATGGCTATCGCTACCCGGCGGTAGTTGGTCCGTGCCCGCGTATCTGGCAGGACATCTCGACCGGGACGTTTGAATATGGCTAATGGCTATCGCTACCCGGCGGTAGTTGGTCCGTGCCCTCGTATCTGGCAGGACATCTCGACCGGGACGTTTGAATATGGCTAATGGCTATCGCTACCCGGCGGTAGTTGGTCCGTGCCCTCGTATCTGGCAGGACATCTCGACCGGGACGTTTAAATATGGCTAATGGCTATCGCTACCCGGCGGTAGTTGGTCCGTGCCCTCGTATCTGGCAGGACATCTCGACCGGGGCGTTTGAATATGGCTAATGGCTATCGCTACCCGGCGGTAGTTGGTCCGTGCCCGTGTATCTGGCAGGACATCTCGACCGGGGCGTTTGAATGTTGCGTTTCAAACATAAAATGTGATGTTGTAAGACATGTAATAATCCAACGGTTTAGCCGCGGTCGTTTAGCCGGTTCCCATATGAACACCGTAGTTAAGCAACCTCGGACTGGGTCAGGACTGAGGTGGATGGGTGACCATTCTCCTCCGAAACACAAGTTACCGTTGGTTAGAGCATGTAGAGGGTTCGAAAGCTTGTGTAACAGCTTCGTTCTTCTCGCCAACTGTTCGGCAGTCCAGGTTAGTGGAGGAACTCATATGACTGGTCAAAGCTACACCGTCCTTTCGGATGGGACGTAAAGCCAATGGTCATGTTGGTACTTTTCGACAGGAGAAGGCTACAATCCGGTACCAGGCTTCCCCTCCTCCCTTCCTCATTATCATTCGTCAATCATCGTGCAGTCTATTAAATTTGCACTAGTGGGATCTCGGTCCTGTTGCAAATATAAAATACATAACATAACATACGAGGGCGCCTCAAGGATATTTCTCCAGGGGGGGCAGACATGACAACAACATATTTACCGGGGTTCAATGAGAGTTTGAGGGAGTGGGGTGGGCGCGGAATAGCCCCCACACGGATTAGAAACCAAACGGAATAGAAGCCATTTTTTTCGCCAAACGAACTCCAGGGGAGATTGGGGCTTGTTGTAACATTTTTCAATTTCAATTCAATTTCAATTCAATTTTGCTTTATTATTAATAAAAACACTAGTTAGTTTCTGTTTTGTTTTTTTGTTTGTCTTACACGAATATTACACATGAATGTATTTTTCAAAGATAAGATAATAAGATGATAAGATAACTTCAGATAAGATAATAAAGGTAAGGTAGAAGAATACCCACCTAGGACGTAGCATCCTGTGCATGGGAGCTTGCACATTTACATTAACATATAACACATTTAAATCAATATGACAAGATGACATATTATTCTGACTTGATATAGCACGCAAATACAAAATACAGAATACAAAAATAAATAAAAAAACATGAAAAGACAAATAACTGAAAGTGAGTGGAGGTTACAATATTTCTATTATTTTTTATTTCCACCCTAAATTAGGCTGCTAAATATAATATGAACTAGTAACTAGCAACATATAGCAACTAGCAACACAGCAACTAGCAACATTTCCAACATATGGAAGAACTTTTTGTTTTGTAATTTTTGGTATGAAATAAAGAAGAACGGAAGAGGAAGTATAGGTAGTAAGTTAATTCTTACTCGAATTGTTTGGAAAAGAAACAGTAATGAATAAACTAATACGTATGAATAGACCTTAGTTTAAAGTTTAATTTATTGTTTATAGTATCTGAGCAGAATTCACGACCTATGTCTTTAATCCATTTTCTTAGTTTAATATTGAATGTTGTTTTACATGAAGTGCTATTAATTTGAGCTGGAACTAAATTAAACATCTTTCGACCTAGGAAATCACATCTGAGTGTACTTAGTTTGCGTTTCATTGTCCCCCTAGTTGATACAGGTATATCGACATATTCGTCAGAGTTTACGTTTGAGGATTTCGTATTTGTACATTGATGTTTGTAGTGCGTTATAAGTGCCTGCATGTCTAATGTCAAGAATATCGGTCTCTGAGTATAGCGTTTCTGAACAAAATCTTCGTGGTTTAAATGTCATATTAAGTTTAATAATGTGTTTTTGTATTATATTCAATGGTTCTAAGTGTGAGTCTCGACACCGCCCCCCCCCCCCCCCAAACCAATCATGCCGTATTATTGTAGTCTGGAATAAATGAAAGCATATGGTAGATCATTCTTAGTTTTTTTTTAACTTAGGATGGTTTTTTAGCTTTGGCACTGTTCTATTTTCAAAAGTGCAACCTGCAATCTTATACTTTAACATATTAGGTACCTAAAGCGAATTTCATACACATTTTTTGTTCACAAACAAAAAAGTACAAACATTAAAGCACAAGTCATGCGCAACAAGTTAACACAATTGTAACAAGTTTTCCCTGTAACAACTATCGCCTCAGTCTCCCCTACAGAACCTTGTAACGTGGCCAAACCAAAAAATTTTCTATGTGTCAGAAAACAACCAATAAAATTTCCGGCGCACGCAGTGACCAATCACAGCTCTCTTTCCGTCAACGGTTAGGTTCGCGTATGTTTAAATTTTAGCTATTTTTGTTGCGCCCCCAAATTGTAAACCCATCCGTAATACTTTTGGTTTGGCAGCGTTGAACACTTCGGGTAAAGTTCGTTTGGCAAATAGTTGCCTTCTATTCCGTTTGGGCGCTAATTGCGTTGTCCCGTTGTGGATGGGGGACTGGTTGGTTTGGGACAAGGTCTACTTGATCTCCGCCTAGCGGAGGCTCGTCGAACTCCCAAGTTAGGTCGTCGCAAGGGAACCAAAATCGCCATGTTGTATCCCACTAAAAAAACTGTTATAATAATTAAATATCCGTTGTAGATCATGTAACACTATACTTAAAACACGTAAAAGAGACATTTTGATAGATTACAATGATTCAAGATTATAAAATATGATGATTTTTTCCTTTTTAGGAGGTAATTCTATTTGACAGATCACTTCATTTGTTTTCTTTCACGTTTCTCCCATTTGAATAACATGTGATTTTTAACATTGTGGAACGGACTGCGATGACCTAAGTTGGGAGTTCGACGAGCCTCCGCCAGGCGGAGATCAAGTAGACCTTGGTTTGGGATGAAAATAGGTTTGGAAGGCTCTGACTGAATCTAAGGCAAAATGCATAATAATGATATATACCATTAGGACAAGTTCTAGATTTTCATCATCTTAATTTATCTTAATAGTGGTTTTCAATTGCGCAATGAGCAACTGATAATGACTATATAATCGAAATAAGGCCGCGCGGCTACAGTCGTCGCATGGGAATCTTCTAATTAAAACATACCTGCGGCCGCCTATTACATATTGAGTACATTGAGTACAGATGGGCCCAACTCTCGAATGAGAGTCAACTCGCATGCGGAATGACGGTTTTAATTACTTGATTTCGATAAGCCTATACTTTATATTCATATTTATACCAAATCGTATCCCATATTGTTAACATATATAACGGACTATACAAAATTACATTACAAAATTGTAAAAAAAAGTATCGAACACAAGTAATTAAGACCGTATTTCCGCATGCGAGTTTACTCGTATCCGCTCGAGAATTGGGCCCCAGGTCATAAACTAAAAACAATAAAAACATAGTCGAGAGTCAAATTATTAAAAAAAGACTTATGGTGTAACATTAGTATCAACTTTAATGTGTATTGTGTTTGTGTTACTTATGGAATCCGTACGCACATAACCCTAAATGCCGTCTTCTTATTCAGCGGGATTGTGGATGTTGTAACACTCTATGTTACACCCACACACCCAATGTGTGTGCGGTAGTCCGTTGTGGACAGGAACACCGCACAAAATGTGTGCTGTGATCCGTTTGGAACCGGAACAGCGCACACACACCCAATGTGTGTGCGGTAATCCGTTGTGGACAGGAACACCGCACAAAATGTGTGCTGTGATCCGTTTGGAACCGGAACAGCGCACACACGCGAAGTGTGTGCTGTAATCCGTTATGGTCTGGAACAGCGCACAAACTACCACATGGAACAGCGCACAAAATGTGTGCTGTGATCCGTTTGGAACCGGAACAGCGCACACACGCGAAGTGTGTGCTGTAATCCGTTATGGTCTAGAACAGCGCACAAACTACCACAAGGAATAGCGCACAAAATGTGTGCTGTGATCCGTTTGGAAGCGGAACAGCGCACACACGCTTATGTGTAAACATTGTGCTGTGATCCGTTCTGTACCGGATTACCGCACACAAATTAACGTGTGTGCGGTAATCCGCTCTGCAACGGAACAGAACACAATCATCACATTTGGCAACACCGCACGCTTCGGAAGTGTTCGGTTTGTGCTCTGTTCCGTTGTGCCCTATTCCGTTGTGCCCTGTTCCGCGCTCCCCATCTTCCCACCTGTTTAATCGATGGTCTTGGCTCAAGAGGAGCCCGATGGTGCAAATGAGAGAAGAAAGGAAATAACAATAATAATAATAATAAAAATAATAATAATAATAAGAATAAAAAACAAACACACACACACACACACACACACACACACACACACACACACACACTCACACACACACACACACACACACACACACACACACACACACACCCACACACACACACACACACACACACACACACACACACACACACACACACACACACACACACACACACACACACACACACACACACACACACACACACACACACACACACACACACACACACACACACACACACACACACACACACACACACACACACACACACACACACACACACACACACACACACACACACACACACACACACACACACACACACACACACACACACACACACACACACACACACACACACACACACACACACACACACACACACACACACACACACACACACACACACACACACACACACACACACACACACACACACACACACACACACACACACACACACACACACACACACACACACACACACACACACACACACACACACACACACACACACACAGACTAAGCGCCGATCGAGTTGTATGGAGAGATTCACTTCGCTTCGCTTCACTTCGCTACGCTCATCTAATAACGGAAATTTAAACTTGCTTCAAAAACTAAATTCTGACTCAGCAAAGGAGGTCAGAAATCAGAAAAGACGTTACTTAGCAGACATTATAAAGAACTTCTTAAGGATAACCTCGAAAGGGTATAGCATCCAACAAATGGTTAACGTCCGGGGACATATACAGCGAAACAGAGGGATCTATGATCGCTATTCAAGATAAAGTAATCAAAACTAACAATTACAAAAAATACATAATGACAGACGTCACAGTGGATGATAAATGTAGAAAATGTAGGCCTAATATGAACGGCGAAGCAATTGAACACATCGTATCTGGGTGCAAAATGCTTTGTCCAACAGATTATCTTCATAGGCATAACCAAGTTGCAAACGTTATACTTAAAAAATTAGCCATGAAGTATATACTTATAAACACAACTACTGCGTATTACAAATACAAGCCTGAAAAGGTATTATAGTAAAGACTACAATTTATATTACGACCGGGCAGTTATAACAGACCAAAGCATACATCACAATAGACCGGATATTATATTTATTGACAAGAAGAAACAAAGAAACGATTTTAATTGATGTTGCTGTCACTTTATGCCACAATGTAGAGACAACTTGGCTGGAAAAGAAAAACAGATATAAGGAGTTATCTATTGAAATAAAAATATTGTGGAAGCAGAATAATGTAACTCTTGTACCGTTAATTAGATTAGCAAATGGCATTGTTCCGCGTAAACTACATGACAGTGCTGTATTAAACTAATTGGTCTCCAACCGAACATATACATCGAGATGCAAAAAGCAATAATTTTGAAAACGTGTAGGATTGTGCGAAAATTTTTGAACTAAGAAGATTGAAGACTTCAAGAAGTTCTCCATCCTGATGGTTGTTTTCGTGGTTTCCACCGTACGAAGAGGCAATCGTCGTGGTCGTGGCAAAGGCCACGACCGTACATAGCATCGACAGTTTGGTTTGTAAAAAATAATATTGACAATGATATATTTAATTAGTTCTAAGTAGATTTTAATAAGGTAAACACATGGAAATACTTGACATTTATGTCCGTACAACATGTTAATGCCGATTTTGACCGAGTTTCTACACGTTCCCAGTCGCTGCTGATAATATATCGCATTTCAAAGGGAAAAAGCTGTAATCATCCAATAATTTTCACGGCATTGAGATCTACGAGTGATTTACCACAAGAAGACATAAAGGGAAGTACCAGTATCCATTACTTTGTATATAAATAGAAGTTTAATTTTGTATGCTTACATTTTAGTCCAGGGCCTTGCTTGAGAAACATAGGAACAGTTGAATTTAGTGTTGATTTTGACAGATTGAAGCTAGATCTGGACACGTCAAGGTCTTGTACTTATAATTTGATTCGATAATATTGTAACTAGATATATGTTTTACGGTTGTATGTAAGCACTTTTTATTTGTTTCCAGAATTAAGAAGATTTCGTCTTCAAAATCTGTGAAATTTGAAACTGTCATTCAACTCCAACTCAGCGCCTTGTAATTGCGTGTGTTATTTATTGACGGGGCACGGCCAAGTTGCGAGTGTAAAGAAAAGTGTGACATTAAGTGCTTTGATTTCTTTGAAAAACAATATTAACTTTCTGTGACAAAGAACTTAGTTTGACAGGACAATGAACTTTGACATTTAGTAAATAAACAAACAGATTATGGATGCTTCTGATGCATTATCGCAACAGACCACCAAATCTGGAAGAGTGAGGCAGCGTATCAAATGGACAGATAATATGAACATTTGTGTGATGCGCAACTACTATAGAATTACGTTATTAGAAACTAGATTAGTTGGATATCGACAAGAACTGCACCGAGCGTTTACACGTGAATACCCATTAGTAGATGTAACCGAACAAAGAGTAGCAGACCAAAGGAGAATAATTGTAAGTAATGGTATGCTACCATTTAATCTATTGAACGTAATAAGACATGAAGTAGCGGAAGAACTACAAAAAGATCAAGAAAATGAAGAGGATTTGGCGAACGAGGAGCACATCATGGAAGCATCAAGAAACGATGACCATCTACGACAAGAATTAATGGAACAAGTAGACCTACCAGAAGGCCAGAACACACAAGAGGTACATCACCAACATCCACCTATTAATAACATTGAACAAGGAGAGAATACAAGAGGGAACACACAAGAAATAGACGAGTTAAAGAACATATTACATTTAGCTTTTGAAAATGCTTTGTCAGAATTTGCACATATAGAACCGAACAAGAGACCTAGAATTCCTAAACCTAAACAGTCTAAGCAAATGGACATAGTAATGCACGTAATGAACGCACATATATTGTTAGATTACGCGAAGAAAGAATTGTCGTTTGAGGAAGTGCATGCAGCAATATATTGTGGAGCCGTAGCAGTGGTCAGACAATTAGGATTAAAAATAAAGTTGGTACATTCTCAGAACATAAAAACAAATAAGACTCCAAAATGGGAACGAAGATTAGTCAAACGCATCAACGAGTTAAGGAGAGATATTGGGAGATTAGAACAATTCAGGATGGGTAATAGATCTAAAAAGATATTACAATATTGCCAACACATATTTGAAAGGTACTATACATGTAACACCGAACGAGGCTACAAACGAATATTTGGATACTCTAAAGCAAAAAGTAAGTGCATTAGCCAAAAGACTACGAAGATATAAAGAGTGTAGTGATAGAAAAGAACAAAACGAAATGTTTAAAGAAAAAGAAAAAGAATTCTATCAGCAAATTAACAATAAAGAAGAAATAGTAGGCAATGGTATACCATCGAAGACAGAGATTGAGCAGTTTTGGGGTGGGATATGGAGTAACCCATTAATGCACAATCACAATGCAACATGGATTCAAGATAAAATTGAGGCAATGAGTGATATCGAAGAAATGACATTTGATGGCATCAGTGTAAATGATATAAAATCAACGATACGAAATACTCATAATTGGAAAGCACCCGGTAACGATAACATTCAAAATTTTTGGTACAAGAAGTTTTCAAACATGCACACCCAGATTGCTAAATGTCTTAATGAATTTATATTAGGAGACAAGGATTTACCAGATTTCTTTACTGAAGGAATAACATTTCTTAAACCAAAAGATAATGACACCAAAAATCCAAGTAAATATAGACCAATTACATGCTTACCTACTATTTACAAAATCTTGACATCGTGCATAACAAATAAAATATATAGTCACTGCGAAGAACACAATATATTAGCTGAAGAACAAAAGGGATGTCGTAAATTGTCGCAAGGGTGTAAGGAACAATTAATTATCGATTCTGTTGTAATGAACCAAGCTTTCAACAAGAAGAGAAACATTCACGTTAGCTATATTGATTACAAGAAAGCGTATGATTCGTCACCACATTCGTGGCTAATACAGATACTGGAAATTTATAAAGTAAACCCGTTGATAGTAAACTTTTTGCGGACAGCGATGACGAGTTGGAAAACAACATTAAAGTTAAACGTAGGCAAAGAGCAGATATGTACTGACCCAGTTAACATCCGACGAGGTATTTTTCAAGGTGACTCGTTTAGTGCGTTATGGTTTTGTCTTTCATTAAATCCATTATCTCATATACTAAACAAATCTACACATGGTTTCAAGATAAAGGACGGTAATACGGTTTGCCACACACTTTCACATCTATTCTACATGGATGATCTCAAGCTATATGCTTTAAATGCGACACACATGACGAATCTTCTTAACTCAACGTTAGAATTCAGTAGAGATATATGTATGGATTTTGGAATTGATAAATGTAAGTCACTTCATGTCATCAAAGGAAAGATTACGAAATTAGAAGAGTTTGAAATTGACGAAGACAACCGGATTGGAGTAATGGACGAAGAAGATATATACAAATATCTAGGATTTGCGCAGGCTAAACGAATTGATCATAAACTGATGAAAAGTAAACTAATTTCTGCATACAAGAAACGAATAGGATCCATTTTAAAAACACAATTGAATGGTAAAAACAAGATCAAAGCAATTAACACTTATGCTATACCGGTACTAACATATTCATTTGGAATTATTAACTGGACACAGACAGAACTTCATGCCCTAGAAATTCTCACCCGCACAACATTCACCAAATACAGAAGTCATCACCCTAAGTCAGCAATAGAACGAGTGACTCTACCTAGAGAAAAAGGGGGAAGAGGCTTGATTGATTTAAACAATTTATATTATAAACAAATTGAAATTCTGAGAAAGTACTTTTATACAAAATGCCCACATTCACAACTTCATAGAGCTATAGTATCGGCAGACAAGTCGCTTTCTCCCCTCAATTTAAATGACGGAAATTTAAACTTGCTTCAAAAACTAAATTCTGACACAGCAAAAGAGATCAGAATATCAGAAAAGACGTTACATAGCAGACATTATAAAGAACTTCTTAAGGATAGCGTCGATAGGGTAGCATCGAACAAATGGTTAACGTCCGGGGACATTTTCAGCGAAACAGAGGGATTTATGATCGCTATTCAAGATGAAGTAATCAAGACTAACAATTACAGAAAATACATACTGAAAGACGTCACAGTGGAAGATAAATGTAGAAAATGTAATTTGAACGGCGAAACAATTGAACATATCGTATCTGGGTGCAAAATGCTTTGTCAAACAGATTATCTTCATAGGCATAACCAAGTTGCAAACATTGTACATCAAAAATTAGCCATGAAGTATAAACTTATAAACACAACCACTGCGTATTACAAATACAAGCCTGAAAAGGTATTAGATAGTAAAGACTACAAATTATATTACGACCGGGCAGTTATTACAGACCAAACCATACATCACAATAGACCGGATATTATATTTATTGACAAGAAGAAACAAGAAACGATTTTAATTGATGTTGCCGTCCCTTTATGCCACAATGTAGAGACAACTTGGCGGGAAAAGATAAACAGATATAAGGAATTATCAATCGAAATAAAAAGGTTGTGGAAGCAGAATAATGTAACTGTTATACCGTTAATTATATCAGCAAATGGCATTGTTCCACGTAAACTCCATGACAGTATTAAACTAATTGGTCTCCAACCGAACATATACATCGAGATGCAAAAAGCAATTATTTTGAACACGTGTAGGATAGTGCGAAAATTTTTGAACTAAGAAGAATGAAGACTTCAAGAAGTTCTCCATCCCGATGGTGGTTTTCGTGGTTTCCACCGTACAAAGAGCGAATGCTGGGATGAGTACAAATCGGCCACGAACGTACATAGCATCCACAGTTCGGTTTGGAAAAATAATGTGGACAATGATATATTAAGTAGTATAGCCAAATGTGGGCATTTGAGAAGCAGAAGAAGAAGAAGAAGAAGAAGAAGAAGAAGAAGAAGAAGAAGAAGAAGATATATTAAGTAGTTCTAAGTAGATTTTAATAAGGTTAACACATGGAAATACTTGACATTTGTGTCCGTACAACATGTTTATGCCGGTTTTGACCGAGTTTGTATGTATTGCAACAATAAAATAATAATAATAATAATAATAATAATAATAATAATAATAATAATAATAATAATAATAATAATAATAATAATAATAATAATAATAATAATATTAATAATATTAATAATAAAAATAATAATAATTATTTAAATAATAAGTATAATAATAATAATAATAATAATAATAATAATAATAATAATAATAGTAATAAAACCTCAGGGAGGCCTGCAACTCATGGAAGGGGATGTGATTCAAGATCTGGGCGTTGAAGACAGCTACAAGTATTTGGGTCTTCAACAGCTGCTGGGCATCAGCGACACCGATGCCAGGAAACAGGTTGAGAAGAAGGTCCTCGCCAGGGTGAGCAAGATCTGCAGGTCATACTTGAGTTCCAGAAATAAAATCACGGCGATAAACACGTGGGCTCTGCCCGTGGCTTCGTACACATTCGGATCGTTGAAGTGGTCCGACACAGCCCTGCAGGCGTTCGACAGAAAAATCCGAACCATCCTCACAAAGCACAGGATGCAACATCCGAGGAGCTCCGTGGAGCGACTGTACCTGTCGCGCAACACTGGCGGACGAGGGCTGCTCAGCGTCGAGATGCTGTGCCACAGCAAGGAGAAGCGGCTTCGAGCTTACTTTTTAACTCGAGAGAGTCAGCTGCACCATGCCGTCTGCGCGCAGGACCAAGGTTATACGCCACTTCATCTGTGCGCCGAAGAAGTACACCTCAGCATTAAGACGCCGGCAGAGAGAATGCAACAGTGGAGGGAGAAGCCCCTTCACGGCAGGTTTGCAGCCGAGCTCACTGGGGAGCAAACCGACTTGAAAGCCTCGACGGAATGGCTCCGAACTGCGGGCCTCTTCGCTGAAACGGAGGGGTTCGTCTTTGCCATTCAGGATCAAGTGGTGCGCACCAAGAACTATGAGCGATACATCCTCAAAGCCGACGTCCAAGATCGCTGTCGTCTCTGCAAGAAAGCTGGCGAGACCATCCAGCACATCGCAGGTGGATGCCCGGTGTTAGCTCCCAGAGAGTATTTGGAGCGTCACAACGCAGTAGCGAAAGTGGTCCACCAAGCGCTGGCCAAGGAGTACAGCCCGGTAGAGGTAGAAACACCGTACTACAAGTGCAAGCACGAGCAACTCCTGCGTAACCAATGTGCCAAGCTGCTGTGGGACTCACCCATTGTGACGGACAGAGCGGTCGAGGCAAATCGGCCAGACTTGGTTTTGTTTGACAAGAAGGCTAAAACAGCAACCATTATCGACATCGCCGTCCCGCTAGACAACCATGTGATCAACACAGTAGCTGAGAAGAGGCGTAAATACCAACCACTCGCCGTCGAACTCAAGGACATATACAAGCTGAGGTCCGTTGAGATAGTTCCTGTCGTCGTCTCCGTCAACGGTCTGGTCACCGAAGAGTGGTCAGCTGCGAAAGAGAAGCTCCACCTGAAGGACAAGCACGTGCGTGTCATGCAGAAGGCTGCAATCCTCGGCACAACTAATATCGTGCGCAAGGTCCTCAGCCTATGAGCTACATTGTCACCACCATCTTTCGGCCGCCACCCTAGGGTGCACTCTCGCATCGTCTTGGCTCAAGAGGAGCCCGATGGTGCAAATGAGAGAAGAGAAGAAAGGAAATAACATAATAATAATAATAATAATAATAATAGTAATAATAATAATAATAATAATAATAATAATACTAATAATAATAATAATAATAATAATAATAATAATAATAATAATAATAATAATAATAATAATAATAATAAGGTCCAGTCTTGCAATGTCCTAATAGGGTCGTTCGTTCGTCTACTAATATGACTCAATCCCAGCATTCTCCTATACGCCGAGGAAAACCTCGGAAAAACCTTCAGTCAGGAATGCCGGTGGCCGGAATCGAACGGGCGACCTCCAGAATTATAGTCTCGCTTGTTACCCCCCCCCCCCCCCCCCCTTGAGCCATCTATATATCGGTTTCAGTCTGATGTAAATATACGAGTAGTCAAGAGTTACGCGTGCAATTCTATCTTTTCTTTGTTTACATCTGTGTTCTTAATCAGACATTTTATAGTAGGCTTTACACTATACACTAAACAGTACGTCTATCTGGGAAGTTACACCAGACATCTACGTCCTAAAGTGTTTCCATGTTTACAGTTAAGAAAAAGTGATCGTTGTTAGCATGCCAAGACGGATGCACTGTTATTGTGTTTTAACAAAGTTTACAAGTTTGTAATCTTTGGTTTTAACTAGGACACATATATCGATTGATACATTGTTCAAGCAAAAAGCTACCTGGTAGGCTATCGAATTATAAGTTGAATAAACCCCCAATCCACAATTGTGGTATCGGGATCGCATTCGGAACATCGTGTGAACGTTATAGCTTATGGCGCTTTCCAATGGACTGTACTGAGTGCGCACTGGTGCATCTATTATATTGTTGTGTATTGTTGTTCTAATTGTTAAAGGTGCACTCAGTGCGGTCCAGTGCAGCCATTGGAATACCCCATTAGGTGATTTTATGAAACTGTTTTCTACTAAAACGTAACGTCGTAATGATTTGTAATAGGAAATTTATGATTACGATCTCAATCAAGATTACAATTATGATGCCGACAACTGTGGTTACGTACGTATCATGTACGTATGTATGTATGTATATATGTATATATGTATGTATGTATGTATGTATGTATGTATGTATGTATGTATGTATGTATGTATGTATGTATGTATGTATGTATGTATGTATGTATGTATGTATGTATGTATGTATGTATGTATGCATGTATGTATGTTTATATGTATGTATGTATGTATGTATGTATGTATGTATGTATGTATGTATGTATGTATGTATGTATGTATGTATGTATGTATGTATGTATGTATGTATGTATGTATGTATGTATGTATGTATGTATGTATGTATGTATGTATGTATGTATGTATGTATGTATGTATGTATGTATGTATATGTATGTATGTATGCATGCATGTATGTATGTATGTATGTATGTATGTATGTATGTATGTATGTATGTATGTATGTATGTATGTATGTATGTATGTATGTATGTATGTATGTATGTATGTATGTATGTGTGTATGTATGTATGTATGTATGTATGTATGTATGTATGTATGTATGTATGTATGTATGTATGTATGTATGTATGTATGTATGTATGTATGTATGTATGTATGTATGTATGTATGTATAAATGGTCTATGGCTGTATTTGTGTTGCTAATAAATAAATAAATGTATGTAGGTAAAGGCCTTCCACAGCAACTTTGGTGATGCTCTCGTCATAACCGAGTGAAGTGCTGTTAGTACGATTGCGCGACCTACTCACGCTGTCTGCATGCGCGCACTATTTGAAAATAAACAAGATGGCGCTAACGTGCTGGGCAGCTCCGCGCTCCGTTTCGGGAGCCTTCTAGAGCACAGCGTTGGGATCGTAAATTATGTTCAGCAGGCTGTAGTGAGCGGCAATTTCAAATATGATATATACAAACGAGATTATATAAAGGAGTTGGATGCCATTGTTTATAACGGTAGATTTTACCAATTGCCAATTACCACATCAAACTTGTTAGTAGAGTGGCGGCGAACCGAATGCATGTGCGAAGTTTCCTAAGAATTAAAATTATGAGATGTGGGCTTGTGACACAAGCACATCTTTCATTCACATTTAATTGAAAAATTGTACATAACAAAACACTTATGTTAGTAAAACAAATTATTTTCCCAATATGTTATCAGTAAGGTGAAGGTTCACCTCAGTCCAAGAGTTCACCTGGTGACACTACAGCCAGTCTGAGAGTGGCAGGCCCCCACCTAACAGTTTGCAACATCTATTAAACTATTATAATTGGTTATTCTTCAAGGATTGGGCTACTGAAACAAAACACCTTATCTTCAAATCCCCTCTCTTCTATGAAAGCAATGTATCAAAGCCCAGGGCAGGTTTGTTATTACGTAACTAATAGATCAGATGACACTACCTTGTTCAATAATTACGATTATTGGTAAGTCCGTCACAGTAAAAATTCAGAAGAACAATAGGTAAAAATGTAGCCTAAGGATAGGGAATGCAAAAGGGAATGCAAAGAAATAGAAGAAGTTCGCAGCATAAATATGTGCTTTATTTGAGAAATCGCAACATGGGTACCTACTAGATGATAAGTTGCAAAATCCACTTTTGACTTAATATTACATTAACAATAACATTACATTACACAATTGTTACATACATTTTACATTACATAAATGTACATTTATAATACCCATTTTTAAACATAGGAAATATTCTATAATGGTGATATGGTGTCAACTGTCAACTATATTTACACATTCAATTCATGATTATTTATAAAGAAGTAATGTAAAATACTGTACAGAACCTTTCCCCAAAATCGCACTTCCACTGTCACAACTATATTCTCTCAATATCACTATCACATCAGCGGAGAGGTTCAGGTAGTTACTCGTCGTCATCATTGTCATACTCACTGTAAGATTCTTCATCTCTTGAAGATTTATGATCAGTGGTTGAGGCGGGATGGATTGGATAGACACGTGTGATGGTGAAGAGACGGTCCGTGACTGAAGTAGGCCTGGGTAGGGATACAGGATTGGGTAGGGTAGCGGTGGATTTTGGTGTACTGGTGGCAACATAGGAGGATAAGTGATGAGGATAGGTGCACGATTGATTACTGTTAAATGCGTTGGAACTGGAGGTTTGGAGCTCTGGGCCTGAAACCAATAGAGTGTTTTTAGTTCTTTTTTTAACAAGGCCCATGCCTTCATTATTTTTTTTAAACATTAGAAGAAATTATTTTAAATCTACTTGTGATTAAATTAATATAAATTATGTCAAACTGACACTAGTAATAATAGATTAATAGTAGGCCTAGCCTAAGAATTAATTTGAAATTAATTGCTCTAATTTGTAGTCATCTAGCAGCAAAATCTCATTGGCATTTATTTGGAAATAAATAGGTAAAAAACAAAACAAGATTAGAGAAATTATTTAGGGGCCACTTGTTGGCCATGCAACCTACTGGATTTACAGGACTAGGTCATGGTTTTCAATGAGTTTACTTTGACATGTTTGAAACATTAGCCTATAGGTCTAGGCCCATAACGGGGGGATATGAAAACAACTATTCTCTAAAGTCAAGCTGTTAAAGTCACATGAAAAATGAAATCAAAGCCGTAGCCGATGATATTTAGACTTAAGGTCTCATATTTATGCAATGATGCTAATCGACCCGCTGAGTGGGTAACTAATAGTGAAGATGAAAAAATTGCCACATGAAATCCATGCCCGACCAGGATTCGAACCTGAAAAGCAGCGATCGCGGTTTACTAGACAAACGCCTAACGCCACGGCCAACTACGCTGGACCAAAGCTTTATTGTTGGGCCTAATCTAAAGAAGTTGACCAATAAAAATGTAAATGCTGAGTCTGGGCTGTCAAACTTACCACTTCATTAATTTTCTTGTTTTTGAGTTTAGTCATTTGGGCAGGGTGAAGTTTTTTTAATGACGCATCACAATGGAGTACAGGTTTCGACGACATTGTAGATGTAGATCTAGACCCTAGTCTCCATATCTTTTCTCAAGACTGGGACTAGGCCTAACAGGCCGAAAATGTATAAGGCTATCTGAAATGATATTACAAAAGAAAGTTAGCACAGCAATACTCATACACCTAAAACTAGCTCCACGATTGCCCTGTGATGGCAGCGACAGCGTACATGGCAATGTAAAGGAAATATACGTTAGTACACAATACACATATAGGTTAGGCCTACTCCGACCTAAGACCTACTAGAGTAGGCCTAATAATAAATTACCACACTAACTTAGAAACATGTTTGATATTGGCAAACATAACTGTTATGGTAGACAGGTTGTAGTTCTAGGCCTTAGGCTAATGTTATTGACATTGTGCATCGGCCTCAAGTCTTGGCTGCAGGCTAAGCCTATAGCCTAGTCCAGGCCCTGTGTACAATACATACACCAATCTTCAGTTAAACTACACATAACAGAAGGCCCAGACTTGCAGAATTTAAGCTTGGGCCCTACCCTAGGCTATAAGATAGCTATAGGTAGACCTACCTAGGCCTAGCGTAGTCCATTGGGCATAGCCTAAGCCTAGGCCTATAGGCCTACCCGGGATTAGGGCTAGGGCCTAGGTCCTCCCTGTTCCTAGGGCGTATGCCTACGTTTCAATTGTGAATCCTATCCAATCAGCCTAGGCCTACTTTTCAAAATATCTAAGGATATGGGCATGGCAAGGTCTAGGCCTAACTCAACCAAGGCTCTCTTTGTTTGTTGTTGTTTGGACATGCGAATCGTAAACATGACTAAATGTACATTACTACAGCAGATAAAAGTTTCACTCCTTCAGGAAGTAGCCCAGTAATAATGCGTAATTAAATATATCTAATAAATGTAACATAGGGTACTTACCAACTGTTGTATAAATTTTCAACTAATTCAGCTCTTTCTCTGAATTGCAAAAGGCAGCCATTTAAAAGTTCAGCACGGCTTCTTCCACTGCCGCACAAGCCCCGCCCACTCGATGGCGAACTATTTCCACTTAAATAATTAAAGAAGACGAAAAGTAGCAATGTTTTCTTATATGTTTATTGGTATTAACAAAATAAAATTATTTACAATGAGATATTACCCCATAACATAGCTAAAACGAGCAAAATCTATGTTTTGTATTGGAAAAAAAGTTTCCCAACTAGAGCTCAACAAAAACATCGATTCCGTGAAAGATGAAGGCACAAAACTAAGTTGTCATGTTGGGAACAACTGGTATGACCTCACATCTGTGACGTCACGGTTGTGACGAGAGCATCACCAAGGTTGCTGTGGAAGGCCTTTATGTATGTATGTATGTATGTATGTATGTATGTATGTATGTATGTATGTATGTATGTATGTATGTATGTATGTATGTATGTATGTATGTATGTATGTATGTATGTATGTATGTATGTATGTATGTATGTATGTATGTATGTATGTATGTATGTATGTATGTATGTATGTATGTATGTATGTATGTATGTATGTATATACGTTGTTTCTTATGTTTTCGCGGACGTATGTTATGGATTTGTTGTTTTCCGGGATATTCCGCCGCTTGTGTGAGTATACTGGTCTGGTGCAGACCGAAGTCTGTCACCCATTGCTCGACGTTTTGCCAGAATTATAGATCACGAGTCCCTATCACGTCCTTCTCATTCAAGAGCCTAACGTCGACGTTATACATATATAAATAATCTTAGGGAAAATACATGCCATTATGTTTCTCGTCCATCATAGACAGGGATCTAATGGTATAAAACACACAGAAAAATTTTCAAAAGCTGAGATATTGAAATAAATATATATAGGTGTATTTTTATTTGTTGTCTACCTACTGAGGTACAAGATTCGATTACTTACAGTGTAGGACATTATTTTATACAACTTGTCATGTGCTGTGTTGCTATGACGGCTCCGTACTCCAAATTGTCACTGTTAACAGTATCATAAAGACAGGTTAAAGTCAAATTACAAAGTTAACCCAGACCAAACCGAAAATCTAATCCTGGACCGTCTGTATTGGACGCAGGAATAAACCCACTAGACCGACCAGCCACTCAAAATTAATTTTGCCGATATTTACTTCATACGTAATTTAAACAAAAATCAAGATGTATTTCGTTTTGCATGTTCACTTTATATAAAACATATATGGGCTTAAATTTCAGTATTTCTTACTTTAGCACTGAACTGTAACATCATAGTAACTGTAAGTCCCGCCCACATAGTAACTGTAAGTCCCGCCCACATAGTAACTGTAAGTCCCGCCCACATAGTACAAGCTAGCAGAGTTTACACGGTTGACGTTTTCCATATTTGCCATACACACCCTAATGAACTTGAGCAGTAAAAACAGGATAACATTAAATGCCTTCCCTATATTTTGCACGTAGTTCATTTGAAATGTTTTCAATGTTATTTATTATATCCAAATTTCCAGTTATGCATAAGAATAAGTCTGAGAGTAGTACTATTAGGCTTAATTTTATACAATGTTCATAAATTACTTTCACATTATTTTAAAGTAAACATATCAAGTAATGGATCAATATAACAACACTTTGTAATAGATTAAAGTTCTTTGATGTATTAAGCAATTTTATAATAACTGTATTTTATATAATGCTGGATCCTTGTGGTTTCCTAATGTACGTCAGACATCAGACAATACGTTGTCTTTTTTTCATTTCCCCAAAGTAATTACATAATATGTTTATAATTTTATATTATCATTGTAATAAATACAATTCATCCTTCAAGAAACGTGTGTTAAAACTTCAACAATATTAGAATACTTAACTATACTGATCATGATAACTGATTAATTTTGTAGTTAAGTCAGATCAACAGGTCTAAATTAAGTTCACGCAGTTATTTCGTAGTGTATTATTTCGGCGGAACGTGATCGTGTTTCGGTATGCGTAAGCGCTTATCGGCGGAACGTGATCGTGTTTCGTTATGCGTAAGCGCTTATCGGCGGAACGTGATCGTGTTTCGTAATGCGTAAGCGCTTATCGGCGGAACGTGATCGTGTTTCGTTATGCGTATAAGCGCTTATCGGCGGAACGTGATCGTGTTTCGGTATGCGTAAGCGCTTATCGGCGGAACGTGATCGTGTTTCGTTATGCGTATAAGCGCTTATCGGCGAAACGTGATCGTGTTTCTTTATGCGTAAGCGCTTATCGGCGAAACGTGATCGTGTTTCGTTATGCGTAAGCGCTTATCGGCGGAACGTGATTGTGTTTCGTAATGCGTATAAGCGCTTATCGGCGGAACGTGGTCGTCTTTCGTTATGCGTATAAGCGCTTATCGGCGGAACGTGATCGTGTTTCGTTATGCGTAAGCGCTTACCGGCGGAACGTGTTCGTGTTTCGGTATGCGTAAGCGCTTATCGGCGGAACGTGAACGTGTTTCGTTATTCGTAAGCGCTTATCGGTGGAACGTGATCGTGTTTTGTTATGCGTAAGCGCTTATCGGCGGAACGTGATCGTGTTTCGTTATGCGTAAGCGCTTACCGGCGGAACGTGATCGTGTTTTGTTATGCGTAAGCGCTTATCGGCGAAACGTGATCGTGTTTCGTTATGCGTATAAGCGCTTATCGGCGGAACGTGATCGTGTTTCGGTATGCGTAAGCGCTTATCGGCGGAACGTGATCGTGTTTTGTTATGCGTAAGCGCTTATCGGCGGAACGTGATCGTGTTTTGTTATGCGTAAGCGCTTATCGGCGGAACGTGATCGTGTTTCGTTATGCGTAAGCGCTTGCCGGTGGAACGTGATCGTGTTTTGTTATGCGTAAGCGCTTATCGGCGGAACGTGAACGTGTTTCGTTATGCGTAAGCGCTTATCGGTGGAACGTGATCGTGTTTTGTTATGCGTAAGCGCTTATCGGCCGAACGTGATCGTGTTTCGTTATGCGTAAGCGCTTACCGGCGGAACGTGATCGTGTTTCGTTATGCGTAAGCGCTTATCGGTGGAACGTGATCGTGTTTTGTTATGCGTAAGCGCTTATCGGCGGAACGTGATCGTGTTTCGTTATGCGTAAGCGCTTATCGGTGGAACGTGATCGTGTTTTGTTATGCGTAAGCGCTTATCGGCGGAACGTGATCGTGTTTCGTTATGCGTAAGCGCTTGCCGGCGGAACGTGATCGTGTTTCGTTATGCGTAAGCGCTTATCGGCGGAACGTGATCGTGTTTCGTTATGCGTAAGCGCTTATCGGCGGAACGTGATCGTGTTTCGTTATGCGTAAGCGCTTATCGGCGGAACGTGATCGTTTTTCGGTATGCGTAAGCGCTTATCGGCGGAACGTGATCGTGTTTCGTTATGCGTAAGCGCTTATCGGCGGAACGTGATCGTGTTTCGTTATGAGTAAGCGCTTATCGGCGGAACGTGATCGTGTTTCGTATGCGTAAGCGCTTATCGGCGGAACGTGATCGTGTTTCGTTATGCGTAAGCGCTTATCGGCGGAACGTGATCGTGTTTCGTTATGCGTAAGCGCTTATCGGCGGAACGTGATCGTGTTTCGTTATGCGTAAGCGCTTATCGGCGGAACGTGATCGTGTTTCGTTATGCGTAAGCGCTTATCGGCGGAACGTGATCGTGTTTCGTTATGCGTAAGCGCTTATCGGCGGAACGTGATCGTGTTTCGTTATGCGTAAGCGCTTATCGGCGGAACGTGATCGTGTTTCGTTATGCGTAAGCGCTTATCGGCGGAACGTCTGGGCGCTGCGACCTCCAACAGATTAAAGTCAATCTCTTCTAATAGCTCACATAATAGAAAATCAAACACACACAAATTAGTTTGATATTAACTTTATTACACATTTTTAAACTCTGCAATCGTGTATATGTATTCAAATTTAAAGGGTGTTAATATATTCGTTGTACATGTATATTATCATACGTCCTTTGAGTTGATTTTAGTATGGATCCTAGACCATTTTTACGCCATTGAACTAACGCAACCTTAAAGTTTATTTTGCAGCCAGGCCCCCTTAATAAATACCATTTGCGTATATTTATGTCCAGATACATATAAACTGTGCATAGTTCTAAGATGTCTCTACATATTTAAAATAACTACAATCACTCAACCTTGTTAATGGTCATTATAACTTCGAATTTTTTTTTAAGTCAACAAACATTTCTTGTCATGATATTCTTAAATCGTTGGAACTTTTTTGTTCCCATACAAACGATCGTTTTCCCTATTGTTTATTATTTAATAAAAACCTTTCAAAATATCAGACAGTAATCTCAATTTTTTTCCCATATCAAAATGTCTCCTACACCATCAACAATCCATTGTATTATTTTCATAATTTGCACCCTCAATACACTCATTTGAATTTAATTCAAAATGTGACTTGCTCCAAGCTTTATACTTATCCCGAATATCCTTACAGATGCGTTCGTCTTAGTGAGTGGTTCGTGGCTCATCAGCGATCGGTATTTGAGACTGTTGATCACCGGTTGGCTACGAATCATTCTTGTATGGGCAAGAACACAATATGATCTATATAGTTGAGAGACGCTTCGGCCATATCCGTGAGCACTCGGGTCGACGGCGAAGAGCGCACGGGCGGACAATGCCTGCCAACCACGTGTAGGGTGATGCTCAACACTCGACGCCGTGAGACGCTTCGGCCATATCCGTGAGCACTCGGGTCGACGCCGAAGAGCGCACGGGCGGACAATGCCTACCAACCACGTGTAGGGTGATGCTCAACACTCGACGCCGTCACACCCACCGATGCGGACGCCCGACGCTCCAATCAGCGCCGACGACTGACGAGCATACGAAGCTCTTTCAGAGGACGAGTTTATTTCTTCTGTTATTATCTTCGGATCATAATTACGAGTTCTAATAACTTTTACCCTGAAGTTATATCCGGGCGATTTATTAAAAAAACTGTTTTTGATTGAATGGGCAAAATCGTACGCGGAGAGAACTTTCGTAGCAATTTGTTCTTTTGTGAGAATAAAATTATTTTCTTAAATTTTAAGTTGAGTTAGTTTACCAATATTCGAGCAGTGGTATTCAATGAAGAACTTCAGCGTACGACGTCGTACTCAATAGTTTCCGGTAAGTTGACAACATTTTACGCTCTATGTCTTGACTGACTTGTCTTCTTGTCTTGTCAGTTAGGTACTTGTGTGATTGTTGATTGTTCACGGAAGCTGCTAGAAACGAGTGTTCCTAAGTGCCGCCACGCCTGGATGTTTAGACATTGTCACAGATATACAGATTTGTAACGAAGCGAGTTTGTTCTCGCGTCATCTTCCCAAGTGGGAAAAGATTTAAGCTTTTTAAAAGGCTGAAAGCACATCTCTAAGATGGCCACTGACACGCTTCATAAAAAAAAGCTGGGACCTATGTATAGTCCATGCAAAACTTTAGTGAAGTGTGTATATAACAGACCGATGCGATTGAAGCGATAGGTTTATTTGGAGAGAACTTGTTGAACTTGCATTTGGTTTTTAATAATTTGATTAAATAATAGAATTTTAAAAGACGACTATTGGTATTCTCCGTATATGATTACGCACAAACTTAGAATAGAAAATAAACATCTTGATCCCTATATACGTATAAACAATAAGTCAATACTATTTCTACGCTGGGGCTTGTTTATGTCAAACTAAACGTAAAGTTGTATTAAATTTGTATTTTGTGCGATTAAAAAGATGTGGTCGCATTCAATATATATATATATATAAATGTCTACTTTATTAGGTACTTTTGCCTACAATGGTCAACACATGAACACTATTAATCTTCGTCCATGTCCATGTATGTATATATGATGGTGTTAAAGCGTAATCAAGTTTTATGGTTCAAGTATGGAGGTACCAATGGTAGTAAAAGTTGGCCCCGTCTTAGGATCGAGACAGATCCTCCCGCTGTACGTACCGGCCAGTGCTATAGCTATTCATTTCATTCGATCCTACAATCATTTTTTAAATTTTTAAATACAACACAACGATTTGCGGGTTGGCAGTCTACTGTTCGATCGATCAATATTCATGAATCACAAAAAGAATAGTAGTGTAATAGATATATGTTCTGGTAGCCCCGATAGCTTTTAAGTGGAATTAGCACCGGTACATAGAGCCGGAGGATCTCTGTTCGATCCCCAGTCGCGGCAAACTTTTACGTATTGTAAAGAGCGCAAGCTCATTTTGGTGAATAAAGATAATAATAATAATAATAATTTCTACATCTCCATATATATTAAGGGACCCCTACAATGGTGACGTATTACGTGTTTATCGTCTAGGGAAGACACATAGTTGGTATCTGCGTCGCTACTTCTATTGTCCCGGGGTTTGACTGGGCTGTCAGCATGTTAGCAGTTAATGCCTCCCTCGACACAGCAAAACGCTCCAGTTGAGATATCTCAATAAATGTTACCAAGTGAGAAATATTGCATCATTCCGCGCGGTAGACCTATTCGAATTAAAGGCTATGTGGATTCGAAAAACGAAAACGCGTTGGTTCGTATATTGTGCTGTTCCATCTTCTGCACTACTCGTTATATTATTATCGATTAGCAATAAATAATTATAAAAAAGAAATGCCCAACAAAACACGACTTTTCCAAGGCTCTAAACTCTTCAATCACTTTTCCATCATTTTAAAATATACAGTTTAGTACGAAAGTTACCAAAGATAGAAATGAAACTGCTCAACTATTCATAGGTTGCACGTACGTCACATCTGTGCGCGTTGGCGGCCACATTTGTGATCAAACTTCGACGTTGCTATGGAGAAACAATTGAAGGCTGTTGTGCTAGAACACAGAAATTGTTAGTTTTTTAAATTCAGTCTGTTTTTGAAATAAAATTAGTAGAAGTAGTAATTTTTTATTTTTGTTCTACTTATTTTTACTTTTTAATTCTATATTAGACTTATTTATTAAATTTGAATAATATTGGCCAATGATCTACGATTGGTCCTCACCAATTGTGTCGCAATCATGGCCGCTGTGACGTCACGTGGAAACTATGAATAGAATAAAAAAATAAGCTGTAAAATCAGTTGACGTACAATACAAATATAAAACACACCGATTTATTTTTGACGGTTATTGGTCAATAATTCAATTGAACTGTGAGCACGTTTTTAAATTATTCAAAAATGTAGAAAAATATGGCATATTTGATTGAAAGCACGTGATGTTTTAAAACTTCTCACGACATCAAACCAAAATCGCAAAGAATTAAAACATAAAATTCGAAGAAAGGAGGAAAGCAAATTTCCTAACTTTGTTTTATTTCACTTTTTACCCGTACGATACACTTTATATCTTGTAGAGACTTTATAAAACAAATTCTTTGCACTCCATTCAAAGAGCGTTTAAAAAAGTTCTGAGCGGGATACAGGAAACAAAGAACTGTCAAAATCCTTTTCTCAATGTCGCAGTTGTTTAGAATACAATCGCACTGATAATAAATTACTCCCATTGTGACAAGCCAAGTCGAATGTCACTGGAATTGCGTCATCCGAAACTTCAGATACCGTCAACCAAATTCACGGACCACTGGCGTTTTCCGTTTTGCGTTTTCCAACCCAGTATTTTTTACATTGAAAGATTGTGCTACAAGAATATCAGTTGTTTTGGTTGAACAGACGGCAAAAATTGAGTTGTCAACGTTTAATGTTTTACCAGAAGACCAACGCCTAAAGTAGCATTTTCATTTTGAGTTAATTTTAGACACTTGCACCACTAATTTTAACAAGTTAATAAAGTTTATAACGTGTGATTTCATTGAGCTCAGTGTAAGTTTCTTCCAAAGTATGATACATGAATCTAAATGCCGTATGATTGCATTTAAAATTCATACTATTATAAAATAGGTTTTTCTTTAGATTAAGGCTACGGTCGACTTATGAATAGACGTTTGGTTAATGTATTTTTCAGTTGGGGATTTACGTTACCACCATTTTTGCTAGGGTAAATTAATTTTTTTTGCGTTGAACAGGTTCGATTGTCTAGTTATTTACAATGAAGAAACAATTTGGATGTAAATTACGTCTCGATTATATTATATTTAGATTTCATAAACAACAAAAAATTAATAGTTTTGGGTAGATTTGTGAGATGTGATTTAATTGAACCATAAATATTATTTTCTGAATCATAAATTACCGAATTGACGTTCAGATCCGCTTTAATATTAGTAAAATAGGACCTAAGCCCATGTACAACTGAAAAACTACTTTTATAACTATTTATGTATAGTTATGTTACTTTATAACCAACAAGATGGATGACGTATTCTTTGTACTCAATTAGGCAAGTCAAACCCAATTACAAACTAATTTTCTCCACCATTTTTCAAAAGCTCCTTCAAATTCTATTCCTTCAATTACATATTTCCAATAGGGGCCTATTAATCTTGCACTCGAGCCTTCCGCGATTCCAGCCAAGATCTAAACCAATTAAATTAATCTGTGCTTTTAACTTTGGCAAAGTGCGTGTGCGTGTGCGTGTGCGTGTGCGTGTGCGTGTGCGTGTGCGTGTGCGTGTGCGTGTGCGTGTGCGTGTGCGTGTGCGTGTGCGTGTGCGTGTGCGTGTGCGTGTGCGTGTGCGTGTGCGTGTGCGTGTGCGTGTGCGTGTGCGTGTGCGTGTGCGTGTGCGTGTGCGTGTGCGTGTGCGTGTGCGTGTGCGTGTGCGTGTGCGTGTGCGTGTGCGTGTGCGTGTGCGTGTGCGTGTGCGTGTGTGACGTCGAAGTTGTGATTTGATACAGCAACTCATCAAAGAGATTTCATTCATCACCTTCTCTCAATGTCAGCATTTTAACGATGTGCTAACAAGTGTTCAATGTAAGTGCCAGACAAAACATGCGAGGAGTCAAGGTCAACCAAGTAATTCAATGTTTTACCGGTGAACGAGCTTTAGTGTAAAGCTATATTAAACGTCCAAGCTTCAACATATGGAATACGTCATCATTTACACGTTTCTCATCGGCAGTTTAATGGCGTCATTCTTAAACAAATAAACTCGTCAATTCTCAAACGTAAAATGTATTTTTTTGGTCTAAAGACATATAAACATGAATGTTATTTTGGTGTTAAATTAGTTATTGTTGCCAAATGGACATGATGCAGTCAAATTTAGTATAACTAAGGTGGGTCGGTAGTCATTGATATTTGGACTTTGGGTTTCATTTTAGCAACGATGCTAATCTGAAGATGAAAGCAAGCCACATAAGAGTCTTGGCTAAGACAGGGGGAACTCCGGCTGTTGATAATGAAATACACGCATGAATAAATAAATAAATAAAATAAATTCACATTTAGAGTCTACCCACTCAGTAATTTAACTGATTTGCAGTGGGGGACTTTAATTTAAAGTGACTAAACCAACCCTGTAGGCTTCGAACACCATCGACGAGTGAGCGATAACCAATCAAAGATCGATATTTCAAATATGAAACAGATGAATCAGTGATTGGACAGTGCGAACACCTGCGGACAGATGCCAGAATCAACAAGGCCGATTCAGAACAACTTTGAATTTATTGAGTGCTTCGTTGCTAGGACGGCTCCAAAGTCACCGTTTACTTATTCCTAAGCCAAGAAGTAATGGAATTGAATCCACATTAGAAGTTAAAAAACTTCTGCCTGAAGCGGGATTTGAACCCGGGACCTTCTGCATTGGAAGCAGGGATGCTAACCACTGGACCAACGAGCCATTATGTGTTGTAGCATTATTATATTGGCTCATCCGTTTTTAAAACCAGCTGTAGCATGACAGGTATTGAAACAAGATGCATATACTATTAACATGTTTGCTAAATTAGCTACATTAGTTATTTTGTGACTTGCATAAGTTTGCATAAGATAATTAGTTTTCACTTTTCATTTGAGGACATTCTGGAAGACATGTATTGTGCTTCAATGCAACTATGTGTCGAACGCCACAGGTTACATTATGTTGTGCCTTTCTTGAGGGATGGAGGGAGGGACGAAAGAGATGACAGAGAAAGAGAAAGAGAGAGAGAGAGAGAGATTGATTAATTGATTGATTGAGGACTTTATTTTGGGCGGTATTAAGGCCAGTGAAGCCTTTTCTTCCATCCAACCGTTATGAAGATACATTGTGGTACAGTGGCGTATCCAGGAATTGGGAAAGGAGGAGGGGTTTCAACCCATATTATAGAGAGTGGAACCGAAACATAATTGGGGTTCCGGGGGGCTTGCCCCCCGAACAAATTCTCGTCAAGGTCATTTTAGTGCAAATCTGTGCGTTTTACAGCGGCCAACTAAAACAAGATACTCAGTTTCTGGCAACACATTTTTTCCTTAGAACCGCTAATAAAAGGAACCTCAATCAATAATTTGCATATTTTTCGTATTGCTTTTGCTTCTAATTACAACTCAATTACTGTGCTTGCACCTCGAGTCTTTTTCGGAAAATAGTCCCACAGCGAGGAACTCTTGTTTCCTCCCGAGACATTTTTGACTGGAAATAAATAGTATTTTAAATTGTATTCACTATGCACGTTCGTTGCCTGGACTTGAAACTATACTATGATACATTACGTAAGCGTACTTACCTCGTTACTGATTGAGGAGTTGATGGTGGCTATTATATTATTGATTGCATTGCATCTCTCTACACCCCACTCAACACGAATTATTACATTTAAAAAAAAACTTTCACATCTGTGTTTGCAATTAGCGCTGCACTTGTGCCTGTTGCCTGTATTGTCACACCATGCGACCGCCGATTGCGAGACTCAGACAATGACTAAATATTAAATAATGTGTTTGGCTGGACCTAATGTAGAGTGCATGTGGGGTGCGGGGTCAGCTACATGCATCAACTAGAATGAATTGCGGCATTGGTTCTAAAAGTGTAGACGTTACACCACTACACCGCCTCGCTTTCTGTGGCGGCGTCTTCTGTGCGAGTCAGCAAGTGTCAAGTGACATGGATTCCGTTCCGTGCATTGTTCGATAGTGTAAGTGTGGTTTCACATCCAGGACCCACCCCGCCAAGAACAACTGAGGTGTTGGTAGATAAAATATAACTATAGATCGTTTATTTGTAACAAAACAAGTATTTAAAATACTGTCTATTGAAATGTAACCGGACATTTTCCATGTGTCCTTTGCAAAAGGGGGGGGGGGGGGGGAGGGTTGTCCCCTTCTCCGCCCTGTGTATACGCCACTGTTGTGGTAAAAAATATATATATAGAATAATACAATTACAGTTAGAATTTCATTTAAATATCCATAACTAGGCTAAATTAAATTGATAATGCTAAGAAATAGCCATTCATCCATCCCATTTATTCATATATCCATTCAAAGGTTAGATTAAGTAAATATTATATAACTCCATGTATATGGCAAGTCCTTACAAATACATATGCGTATACGTAGGAAGAAAGAAAATGTAGAAATACCGGGTACATAAAATCAATATAAAAACAAAAATTAATTATCCTTATTTTTCGAAACATATAATGAATACATTTTACTCTTAAACACGCCGTAGTTGTTTTGAAAAGTATCCCTGATCTCCACCGGTATAGCATTCCACATTCTGATTGTATGTATTGTAAGTTGTAACTGAATGGTCAAGGAGCTTAGTTCGATGTACCGGGAATGCAAGTTGGGTACCTGCTCTTGATCTGGTGTTGAAACTATGATTGGAGTGAAGATATTGGAAGTTTGGGATGAGATATGAGGAAGCTGAGCCTGATGATGACAATATTCGATGAAAGACCGAATGGAGATTTCGACGATCAGTTAATCTAAGCCAGTTTAGTTGTTTAAATCCAGGGCTATTGTGATCGGATTTCCTTATATGCCAATATAAAATGTACACAGGAATTGTGTTCTCATTGTAAGCGAATGAAAAGGACTTTTGTTAGTGTTAATTTATTGTATACTATGTCGCAGTAGTCAAAGTGTGGTATAATGAGGCTTTGTACGAGTAGTGTTTTGAGCTTTGTCGGAAGAAAGTTTTTAAGTCGGTTTAAGGAATGTAGAGCAGCATACGTTTTTTGGCATATCCGCTCTATTTGTTCGGTCCACGGAAGGTCGTTAGTCATGAAAAGTCCCAAATTTCAAACACAATTTTGAAATTGTATAATCTGACCGTTAAGAATTAGTTTGTGAATGTTTGCGTAATCTTATTTGACGAGAAGTTTATGGTATCCGAAAATAATTGGTTGGGATTTAGTGGGTTTAATAAGTAAACAATTTTTAATTGCCCACTTGGAAAGTGATTTTAGATCTTGGTTTATCATTTCGATTGCCTGATTTATTAATAAAGGAGAAGCATTAGGTATATTTGAAGGTCGTCGGCATAGAGGTGATGGTGACAATAAGTTAAGGCGGAAGATATATTATTAATGTAAATTGAGAACAACAGGGGACCAAGTATGCTGCCTTGGGGCACCCCAGCATTTAGTGGGATCCAATTTGATTGAACGTCGCCCGATATCACACATTGCTCTCTGCTTCGTAGATAAAAATTCATCCATTGGAGGGTCGAGGAAGAAAAATGTATTGCTTGAAGTTTACTCATAAGAATATCAATGTCAACCTAGTCAAATGTTTTACTGAAGTCAAGTAGTGTCAAAATTGTCAGTTGTCGAGTGTCCATATTTGTCCGTATGTCGTCGGTTACTTAAGATAGAGCGGTGCAAGTGCTATGACAAGACCTGAAACCTGACTGATATTTGTCCGTATGTCGTCGGTTACTTTAGATAGAGCGGTGCAAGTGCTATGACAAAACCTGAAACCTGACTGATATTTGTCCGTATGTCGTCGGTTACTTTAGATAGAGCGGTGCAAGTGCTATGACAAGACCTGAAACCTGACTGATATTTGTCCGTATGTCGTCGGTTACTTTAGATAGAGCGGTGCAAGTGCTAAGACAAGACCTGAAACCTGACTGATATTTGTCCGTATGTCGTCAGTTACTTTAGATAGAGCGGTGCAAGTGCTATGACAAGACCTGAAACCTGACTGATATTTGTCTGATATAGAGATCTGTGAATGGACAATTAATTCAAGCGCTTTTGAATGTGCGGGTAAGATGCTAATTGGTCTATAGTCACTGGCCGAGTCGGAGTTTACTTTTTTTGGAAGTGGGCGTACTAGCGCTCGCTTCCATATCGTTGTGAATGATTCGCTCGTTAAAGAAAAATTAAATATATATGTAAGTGGCTTGATTAAAATAGGTGACAGACTAAGCATGTGATGAATTAGTTTAATTGAAATAATATCTACTCCTTGAGCTTAAGATTTGATTATTACTACACTGGCAGCAGCGATAAAGCCCGATGTTTGTTCAACGTTGATTACAGCTACCGGTCTGCTTCAGTTCAGACTTCAGAGGAACAGCAGGTGACAGTTACAGCTCGATTTGATTTACGATATTACACTGGTATTTAAATCCCGCTCAAATGACGTCTTCGTCGTTCGCATAAGAGACAATCCACATTGAAATTTAACGGTAGCAGTAAGTCTCATTGGCTAAACGATTAGCTTTGGTTTCATCAACCATACCATAACTCAGTGGTTCCCAACCTTTTTTAACTCAAGGCACCCCAAGCCTTCATTCAGTACACATGCGGCACCCCTAACCTCCCACCCCTTACCTACCACTAAAGCCCACGCTAAAAACCAATAATTTTTAAATATATAAGAATTATGATAAAATAACATTTTTCAAATGTAACTGATTTAAATGTAAATGATTTCATTACTGTACCACTACTTACTTATCAGTCGGTCAAAAATCGCAATCGGCTTTATCTAATCATTTGATTTTTGTAAACTGCGATATATAATAGCAAACGTCCCGTTTGACTGTAATAAAACCCCATAATTGGTGTCCCCATGAGAACGTGGGTTCTGATAGGGTTAATTAACTTAATTTAATGGTCGTTATTGATGAAACACGTAACTCACACAAATAAGAAGTTGATATCTGCAGTAGAAATTTCATCCTGTTTTCTGAATTGTTTCTGAACTGTTGTTCGGGATTGAGGGGGGTCGAGGCTGAGAGTGTTAATCTGCAGTACGAAATGTTGCGTCCTCGATGAGTCGGTGTAATAGGTTTCAGTGAAAATTCAATCGTGGTCAGACTATTAGGACATGTTTTTGTTTGTACTGTTAAAATATTAATAATTATTATTTTGTTTTATTTTAAAAATATTCAGAAATAAGATTTTTTCAGTTTTAGCGAAAATTTTGCGGCACCCCTAGCAGAGGTTCGCGGCACCCCGGTTGGGAACCACTGCCATAACTGTTCCTCTAATACTATTAATTTTTAATGAAGATGCCATTAGTGTACCATAAATTATAAAATCTATCGATTCCAAAATAAATCGCCGACTTTCTTCCAATTCACAAGGTAATAAGTAACCAAACACTTTCATTGCCAGTACGCCGTGTATCATTTGCGGGCGTTTTTGGGGGAGGGGGTGTTTTGACACCCACACATAGTGTTCACAGTTATAGATAGACAGACAGCTAGATGACGACGCAATACAGAACAATATAATGAGAGCGACCAAAAATAAAATGTGTATGGACCGGAACAACAAAGTTCCGTCTTTTCCAGCATGATTTAAAAAGATTGTAATTTGTTTGATTAAATTGGTACACTGTATAATTCTGAGTGTATACAAAATAAGAAGAGAATCAAAATCACACTTCTAACACTAAGCCACATCTTTACCTATGTGGTGCTAATTCTTAGGTTTTATTGGGCGAAGGTTTATATTCAAATAATGTTGATGTTGATAAAAACATGTACCTAGTGTATTTTGAAATCATAAATAAACATTATTGTGATGTCGCATACGTCCGATTACTCACAAACCATCAATTTTGATTTTATATGCGTTAACTATAGTAAAACTAGCAGACAATTTATTTAGCAACCATATTTTATAGCTGTTGACTGCGGCATCGCTCGCGTGGATTTTGGGAATGGTTCCCTTAAATATTCGTTTTTTGGCCAAACTACGAAACATACTCTACGGGTTGATGTCGTAATAAGCAATATTTATTTCATGCGATTGGTGGCTTATTGGTAAAAAAACAAAGATTGTTGTTCCATTCATATGCGTACAGGCATGTTTTGGTGGTAAACAAAAAATTGGTTATTTCGCTTCTGCGACCTACACAAAAACTATTCGAGTACATCTTTTTAAAGTAGACATTACTCCGTCAGGTTCTATAGGACCACCAGAGAGTTAGATTAGCTCACTCGCCACGTAAAACTGCCCATGCGAGAAGCAATCTACCTTGGACGTCGGCCACTGATACTTGTTGGTAGGTCATAGAGAAACAAATCTTCAGGGGGTGTTGAAGTATTTTGAACGGATATTCTGTGTAAGGGGGAGGGGGGGGGGGGTGCTTATGTATTCCTGGTATGAACACCGACTCCCCAAAACCAACGCCGAAGAGCACCGTTGCCTCAATTACATTTCTGTGGAAAGCTTTCACTCACAATCTGGTGCCAATATAAAGATTAGGTGGGTTGAGGTGCCATAATAATATCACAGGTGCTCCACATTGAGAAGGACTTGAGAAGGCCTGGAGTATTTAAATGTTCAAGAACTCAACGGGGTAGAGAAACGCGGCATCACTTTGAAGTTGCAATTGTAAACTACTGACGTTAGGGGCAAGAAATTTGGCAAGTAGACACTTCATAATGAAGATTTAAAATGAAATTGTTTATTTTTCCTACTTGGGCCTATGCTGTTTTTGAGATATAGATATCCCTATAAAAATTCAGCTACAGTCCCCCGCCCCCCCCCCCCCCCCCCCCTCTTTTTCGCCTACCACAAGTCCATAACTGAATTTTCGGAAAATTGAAAAATGTCATTTTAAATACTCAAAAGCTTCGGCTTTTAGATTTAAAAAAAAAATGCACGGAGGACGGTAAGATATATGCTTTAATATTTTTAAGGATCAAGCTAATTCCAATTTTCAAGTATGTAACGTCTTCGGTTTTTTAGACTTAAAATCACCCACCCCCTACCCTCCCTTTTCACCCCCATAACTGGATTTCTGGCAAAACATATGTTTCTTTATTCTTAAAGGTGACTCTAAGTAAGAGTTTTCACGTATGAAAAATCTTCAAATTTTAATTCTTAAAATATAGGTATCCACATTAAAAAGCTTTACCCCCGTCTCAAAATGTTAAAGGCCCACTAAATCCAAACATATACGTCGAGTCATAAGATGATGACGCCTTTACGTAAGTCGAATGAAAAATTCCCACCGCTCAACAAAGCTTCGTTTGGCCTACAGCGCAGGTTTCGTTTTGTCTGTGACGTAGATCGATACGGGTTCGACCGTGTGGCTGAAATCCCTATTAAAATTAAACACGAGAAACAACGTTTCACTTCCATGTCTCGTTACTCACTCAATTGTAGCTCGCTTTCCAAATGAGTGACATCGACCTAATCTGTGAATCATTTTGATTCTTTTGTGTGGTTGTTCGTGTCGAGTTTAGTATGTATTAGTATTAGTATATTGCTAAGATACACTGCTCTGTTTGTGGATTTACACGGCAGTTTTTACAATGACTACATGCATGCATGATACTAAACAAAAGATCTGTATCTACAGTTTATCATAAAATATCATGAAAACGTACAAAATAACTTCATAGCATAGCAAAGCAACATATAAGAAATAGTGTAATGGCAAAAAAATCTGAACGAAACTCAAAAACCTTTGATGCTCATGGAAATCTAAGTAAAATTACGTTTTCATAAATAACTAAAGTTACGGCCTTCTTGTAAGTAGAGCAGTATTGATGCTTTGAAGGAACCTTACAACAATGTGCTGTGCTGTGCCATACTGTACAATGCCATACTGGTGCTAGAGTGCAGATATTTTAAGTTTGACATACTTCAAAAGCCCCACCCCATCGTTATGTGACAATAAAAACCCAGCATAACAAATATGACATAATAAATAATATAATATGCAATGAATATATATGAAACGATTGTCCGGTTGTCACGGGGGTAAAACGGGTGGTCACATAGCGATGGAGGGGCCGAGCAGGGGAACGTCGAACTAAGAACATC
>OX246737.1:72625847-72630847 GCA_945910005.1 Isoperla grammatica | reverse complement strand
GTACCAATGAGTGTATGTAGAAACACCACTTGAATTGTTATGCAACTTAAACATCACAACTACAAATAAGTTGTCGCCAAACATGGCTACTTGAACACTTCGAGAGAATTTAAAAACGAATGTTAATGATTTCACTTTTCGTTAGATGTAATTGGTCTCTACTCTTTTGAAGACCCCCTTTCCAGGTTAAACGTTACAACGCTAACCTTGCCGTCACTACCAGGACGCACCTTTAGAACTCTTCCAAGGTTCCATCTAGACAGGGCGACGTTCTTAAAGAATACAGTAGTTTAGTTCACTGCAACTTGACACAGAAGAGTAGTGAATTTATTAGAATATTTGGTTGTCAAGAACACGACGTATAATAAGTAGTTTTATATTGTGATATGCAAACCAGAGGAAATTTAATTTTCTTAGGTATCCTAACGAATACAGATATAGAAAGTGGGAGTAAAAAAAGGTCGTTTTCAAATGTTCAAAAGAAATTTGAGAAATGTTTTGGATGGCGTATTACTCTCGATATGGCGTTGTGAAGTCAAATTGTGTTGTAGCATCTTCTGACGCCAAAACCAAATTGTGGCAGCTGGAATTTTTATATTACGTGAACTCACTTTTTTGTACTAGGAAGTTAGGAAAAATAACTATGTGTTATAGTTATTGTAGTGCGATTTTTTTCATCCACCGGTACAAAACACTATTTGAACCGACAAATGTAACATTCTATACACCAACAACTATAAGAGATATATTTGTTTCCGTACTTCGTAGTGCAATCAACGGTGAGTTTACACTATACAACAACATTCAGCTTCTACACTCTGATATTGGTTCCAGATGATGTTTCAACACAATGTTAGTTTGCAAACGTCATATCGAGAGTAATACGCCCTCGTAAAAAGTTAAAAATTTGTTTTTAACATTTGGTATGACCTGATTTTAGTTCCACTCCCTACAAGCGTATTTGTATGCACATTTAAAATCGTGGCACTTTATACAGCCTCCCACACTCCACCGGAATGAAGCGTGCTAGCCGAGATAATACAGCCTCCCACACTCCTCCGGAATGAAGCGTGCTAGCCGAGATAATACAGCCTCCCACACTCCTCCGGCATGAAGCGTACTAGCCGAGATAATACAGCCTCCCACACTCCTCCGGCATGAAGCGTGCTAGCCGAGATAATACAGCCTCCCACACTCCTCCGGAATGAAGCGTGCTAGCCGAGATAATACAGCCTCCCACACTCCTCCGGAATGAAGCGTGCAAGCCGAGATAATACAGCCTCCCACATTCCTCCGGAATGAAGCGTGCTAGCCGAGATAATACAGCCTCCCACACTCCTCCGGAATGAAGCGTGCAAGCCGAGATAATACAGCCTCCCACACTCCTCCGGAATGAAGCGTGCAAGCCGAGATAATACAGCCTCCCACACTCCTCCGGAATGAAGCGTGCTAGCCGAGATAATACAGCCTCCCACACTCCTCCGGAATGAAGCGTGCAAGCCGAGATAATACAGCCTCCCACACTCTTCCGGAATGAAGCGTGCTAGCCGAGATAATACAGCCTCCCACACTCCTCCGGAATGAAGCGTGCTAGCCGAGATAATACAGCCTCCCACACTCCTCCGGAATGAAGCGTGCTAGCCGAGATAATACAGCCTCCCACACTCCTCCGGAATGAAGCGTGCTAGCCGAGATAATACAGCCTCCCACACTCCTCCGGAATGAAGCGTGCTAGCCAAGATAATACAGCCTCCCACACTCCTCCGGAATGAAGCGTGCTGGCCGTGATAATACAGCCTGCCACACTCCTCCGGAATGAAGCGTGCTAGCCGAGATAATACAGCCTCCCACACTCCTCCGGAATGAAGCGTGCTGGCCGTGATAATACAGCCTGCCACACTCCTCCGGAATGAAGCGTGCTAGCCGAGATAATACAGCCTTCCACACTCCTCCGGAATAAAGCGTGCTAGCCGAGATAATACAGCCTCCCACACTCCTCCGGAATAAAGCGTGCTAGCCGAGATAATACAGCCTCCCACACTCCTCCGGAATGAAGCGTGCTGGCCGAGATAATACAGCCTCCCACACTCCTCCGGAATGAAGCGTGCTAGCCGAGATAATACAGCCTCCCACACTCCTCCGGAATGAAGCGTGCTAGCCGAGATAATACAGCCTCCCACACTCCCCCGGAATGAAGCGTGCTGGCCGTGATAATACAGCCTGCCACACTCCTCCGGAATGAAGCGTGCTAGCCGAGATAATACAGCCTCCCACAATCCTCCGGAATGAAGCGTGCTGGCCGTGATAATACAGCCTGCCACACTCCCCCGGAATGAAGCGTGCAAGCCGAGATAATACAGCCTCCCACACTCCTCCGGAATGAAGCGTGCTGGCCGAGATAATACAGCCTCCCACACTCCTCCGGAATGAAGCGTGCTAGCCGAGATAATACAGCCTCCCACACTCCTCCGGAATGAAGCGTGCCAGCCGAGATAATACAGCCTCCCACACTCCTCCGGAATGAAGCGTGCTGGCCGAGATAATACAGCCTCCCACACTCCTCCGGAATGAAGCGTGCTAGCCGAGATAATACAGCCTCCCACACTCCTCCGGAATGAAGCGTGCTAGCCGAGATAATACAGCCTCCCACACTCCTCCGGAATGAAGCGTGCTAGCCGAGATAATACAGCCTCCCACACTCTTCCGGAATGAAGCGTGCTAGCCGAGATAATACAGCCTCCCACACTCCTCCGGAATGAAGCGTGCTAGCCGAGATAATACAGCCTCCCACACTCTTCCGGAATGAAGCGTGCTAGCCGAGATAATACAGCCTCCCACACTCCTCCGGAATGAAGCGTGCTAGCCGAGATAATACAGCCTCCCACACTCCTCCGGAATGAAGCGTGCTAGCCGAGATAATACAGCCTCCCACACTCTTCCGGAATGAAGCGTGCTGGCCGTGATAATACAGCCTGCCACACTCCTCCGGAATGAAGCGTGCTAGCCGAGATAATACAGCCTCCCACACTCCTCCGGAATGAAGCGTGCTAGCCGAGATAATACAGCCTCCCACACTCCTCCGGAATGAAGCGTGCTAGCCGAGATAATACAGCCTCCCACACTCTTCCGGAATGAAGCATGCTAGCCGAGATAATACAGCCTCCCACACTCCTCCGGAATGAAGCGTGCTGGCCGAGATAATACAGCCTCCCACACTCTTCCGGAATGAAGCATGCTAGCCG
Source organism: Isoperla grammatica (assembly GCA_945910005.1). Classification (NCBI taxonomy): domain Eukaryota; kingdom Metazoa; phylum Arthropoda; class Insecta; order Plecoptera; family Perlodidae; genus Isoperla; species Isoperla grammatica. The sequence continues at coordinate 72,627,605 of OX246737.1, read as the reverse complement.
AGATAATACAGCCTCCCACACTCCTCTGGAATGAGGCGTGCTGGCCGAGATAATACAGCCTCCCACACTCCTCCGGAATGAAGCGTGCTAGCCGAGATAATACAGCCTCCCACACTCTTCCGGAATGAAGCGTGCTAGCCGAGATAATACAGCCTCCCACACTCCTCCGGAATGAAGCGTGCTAGCCCAGATAATACAGCCTCCCACACTCCTCTGGAATGAAGCGTGCTAGCCGAGATAATACAGCCTCCCACACTCCTCCGGAATGAAGCGTGCTAGCCGAGATAATACAGCCTCCCACACTCCTCTGGAATGAAGCGTGCTAGCCGAGATAATACAGCCTCCCACACTCCTCTGGAATGAAGCGTGCTAGCCGAGATAATACAGCCTCCCACACTCCTCTGGAATGAGGCGTGCTGGCCGAGATAATACAGCCTCCCACACTCTTCCGGAATGAAGCATGCTAGCCGAGATAATACAGCCTCCCACACTCCTCTGGAATGAGGCGTGCTGGCCGAGATAATACAGCCTCCCACACTCCACCGGAATGAAGCGTGCTAGCCGAGATAATACAGCCTCCCACACTCCTCCGGCATGAAGCGTGCTAGCCGAGATAATACAGCCTCCCACACTCCTCCGGAATGAAGCGTGCTAGCCGAGATAATACAGCCTCCCACACTCTTCCGGAATGAAGCATGCTAGCCGAGATAATACAGCCTCCCACACTCCTCCGGCATGAAGCGTGCTAGCCGAGATAATACAGCCTCCCACACTCCTCCGGAATGAAGCGTGCTAGCCGAGATAATACAGCCTCCCACACTCTTCCGGAATGAAGCGTGCTAGCCGAGATAATACAGCCTCCCACACTCCTCTGGAATGAGGCGTGCTGGCCGAGATAATACAGCCTCCCACACTCCTCCGGAATGAAGACCATTCATTACCATTCATTATTACCATAACAGCGATGTTGTGATAGGCGTGACGTGAGTGTGACAGACTGGCAGAACGAGCGCGGGCGCAACAGACTCCCGGCCGGCGGGCGATTAGGGCGAGTAGGAACCAACGCGAATGTTGCAGTGTATGTATCACAAAAATGCAGAAGCACAACACCGCCAAACTTTTTTTTTTTACGATAGTTGACACTTGATCGATATCGCGAAACGTACGATATATTAATTCTATATCGATATCGAATTATTTTTCTACTATCAATATCGTATCGAATGATCGATATCGTTGGGCAGCCCTAAATTTTTGTTTTCTAATTTGAGGTAGTTCTCCACTATACGGCCTTATAAGGATGTAAACAATCAGATGTTGGCCAGATCAGATGCAGTCAAGTTAAGTATAGGATTGGAAACAAGGATAGGATTTGCGAATGGTTGCTATGGAATTGTTTTATTACTTGCTATTTTCCATAAGAAAAACAAACTCCTCAGCAACAATAAATAACTCATACTTTTCTCGGAGTTATACTAGATTCCCGTTGCCACGGTTATAAAAGGGTTGAAACATGTATATCACCTCTGGTTTCTAAGTTGACAGAGATCAGCTGTCGCAGTTATAGGAAGCTATGAACAATCCGGATGCTACTTTTGTGTACTTAGTTGAATCTGTTTTCCGTCCGCACACATAAAAAACTACAAGCAATAAGGATGCCCTCAGCTCCATTTCTAAGCTTCTTTTTGTTTCAGTTATAAGAAGCTATGAACAATCCGGATGCTACTTTTATGTACTTAGTTGAATCCAGTGGTCGCT
>OX246737.1:72606062-72625647 GCA_945910005.1 Isoperla grammatica | reverse complement strand
AGTGGCAGCTCGTGGGGTTTGAAATGGGTAGGGCAAATATTAGTTAAAATTTAAAAAGGGTAGTTAGTCGTCATTTAGACTGGCATTTGCCTCCACATACAAAATATAATAAATAAAAGCATTTGCATGGAAGCAGAAATTGTATGGACTACAGGACAAGTGCAGGACAATCGCCAATCCATTCGTATTTTTCGTATGTTGATTCGTTAAAAGTTCTACTAGAAGTTCTATTTTTATCTTGGTATAGCTGACTAATGCACAAGTCTGGTCTTGGCGGACCTAATGTCTTCGCTTATAAGTCGATATTCGTAACTCAAATGTTAATTTTTCAAATATTTTACCTCATACATTTTGTTTTGGTGTAACACGGAATACTATCACTGTCCTTAATTATTTTTGAGGCTACACTACTGTCAGTCACTATACACTACAAAGTCGAAGTCCACACAACGTCACGCACTGGACTAATGTGCAGAAAAACAACCACCTGTCAGCATAATCACTTGCTTGAATGATTTATTCGTGGTGCCATACAGGGCCATAGGCCATCAGAGCCCGAACGTCGACATCTGCATCCTTCACTCGCTCGTTCGCGAGAAAAATGAAAGTGCGCGTGCGCCGTCAGTTCAGATTAATTATTTGCCCGACCAAATGCAAGTTGCGTCACCTACAACGCACTCTGTCGCAGACTTCAGGCAACACTTGCAGAAGTCGAGCAGAGCGCTCACCGCGCTTTTATTTGAATGTGCATATTGAAAATACTAACTTTTTCATTTTATGTAAATATACCACAAGTCCACAACTCGTAATTTAATGTAAGTGATTATTGGCGGGAGAAGGGGGGGGGGCACGTGCCCGTGTGCCCTTACGCACGAGCCGCCCCTGGTTGAATAATATGCACAGTATTGTAATTACTTTTAATAACTAACACATATTTTTATAAAAAATCAACCTGTACCAGGCATTGGCAAACAACTATTAATTATTATTATGGCAATTATTAATCATCATTATTAATTTTGAATATTTATGTGCAAATAATATTAAAATTACAATCAAAGTATTTTTGTATAAAACAAAGACAACCACCTTCTAACAATATACACTCACTTTAGATATCTATGATTTATATAGTATACAAAATTTACCATGATGAAAGAAAGCTGCATGGGCAGTTCCGTTACATGGGCGGTTGGTGTGCTGTGACATAGGCGGGTCCAGTACACAACCCTAGGGATGTTTTACCCCCAGGCTTATTTCTTAAACAACACATCCCAGGAGGGTACACGAGCCATTGGGATGGTTTACCCCCAGTCCTATTTTTTAAACAACACGTACGTACCAAGAGGGTACACGAGCCATTGGGATGGTAAACCCCCAGTCCTATTTCTGAAACAACACATTCCAGGAGGGTACACGAGCCCTAGGGATAATTTACCCCCAATCTTATTTCTTAAACAACACATCCCACTCCCAGGAGGGTACACGAGCCATTGAGATGGTTTACCCCTAGTCCTATTTCTTAAAGAACACATTCCAGGAGAGTACACGAGCCCTAGGGATGCTTTACCCCCAGTCTTATTTCTTAAACAACACATCCCAGGAGGGTACACGAGCCCTAGGAATGCTTTACCCCCAGTCTTATTTCTTAAACAACACATCCCACTCCCAGGAGGGTACACGAGCCATTGAGATGGTTTACCCCTAGTCCTATTTCTTAAACAACACATCTCAGGAGGGTACACGAGCCCTAGGAATGCTTTACCCCCCAGTCTTATTTCTTAAACAACACATCCCACTCCCAGGAGGGTACACGAGCCATTGAGATGGTTTACCCCTAGTCCTATTTCTTAAACAACACATCCCAAGAGGGTACACGAGCCCTACGGATGATTTACCACCAGTCTTATTTCTTAAACAACACATCCCAGGAGGGTACACGAGCCCTACGGATGATTTACCCCCATTCTTATTTCTTAAATAGCTTGGGCCCTAAAGAAGTGCAACAGGGAATAATATCCTGTGCTGGAACTCTGCTGATGGCCTGGGATAGCTCTGCTTGTCGTACGAGTAATGCTTTATAATGTCAGCTGCATGTGACCGCTAAGCCGGCCAGTTCTAAGCTGGCGAGAAGTAACGCCTTAGAGTTGCGGGCTCGAATGTATGAGCGCAGGATGGAACAACCTAGGTAGAATCTAGTATAAAAGTGTGAGTCATGCTGTCAAAATGTCCCTATCAAAATAATCTAAAAGACTTCTTCTGTGTGATAGTCCCTACCTCCGTTATGGGAATTTAGGGAATGACAGGGGTACGGGGGTGCACGAGTACAACTCCGACAGAGATAATGATGGTGAATTTCTACGAGTTTATAAGAAGATGAGGAAGTACCCAGATAAATTTTTTAACTATACAGGTATAATCTTCTGAGTAAAGTGCAAAACTTACTGGAGAGAACACCTACAAACTGGAGAGAAGTGGAGGGTCCCATATTGCTTTTTGCTTGTAAACTGCCGCGATGAGCTGCTCCTCCAAAGTTGAGAGCCTGGTGAGTAGATGAAAATAACCAACACGACTGTTTACCTCGCTACCCGCTAGGCTGGTAGGCTAGGTTGGATGGTTCAGTGCGGCCGGCTTCATAAGGAATGTATATTCTGTGGTATATTGTATGTGTCGGATACTTACCTCGAGGGTCGCTTGGTGGGTATCCACCCACTACCCTCTAAGAAACCCACCGCCTGTGCGGCCGCAGCTGGTTTACCGGGGGGTAAGCGATTACTGGGACACCGGCAGCCGGCACAGTAGCTTTGAAATCTTTTCTGCAGAATGTTCGTTTCGTTCCTCGTGGATGAACCTGCTCGCTTATCAACGCGTCACACTGAGCGTTTCCCTAGTATATAAAAGGGACTTTTTATAAGCTGTTACTTATTAACAGAATATTGGAAATTAGTGAACACGCTAACTGACGCGGCCTTATCATGATTGAAAACACGACAACAACCTAAAATGATAATTGAATCAAACTGTGTGCATTCTAATTCGAGAAAAAATGAGCGATTTCAAAAAGCAATTTGTTTCATTCAACTAACATCACCACTTTCACACTCTCTGACATTCTCCTATCTAGACAAGAAAGATGGTGTCCGATTTCACTCTTGCAAATCCATTCATTACCCCCCCGGGTGGGGGCCCCCTTGGGGACCACCAACCAGCCCCCTGAAAATATCTCGCGCTATATAGATTATGAAACAATAGTAAGAGGAGAATAATATAGAAATATCTATGTGCTACTGAGATATACGCTTTCCACCTCAGAGCTTACTGTTTTATAGTTTAGTTTAAAATATAAAACATGCCAGTGCTGGTGAAGTTCTTTCTTTCATTTAATTTTTAAAATGGTGTTCACAGTTCAACATGTCGTTCCACATTATTATAGTCGTTAATCTTTTATTAAACGTGTTTATATGCGTTTTAAACAAATTATAGGAAACAATATACTGTAGTTTGAAATATCGAACTGCAGGTTTTAGGAAAGTTCTTTAACAGTGGTGTTCAGTTCAACATGTTGTTCCACATACCTATCATCATTCGATTTAACAGTCGTGTTTATATGCTTTCTAAAGAAATAAATAGGAAACAACAACCCTCAAAATGTCTGCTCGCTAGCTCGCAACTTGAGAGTGACTTTTGATAGTTTGCGAGTAAACTTGGTTATATCTGAAAGTACCATTTTGCCCATTTATAATAGTATATACCAAGAAGAAATGAAATAAATGAGTTTTCAAGTCATATTTCACTACAAAACCACTTTTCATAAAATAGCTGACTCACAAATCGGGCTGATCGCGTGTCTATAAGCGTTCAAAATTTAAAAAAGCGTATTTTGTCGTAAAAATGTGTCTATCGGCGCCTATACTGAGATCCGATCCAGCGCAGCACTAGCCATAAGATTACTTCTCAAATGACATGATCGAATTCCTAGACCTATGACGTAACCATCCAATATTGACATAAGTGTATTGTTTTTCATGATAAGATTTCGCCTTAAAACGCATTTTAGGCTACTAAGCATCATGCAGGGCCAAAAATTGTTTCGCCTTCGGTAACGTAGCCTCCGGCGGCAGGGGATTCGCCCCCGACCCCAGCTACATCCCGCTCCCTCGTTGCGAGTACAAATTATACGAAGCGAGTAGACAACAAGTAGTCTATTTGTAGAGGGTTGGGAAACAAATATTTTGAAATATAAAACTGCCAGTGTTAGGAAAGTTTCTTCAATTTCGTGTTTGTTTTGAAGTGGTGTTCACAGTTCAACGCGTTGTTATAAATATCATCATCGATTTTTAAACGTGTTTATATGCGTTCGAAAGAAAATAACACGCTGAACATTTTTCGCCTCCGGCGGCTGGGGCTTCGCCCCAGACCCCTTACAACCTCGCCAGGTCCCGGGTGAATTAGATCCTTTTCCGTACGGGGCCCTTAGTCCCCCAGTCTGCCTCTGTCTGTGCGTATGATGATCGATGAGGGGGCTTGTTTTATTATATGTGGCTTTGGACGCCATTAGCGTCAGTTTCTACGTCCGTCGGGGATCACGTGAGTTATACAGCGACATGATTATCTGGAACCTGCCGCTTCACGATTACAAGCTCTGAGGTCGAGCGTGGGGTACCCGATGTGTCTCGAGAGTTCGAAACATAAAAACGGTGACACGATCCTCGAGCCTCCATATTCATTGAAATGGAGGGCATACTAATTTAAACAGATCCTCAACCCATATGTATACATTTTGCAATACTCAGTGTCAAAGCGATTCTTAGTCGTTATTCTTATAGCTCTTCTTAACCTAGTAATTACATTTCTTTAATAGGTTAACGCTAACTCACAAGAGGATGTATGCTAATTTTACCTACTAAACAAGGAAGCTCGACTAAGTGTTTTCACAATGACGGTATCAAAACTTATGATGTATTAATTAATTAATTAAAAGTAATTATTTAAGTCCACTGTTTCATTATTTAACACACATCTCATGTTGATGGGTTTGTTAAGTTTCTGTAATAACATGTAATTACTAATTGTTTAAAATAAGCATTCTCGTATTATCTTTTCAATGATTAGCATTATGATATTCTTTATTGTGTGTTATGTGTTATCCATGGTGTAAACAAATGTCTGCTGTCTACACAATTTCACCGAGGACATAGGATTTATAGATTATATCGGGCTTATGTATTAAATTTATAACAATATGGTTACCAAGGAATTTAAAAACATGTGAATACTTATATTGGAAGAAGCAATTTTTTAAATTTTGTCGTCGATATTTGGTAGAATCTTTACTTATACTTAAATTCAGGGAGAAGTCACTTTAGTACTTCATGAAGATAATGTTTCGTCCTGTTCAGCAGTTAGTGGTCTAGTTCAATACAATTGATACTTAACATTTCAATTGCTCGGGTATACTTGAACACTCGATTCGATCCAACCATAGAACGCGATGTTCTGCTAGCGTATTCACGACGCAAACAGGGCAAGCTAAGCTGCTCACGTACGACGTAGAGCTAGTCCGGACAGCGATAGAGTTATACGCAGCTACGTCAAGTCGTTACAGAACGCCCTGCGATATGTGAAGATACGACTCGGCCTAAACGAGTGTTAATCATCTTCCCTTGCACGACAATTAATTGCCAGCATGGCTCATGGTCCAGGGGGATGTTTGTGCTCGGCGCGAGGGTTCGCTTTTTACTGCTGTCGGACAATCAAATAATAAAAATGATTTTTCAAAACTAATATATATTTTTAGGCTAGGTAGTATTATGCACAAATCATTTAAAATGAAGTACTTTTAAAATAATTTCAAACGTAAATTTCAAAATACATCTTCGTTAACTATTGATTTGCCGATATAGTTATTATTGTATTAATAAACACCAATGTTATTTATTAAACACATCGTATCAATAAAGTGTTAATTACGATAAGGTTGTTGTTTGCTGACAACCGTTGTGTTCACCAATCAAAGAAAGAAGAAACAGTGGAGTTGCCTGGCAACAGACTGTTTGTCTGCATGTGATGTCTCAGAAGAAACAGTGGAGTTGCCTGGCAACAGACTGTTTGTCTGCATGTGATGTCTCAGAAGAAACAGTGGAGTTGCCTGGCAACAGACTGTTTGTCTGCATATGATGTCTCAGAAGAAACAGTGGAGTTGCCTGGCAACAGACTGTTTGTCTGCATGTGATGTCTCAGAAGAAACAGTGGAGTTGCCTGGCAACAGACTGTTTGTCTGCATGTGATGTCTCAGAAGAAACAGTGGAGTTGCCTGGCAACAGACTGTTTGTCTGCATATTATGATGTCTCAGAAGAAACAGTGGAGTTGTCTGGCAACAGACTGTTTGTCTGCATGTGATGTCTCAGCAACGTCAAGAGTAACTTATATTATTTTAATTCATGAATTTCAATCCATGAACATTTCCACAACAATAATGTTATAAAACTTTGTTGTCAAGCAACCACCTCATCTATCCACAGATCACACACCCTTCTGAATAATATTAAGCAGTATTATTAATCAGGGGGCCCAGATCTCTGTGAATGGATATGGGATGTTTTGTTTGACAGCTAAGACCTTCCGCTGCGTTCCTATTAGAGTCGATAAAGAAGTTTTCCCAGGGGAAACTTCTGTATCGACTCCGGTTACTATTAAGATCTTTGATGACAAAAATAACACTTCTCGATGCTTTTTGGGGGTTTTAATGGCATAGATTTAAAAATATTCTTGAATTTTGTGTCGTTGAGATGCAATACATTATGGGAGGGTGGGGAGGGGGGGCACTTCTGATTATTATCCAACGATTCTGTATCGACTGCAACTAGTTCAGAAAGCTAAATTTTTTGGGGAAAAGCTGAGAACGCCGCAGGCCACTTTTTCACTGTATTTGTAATGAGTTGTTGGTACAGTACTGGTACGACCGCAGTCTCCTTGAAAAACTTGGGTCCGAACTTCGAGCTTAAACCCCCGCGCGGTGGGGGGTGACGTTGTAGCTGTCATGAAAGGTAGAAATTTCATTCTAATAGGGAACACGCGTATGAAAATTTTAATCGATTTTTAAATACCTTGTCTCTCATTTAATAAGTTTACGTCTTTGAATTTTGAAAAACGGATCAATCTATGCCTCAAAATAATTGGTTTAGTAACGATAAATAAAAGGGCGCGAAAAACGAGCCGCCACCATGTAGAGTGGATTTGACGTTATAGTTTTGTACTGTGTACGCTCACCGCCTCAGCGATTGTTCTTTTACGCCACGTCTACAGAACCATTGCGTCACAGCCACCTGTACGCGTTTCAGATCCCCGAGTTTGAACTTCAATAAATGAGACCACATTAAACATATTTAAAAATTTCTTTTTTACTTGGACTTGCATTAATAAACTTTTTGTATCTGATACTATTAAACTAAGTGTTTGGTTTAACAAAAAAAAATCGTACGCGTGTTGCCTATTGAAATGTGCCATGGTTGAGCTTCTGTTATGGCTTCCGCTAATGTATTCGGGGGTTGCCTCTCATGTTTGTGCAAATAGTCCAGGGAGTACAGGACTGGTGAAATGCCAAGATCGACTTATTTTCTTGTTCTCAACTAAGCCTCGGACCTTGTTTTGTACAATATATAAGGATAAGGGCTTTGCATATGCATAACACGGTTGAATAATATTCTGGCTTACATTAATAACAAAAGCCAGGAAAAATATTTCGAACGTGAGCCGCCGAAGCTCTCCCCCCCCCCCCCACTATTTTTTTCAAGTCCACACGCACAAAGGGTCGTGTATTATTTAGATTTATAGCTATTTCAACTTGCTTTTCAAGTTCTTTAAGAAAAGGTTTAAACAAAAAATGGTTGGACAGTATGAATATTTGTATTTAACGACGCACAACTAGGTCACATATCATCGGTTGAATCAGATCCATCACAATTTGCCGGGGTCGTCATGAGGAGAATCAAGTTGGTGATGGTGCGGGGTGTTAAAAACCTATAACTAGACTGGCAGACAAACACTAGATTCACTATTGACAGGATTTGTTAGAAATAATGCATATTTAACCCTCTACGGCTATCACAACCACTCCATATTACTTTTCGTTGTTAGCATTAATTTGTTTGCATTAGAAATGGCGATTCGTTCCCCACGTATCAGGTGAGCATAATAATGCCAGGGTATACATCTTACCATGTTACATGTGTACACGTATCCATCTTTGACAAAATGGTACTAACTATGCTGGCGTCGGTCATACACGGCAACTTCTACATACAAGCAGAAAAAACGAACAAAGCACAATTAAAATGGGAGCGCAAAAATACAATATGCATAATAAATTGCCCACCATTACTGACAGTTAACAGTATGGTGTATAGTTCAACACCAGTGGCGTAACAACGGTTCCAGGACCGACCCTACCCCCAACATACACAAGGAAAGAAACAACACAACAAACGATTTGCCAGATAAAGTTTTCCTAAGTAGGTATTATTATGCTTACAAAATATACGAGTCTGATAAAGTTAATTTTTTACTGCTCTAGCTCCTGGCATCTACTTGAAACAGGTCGACTCAGGACACTTGTTTACTGCTCTAGCTCCTAGCATCTACTTAAAACAGGTCGACTCAGGACACTTGTTTACTGCTCTAGCTCCTAGCATCTACTTGAAACAGGTCGACTCAGGACACTTGTTTACTGCTCTAGCTCCTAGCATCTACTTTAAACAGGTCGATTTAGGACAATTGTTTACTGCTCTAGCTCCTGGCATCTACTTGAACAGGTCGACTCAGGACAATTGTTTACTGCTCTAGCTCCTAGCATCTACTTGAAACAGGTCGACTCAGGACACTTGTTTACTGCTCTAGCTCCTAGCATCTACTTGAAACAGGTCGATTTAGGACAATTGTTTACTGCTCTAGCTCCTGGCATCTACTTGAACAGGTCGACTCAGGACAATTGTTTACTGCTCTAGCTCCTGGCATCTACTTGAAACAGGTCGACTCAGGACAATTGTTTACTGCTCTAGCTCCTGGCATCTACTTGAAACAGGTCGACTCAGGACAATTGTTTACTGCTCTAGCTCCTGGCATCTACTTGAAACAGGTCGACTCAGGACAATTGTTTAATGCTCTAGCTCCTGGCATCTACTTGAAACAGGTCGACTCAGGACAATTGTTTTCTGCTCTAGCTCCTGGCATCTACTTGAAACAGGTCGACTCAGGACAATTGGTTTCTGCTCTAGCTCCTAGCATCTACTTGAAACAGGTCGACTCAGAACAATTGTTTACTACTCTAGCTCCTAGCATCTACTTAAAACAGGTCGACTCAGGACAATTGTTTACTGCTCTAGCTCTAAGCATCTACTTGAAACAGGTCGACTCAGGACAATTGTTTACTGCTCTAGCTCCTAGCATCTACTTGTAACAGGTCGACACAGGAAAATTGTTTACTGCTCTAGCTCCTAGCATCTACTTGAAACAGGTCGACTCAGGACAATTGTTTACTACTCTAGCTCCTAGCATCTCATTACAACAGTACGACTCAGGACAATTGTTTACTGCTCTAGCTCCTAGCATCTACTTGAAACAGGTCGACTCAGGACAATTGTTTACTGCTCTAGCTCCTAGCATCTACTTGAAACAGGTCGACTCAGGACAATTGTTTACTGCTCTAGCTCCTGGCATCTACTTGAAACAGGTCCACTCAGGACAATTGTTTACTGCTCTAGCTCCTGGCATCTACTTGAAACAGGTCCACTCAGGACAATTGTTTACTGCTCTAGCTCCTGGCATCTACTTGAAACAGGTCGACTTAGGACAATTGTTTTCTGCTCTAGCTCCTGGCATCTACTTGAAACAGGTCGACTCAGGACAATTGTTTACTGCTTTAGCTCCTGGCATTTACTTGAAACAGGTCGACTTAGGACAATTGTTTACTGCTCTAGCTCCTGGCATCTACTTGAAACAGGTCGACTCAGGACAATTGTTTACTGCTCTAGCTCCAGGCATCTACTTGAAACAGGTCGACTCAGGACAATTGTTTACTGCTTTAGCTCATAGCATCTACTTGAAAGGTTGACTTAGGACAATTGTTTACTGCTCTAGCTCCTGGCATCTACTTGAAACAGGTCGACTTAGGACAATTGTTGACTGCTCTAGCTCCTGGCATCTACTCGAAACAGGGCGACTCAAGACAATTGTTTTCTGCTCTAGCTCCTGGCATCAACTTGAAACAGGTCGACTCAGGACAATTGTTTACTGCTCTAGCTCCTGGCATCTACTTGAAACTGGTTGACTCAGGACAATTGTTTACTGCTCTAGCTCTTGGCATCTACTTGAAACAGGTCGTCTCAGGACAATAGTTTACTGTTCTAGCTCCTAGCATCTTCTTGAAACAGGTCGACTCAGAACATTTGTTTACTGCTCTAGCTTCTGGCATCTACTTGAAACAGGTCGACTCAGGACAATTGTTTACTGCTCAAGCTCCTAGCATCTTCTTGAAACAGGTCGACTCAGGACGATTGTTTACTACTCTAGCTCCTAGCATCTACTTGAAACAGGTTGACTCAGGACACTTGTTTACTGCTCTAGCTTCTAGCATCTACTTGAAACCGGTCGACTCAGGACTCTGGTTTACTGCTCAAGCTCCTAGCATCTTCTTGAAACAGGTCGACTCAGGACAATTGTTTACTGCTCTAGCTCCAGGCATCTACTTGAAACAGGTCGACTCAGGACACTTGTTTACTGCTCTAGCCCCTAGCATCTACTTGAAACAGGTCGACTCAGGACACTTGTTTACTGCTCTAGCTCCTGGCATCTACTTGAAACAGGTCGACTCAGGACAATTGTTTACTGCTCTAGCTCCAGGCATCTTCTTGAAACAGGTCGACTCAGGACAATTGTTTACTGCTCTAGCTCATAGCATCTACTTGAAAGGTTGACTTAGGACAATTGTTTACTGCTCTAGCTCCTGGCATCTACTTGAAACAGGTCGACTTAGGACAATTGTTTACTGCTCTAGCTCCTGGCATCTACTTGAAACAGGTCGACTCAGGACAATTGTTTACTGCTCTAGCTCCTGGCATCTACTTGAAACAGGTCGACTCAGGACAATTGTTTACTGCTCTAGCTCCTGGCATCTACTTGAAACTGGTTGACTCAGGACAATTGTTTACTGCTCTAGCTTTTGGCATCTACTTGAAACAGGTCGTCTCAGGACAATTGTTTACTGTTCTAGCTCCTAGCATCTACTTGAAACAGGTCGACTCAGGACACTTGTTTACTGCGCTACCTCCTGGCATCTACTTGAAACAGGTCGACTCAGGACAATTGTTTACTGCTCAAGCTCCTAGCATTTTCTTGAAACAGGTCGACTCAGGACGATTGTTTACTACTCTAGCTCCTAGCATCTCCTTGAAACAGGTCGACTCAGGACACTTGTTTACTGCTCTAGCTTCTAGCATCTACTTGAAACCGGTCGACTCAGGACACTTGTTTACTGCTCAAGCTCCTAGCATCTTCTTGAAACAGGTCGACTCAGGACAATTGTTTACTGCTCTAGCTCCAGGCATCTACTTGAAACAGGTCGACTCAGGACACTTGTTTACTGCTCTAGCCCCTAGCATCTACTTGAAACAGGTCGACTCAGGACACTTGTTTACTGCTCTAGCTCCTGGCATCTACTTGAAACAGGAGCCCGATTCTCTAAATCTGTGGTAAATTTCTCACCGGTTTCTGTCGTTACGGAAGGCGAATGGATGGCTGTGATTGGGTCACAGCCTTCTCATAACGACCAAAACCGGTGATCACCTTATCGTTGACAATAGAGAATCAAGGCCCAGGTCGACTTAGGACAATTTATGACCCTTGAGTTGGCTACCTCGGAATCTTAACACAGCGGGAGTGACTTTAATGAGGCTTGTGCACTCTACTCGGCTGAAGACTGCTATACGAATGTGTAAAAGATTGCCAGGAGACTTTCATTAAAACGGTGTGTATGAAAGGGGCTGTTGAGACAAGTTTAGTAGAGGTTATCTTCAGTGCACATTCTTCTTGCAAGATGAATTGACATCAATTTTTATTGCTTCTTTACTCAGAAACAACAATTCCTGAATACATTCTATGCCCAAGGCCACGGATTTTGATTACAGTTCACGATAACTTTTTATTTTGAAAACTTCTTCGTTTGTCTACGGATATCGATGGCAAATCTGTAATATTTAAGATGGTTGCACTCGATCTGTATCCAATATCCGCAATACAATGCTCCTTTTCGATCGATCGATCCTTTCACACTTTCGCCCTTTCGGACTTCTTTATCTTCAATGAGCATCACTTGGCTCACTATCAGTCTACCATAAAAAAGTTGTACCAAGACAACCTTACACATTAGGGTGAAGTGAACGCATACAGGGAAAACCCAAATCGTGATTTTCGAAATGGCATAGTTGCCAAAAGCTGCCTTGGTACTCAACTAAGTACTGTGCAAAATATGGATTTTTTAGATTTAAGTTTTGAGGTGCCCCCGAGGCATCAATTTTTCTCAAATTTTGAAATTTTTAGATATTTTCAATATTTTTTTAAAAATTTATTTTTAGGAAAACTAAGTTGGATTAGTTGTAAAATTGTGTTATTTAACCATAATTTGAAGTATATAATTTATGGTTTCCGTTAAGGAGAGTTTCGAGGTGCCCCAAAGTTAACAAAATTTGCTTAAAATATATGAAAACAGTCATTTGCCATTTTGCACATATCATGGAGTTTTTTTGCAATCATGGGCCATTACTTATGTTTTTGACTCGTGTCCCTAAAACAATTTATGATCAGGTATATAAATATGTCTTATTTACAAGTGGCAATGTGTGTAATAAAATACCAAATGTGAGAAATTAGGATTTGGGCAAAATGCAATAAAAAATGAAACAGAAAAGCTACACATTAAATCTAAAAATCTTGCTTCGTTTCGAATTAAGGCAGATTTTTGCGAGACAGGAGCTTTCCTCTAATCTCATGAAACAATGTCTTGCTTCATATCCGCAGACAGTTTCTGGACAACTCCGTTACTAGTTCAATACATCGTTCACTGCTCGCGTGTGGTATGGTAAGAGTGGAATTGTATCATCATCTCTTTCGAACCCACTCTCGACCGTAGCATTTAAATCATGAACAGCCGCATTTTTATGACAGGAAGGAGGCTCAATGACTTCGACACAGATAACTAATTAACTTCGAAGTTAATTAGTTATCTGTGACTTCGACGCTTAGCCACCATATCATTTCAGTTTAGTTTGGTGCTTCCGAATCGAATGCTTCCAGGACTGACGATTTAACGTATTCCTGCAATTTTCGGATCGGTCTTTAAATTCAGAATGCGGCGATAGGCTAATCATATTTCTAGTGTCTGCTAGCATGCAAAGCGGAATATTTTCAGTACGCCCAGAACATCCATTCCTAGTGTCAATTATTTTCTTTAAATCATCTTAAGATATTGACTTAGTTTGATTGTTAGCATAGATGCTGTGATCTTCCGTGCACGAAACTCTAGTATTGTTTCAAACCTTACCAGTTCATTACGTTACAAAATTTGCAAGTGTTGAGATTTCACTTGGGGACTGGGGTTTCCATTACAATGTTCAAATGTTAAATTCTGTTGGCAGAAGTGACGCATCTTGAATGAGCTATTTTACCAGTTTGCAATAGCTGTGATATTGTACATATCCGGATCCCTGTTATCTGTTAACGCAAGCATTGCAGTAGGAATCATGTCGAAGTCCACAATGGGGTTCTTTTCGCAGCATTGTAATTGTTTCCTGATGCTACCCGAGTGTCAGCCGGGGCCTGAGGTCTAGACATCTAAATGCAGCAGCTAAAATATGTGTCGTAAGAGGAGTTGATTTGCATGGAGCTGAAAGATGAACCATTGCAATGGTTTATTTCATTCTTCTTCCAAACAGTGAATAAGCACCCCCCCCCCCCTTCATAGTCCCTTGCAGTTTTGACATCAGTGCACTCGCAGCCAACAGCTTATTAAAAAAAAAGATCCACTACCTTATCACTGAAATACTATTAAATAGTAATAGCTAGGAATTTGATGTAAGAGAAGGCCCAACTGGTCTTAATCAGCTTAAAAAGTTTTTGGTATGGTCCTGAATCGCATGTCACACGCCAAAAGTATAAATACTACATGTCTTATAACTAAGTGAATGATATGTGTTTTAATCGGCAAATTGTGCATAAAAAGCTTAGAAGGGGAGTCGTTATTTCGGCGATATAGGCAGCAATTTGTCCATCAAAGGTAGATTTATTATTTTCATTTCAATTTAGTGAACATTTAAACACTCTTGGCCAACTGAATACCGAAAAGTTTAATATTTTTTTTTTTTTTTTTTTTTTTTTAAATTCCAAATTTGGAAATTGTGGGGGCACCTCAAAACATAAAGTCAGACAAAAAATACTTTGCACGTATCTTTATGAAGACCCCCGTCAACTTTTCCCAGGTATGCCATCTCATTTATGTAAACTTCATATTTTCACTCCACCCTATCACACATGCTTTCGTCACAGGCGACTAGTTCGTAGCCAATCAGCGATCGGTATTGGCCCGGATGTGTCTCGGGCGATTCGCTGGATGGCTACGACTGCCCTGGATGTGACGAAAGCAGGTGTAACGTAATCGTGGGTCCACTATACCACCACCGACCACACTTGTTGCAGCTACCATTGGCAACTGGATTCCAGTCAAAATTTGACAATTTTTTTGGTAGAATGAATCAAGAACAGGCAATGAGATCCGTCATGTTGAGTGAGTAACATTCTCACAAGCAGCACAGCAATCATGGATCACCTGAATCAACATACACCAAATTACATTTGTGTTGTGTTGTGTTTAGTTTGTGTTGTGTTTAGTTTGTATTGAATATAATAATACTTCCAAAATATTCAACAAATATGTTCACATATCTCGCTCTTTTGGGGAAGCTTATAAGACTAAGATACAACGATGCATAGTAACCATAACAGCTACTTTTATTTATTCTTTACATATCAAGTGTGATCCCAAGGCTATCTGGCAGAGTTCCATCAAACAGACTGACACCCACTAAGAGCAGTCAAAGATTGGTTCAGGAATTGCATACGTGCTATGTTTAAACAACGCGAGAGTGTTATTGAACACGCTTACGCGACTCCGCATGGATCCGGATTCCAGCGAGTGAAGGTTGGTAGTATTTAAGCGAACCTTGCAAGGTTACATTGAAAGTGCCTTTGCCTTACACGATGTATATGCTCGTTTAATTATAGTCGTACTTTTAAATGTTTTGCTTTATCCGTCAATATAAAAAAGGTTCTATACATACACGAACACATGTGGCAAACACTTTTATGATTTCGTTACACAATAGTAAGTAATGTCTGTATAATACACACAAATGTGCTTGGTCGGCACGTAAGGGAATAGGCGGCGTGCACACGTTTCGCTATCTTTTCCAGGCTGACTGGTTGAAAGCGAATATTTTGCCATCATAATGACCCTCAACCTGTACAAGGTGTTTTCATATTTTCACCGCTTTTTGAGTAGAAACCGATTTAGCCGAACGGGGAATCATCTAGAGTACTAGTAATTACTAAATGTTTGCAAGGACAGCTTAAATCTTCTAACGGATGCTAGTCGAACTCCCAAGTCCGGTTTTGACAACTTTGTGATGTTATTTCTCTCAAAAGTATCGACGTTGAATAGGGCGTAACCCAAAACCCGTAAATATCCTGCCATAGGTATGATAAACGTCAACGTTACTTGGGGGTTCGCCGAGTTACATGCCAGTCGAACCTCCACTAGATTGGTAACGCCGAAGGTCCTTGAACATTTCAACGTTGAGGTTTATCAAATCTACTCCACGAAGAGTAATGATTACCGCAATAGTTTGGATAGTTATTGTTTCCCTACAACGTGAGTCATCTGAACTGTTTCCTATAGCGCCCACATGGAGTGCGTCGCCGACTACTACAGTCCGTCTCTTTACATGCACAAATTACTTTGACGAGAGTTGAGTCGGAAGTAATTTTAGTTTGATCACACTTCTCGTTTCAGTGCAAATTGTTTTGGTGCAACCGACTTAAAGGGGTTCTCACCCGCTAGATTTTTTTTACCATATGGTCTACTGCACCACACCAATCGATAATGAACCATTAAACATCGTGAGTTGAAACCTGTGAATTGTTATTAATTAATGAAATTTCTGGTTGACTGCCGCGGCGACTGTTGCACGAGCGTAGTGTTAGCCTGCTTTTGGTGCAGCTGTACTCCGCTCGACACAGCATAGCAGACCGCGTTCATTGCGCATGCGTTGACTATTTCCCCTCCCAATACTATCCTATCACTCTCTCTATCGCTCTCTCTCTCGTGGGTGTACGGGTGAAGCTTAGTTTTCCCATGTGCGTGCATTCTCGTGTATGGTGTGTATAACTGTGTGTCTTGTACTGTGTCTGTTATCATAGCTGTATTATTGATTGACAAATATTTTCTTTATTGTAAATTATATAATGCCGTGTTGTTATGTGTACGGTTGCAACAACAAAGGGACAAAGGATGACGAACCTCTTCCTTCAAGTGATCTGAAATTGAAAATTGAAATTGAAACCGGCGAAACAGTTGTTTGTTCACTAGCAACACCACACCCGCTTTGCAAAAATCTACATTATTATTATTTAGGTATGTGTTATGTAGGCCTCCGTGTATTGCTACCTTCAATACAAAAAGATTAAAAACAATGATACCTATTAAATATTTTACTATGTCACGGAGAAGAAATATGTTAAAGTTTAGATCAGTCACGTAAAACTTGCGCGGATGTCTCTTCAAATGGAATAAACCCAGTATATTTGCCCGACACATCCGGGAACCGTTCCCTTATTTTATTCACTTCACAAGCAGGTATAATGACGCGGTTGTGTTTGCCCAGAGCTGTGTTTGAGTTAATCCAATACACAAACTGTCGGTACGCTAAATGCCGCCATAAATTGTTTGGTACTGGTTTGATGGAATACGATTTCCTTGTACTTCTTTCAGTTGCAATTAGTATGAAATGATGGCGTAGCATATTAAGTGCAGAGGCTGACAAAATTAAGTTTTCAAATATTTGGTGGTCCGTAATGCACACGTTGTCTTCTAACATACTTCTCACGGTGACCGGAGAACTGGCCCCTGGAGAACTGGCCCCCCTATAATTAAAACCGCGAGCGGAGAAGTGGCCCCCTACCCCCGGAGAAGTGGCCCCCCCACCCCGGAGAAGTGGCCTCCTTACCTAAATAATGACGAAAGTTTACTAGATGGTCTTTATTACGAAAATTGAGCGCGTCATTTAAATCTAATACTGAGCATTGTTTATTTATTTATTCACAACAGTGTAATGACCTATTATTTTTCTTATCTCACGCAAAACTTTTACAATATCGAAATGTCGAGTTGCCGCTTGTATCGAACAGGGAGCCTGAGTGTCATTTGAAAATATTTCTTCCCGCAAATAAGTAGAAGACCATTTCCCAGCTTCCTAATATATTTGCAGCTTTTGGATTTGTCACTGAAAAATCAAATGTTGAAAAAATATTTCTTTAGACTGCGGCAATGTCTTCTAAGTATTTCCTTCCATGTCTTCCAGTCCAGCAGCCAGCAGCCAGTGGTGGGTGCGGGGTAGGGGTGCCCAAAGGATTAATTGTGTTGAATTTTTTACTGTTTTTATTTTATCACGGCCAAATCGTTGAATGAAATCTATTTAAGGCCTTTGATTCGTGTAAGGAATAAAAATTATAGTTTTATCCACATTTTGATTTTCTTGTATGCCCTGGAAATAATTTTGTTTTTACTTTTTCAAAAAAGAAGGACCGAAATTGCTCGTTTGATCCCCCGCATCCACCACTGGCCAACTGGCAAAATGGTGTATGTCTACTCCAAAATAACCAGCCTATCATAAAATATGGGACGTCACTTCTCCGCATGGTGGTGGTGGGAGGGGGGTTGGGGTGTTCTTTTCCTATTTGGGAGCTGGTCTATGAGCAAAAAGCAATTTTCAAACTTCATATTTTATTAAGTTCTTTTTTTTTCACATAGATACTAGAGCATGGTACTAATCTAAAATGGCCTGCAAACTGTGACACATATACGCTCAAACACTAAAAAATGTGCATCACATCCCTTCTTGGTAATCTGCATATTTTGATCGAACCACTTGCCCAAATTACAAAACCAAATAAAGCAGATTTACACAAAAGGGTAATTGCGTACGTCAATATTTTTTTGGGTCAAAATTCTCCAAAGTCACGGGACGATTGCACCCAAGGACAGCAACAGAATCAACAGGGCTGATTCGGAACAACCTTATGAATTTATTATGTGCCTCGGTGCTAGGACGACTCCAAAGTCACCGTTTACAAATTCCTAAGCCAACAACTGATAGACGCTACAGCTACCTATTTATAGTATTTTCTTCTCGCTACTTTTTAAAAAGTGCGCGTAAACGGAAGTTTACGATTATATAGACCATACTAAAAATATTGGGCAGCAACGACAGAATATCAAGAGGAGGCCACTTCTCCGGGGGTAGGGCGCCACTTCTCCGCTCGCGGTTTTAATTATAGGGGGGCCAGTTCTCCAGGGGCCAGTTCTCCGTGAATCACTTCTCACAGCCGGTATTTCCGCTTAACAAATACATTCGGCGACTGTGGGCATAACTGAACATTCGTCACATTTGCACCAATTTTCCTTATTGTTCCTATCGCAATTGCTAATTCTTTCAATAGACTCTTTGGCTTTCTCTATTTCTGCCAATTCTTCTGCAGAATATTCGGGCTCAAACTGGTACCCAGCCGTAGCCATCGAAAAATATGCTACGCAAAGTGTTACGAGACGATGCAATGAAAACCCGTCACCCTGACTGACTGATTGACTACACACGCTGCCTGCCCCTCCTTCCACTCGTTTACCCCTCCTCCGAGTACCGTGTGACTGGACGTGCCGATGCGCACAGCAACGCTCAAAACGAAATGCAACACCCGATTACACAACTTCATTTTGTACCTGAACGGAAGCTCCGATTACAAAACCAAAATATACGAAATACGCAGAAAAGAAAGACGCAGCGAAAGATTTGACATCATTTTTTTATTGGAGCAGAATCCTCCATGGTCCCAAGGCATACAGATCGTCCCAATGCTATTTCTTATGGGAGATTTTCGCCGATGGGACCTAGCTCGAAAATTACTACCTTCGATATTTTTTTCTCGGATTATGGTGAACCCGATTTTTTTTTCATTTAGTCGCTAATTTCATAGCTAATTAACCTTAGTTAAACATATTTTTTTGGTGTTGCGGGTGAAACCCCTTTAACTGGTTCGCTTAAACTCGGTTTAAATTGTTTTTTGTAAGTTGATATCCATTCGAACTTGATTGGTCCGTTGCATAAGAAGCGGCAAACATTAGAATTAATAACAGGATATTAAATTAGGTATACGATATGTAGTTTTTACAAAAATAACATTGTGTTACACGAAAACTGTCAGCTCGTT
>OX246737.1:72481062-72603562 GCA_945910005.1 Isoperla grammatica | reverse complement strand
GAACTTGACGGCGTCATGGTAAAAGATAACGAGAAGCTCGAGGAAGTTGTATTAAAGATAGCCGATAAACTAAACATCACCTTGGAAGAACAAGACATCGATGCAGTTCACCGTCTACCAGCAAAGAATGGCAAAACAGCGAGCGTGATTGTGCAGCTAATTTCCAGAAAGAAGAGGGATGAATTTATAAACAAGAGGAACCAAGCTGATATTAAAAACTGCGATTTATTTCGGGATGGCAACAGCAACAAAATCTACGTAAATGAAAACTTGACGGCGTTCCAGAAACTTCTGCTGTGGAAAGCGAAAGAAGCAGGCCGGGCTAATAGATACAAGTATGTGTGGTACAAGTTCGGTCGTGTGTTCGCGCGGAAGAATGAATCATCCCCTGTCATTAGAATCACGCGCATGGCTGACCTCGACAAGCTGGTTTAGTGCTTCGGAATAGTGAGTAATCTCTAACCTGTCTATTATGTCTTCAAAAATGGAGGAAGAAGAGACGAGTGATGTTTATTTGCTGCCTGTCGTTGATACGATTTCAACAACTAACTTTGCTGAAATGGTTTCAAATACTTGTAACAACAAATTTAACTGTCTGTTCTTAAACATCAGATCACTAAAGAAACATTTCGATGAATTTCATTCATATATCAGCAATTTAACTGCCTTTCTGGATATAATAATCTTGGGGGAAGTAAATATTAAGTCTTATGAATTGAGTTATTTTACTATTGATGGGTATAATATATTTTCAAGTCTAAGAAATACCAAACGAGGCGGGGGTCTTATAGTATATGTAAGGGACATGTTAGACTTTCAAATGATATCTACAAATTTTAATTCATTCGAGGGCATACACGGTACTTTTATTTTAAAAGGAATCAAAACACATTTATTGGCCATTTACCGGCCACCAAGTTACAATGTTTCGGAATTTTTAGTAGAGTTTGACGGGATATTACATGAAGTTAAGGACAATGAACAAATAATTGTAACAGGAGATATAAATATTAATCTAATGGACGACAACAATACTCGTGTTACAGATTATAAGAACATTATGGCAAATTATGGTATGAAACAATGTATTTATGATGCAACTAGGATAGAAGATAGATTAGGTAAATTATGTAAATCTTGTTTAGACCACGTATACGTCAGAATAAATGATAAAACACAAAATTTAACCTCAATTATCGGCGAAGTAAAAATATCTGATCACAACTTAATCCTATTAGCGGTAAACAAGAACGCAGCAGTTACTGAACCTCTCTCTCCAGTTAAAAAGGAAGTAAAAGTATTAAATGAAAGGAAAGTTCAGCTTGAAATAGGTAAAATACAGTGGAATGATTTACTAAGCATAAAGGACCCAAGCGTTTTATATAATGAACTAGTATCAAAATTCAAGACGGTATATGAAAAATCAACTGAAATTAAGGAAATTAGTCAGAGACAGTCTTCTAGGAATACTAAACCATGGATCACTATAGAAATCAAAGCGTACATGGCAGAGAGGGATAAAGCGTTTAAAAAATGGAAGAACTCGTGTACAAACGAACACTGGAGGTTTGAATATAAAAGACTAAGAAACCTAGTAAACAAAGAGGTTAGCAAAGCAAAAACTGACTTTTATAAGAATAAATTTAATGACTGTAAAGGTGACATTCGTGGTACGTGGAAAACAATTAACAGGGTCTTAGGGAAAAATGCATCTAATTCCGTTGATGAAACTATTCTTAAATACATGGGAAAAACAACAAGTGAAAAAGAGATTGTAGAAGGTTTTGCTGATACATTTCATGATGAAGTAGCACATATTAAACACGACTGCACTGTTGTAACTTCTGAATCTATGAAAACTGATACAAAACAGTGCATGTATTTGAAAAGAGCGTCACCTACTCAAATTGAAAAAATTATTAAAAGCTTCAATAGTGAGAAAAGTCCTGGTCTTGATGGCATTAGAATGAGAGACGTCCAAATGTGCGCGACAGCTATTAGTCCGGTACTCTCAAATTTAGTAAATCTTACTTTTTCCTGTCATATACCATCGCCCTTAAAGTGTTCTATTGTGCGACCTATATATAAGGGTGGAAACCACAAAGAATATAACAACTATCGCCCAATAGCAATATTAAGTGTAATAGATAAAATAATGGAAAGATATGTAGCAGATATGTTAATAAACTATCTAAATGATTTTAAATTGCTAGACAAGAGACAATACGGCTATCAAAAGAACAAAAGTACAAGTCAACTTTTAGATGACTTTTCTGACCACATTAAAGGTGCATTAAATAACAACCTACACGTTGCTGTTTTATTTATAGATTTTTCTAAGGCTTTCGATACTCTGTTACATAGTAGATTGTTGGCCGCCTTGAAGAAAATAGGTGTTGATGGCCTCACCTTAAGATGGTTTCATGATTATCTAACGAATAGAACTATGAAAGTTAAAGTTAATGGTGTCTATAGTAGAGAGAAAAAGGTTTCATCTGGTGTACCGCAAGGGTCAATTCTGGGACCCTTGTTGTATCTTATATATGTTAATGAAATGCGCAAAGTACTACATAACTCATTTTCTTACCTTTATGCTGATGACACAGTTCTTGTTGTAGCTCACGCGGATTTCAGAACAGCTAATCGTATGTTACAGTCTGACTTTAATAATTTACTAAGATGGGCGCACGACAATAGCTTAACCGTTAACCATAAAAAAACTAAAGCCATGTATATACGCTCTCCTCTTAAACAAAATCAAAATATTAACATAATCTACCATGACCATGCTTGCTTACATCGCCATTTTAGACAGGACATCAAACACGCAAATAGAGTAATATGTTTGTGTAAAGAAAATATAGAAAATGTATTTGAATATACTTATTTGGGGGTGGTGATAGATAACCGTTTCAAATGGGACATACACATAGAAAAACTATGTAATCGTCTTAGGTCGGCTCTGTATGGATTACGAATTTTGAAACCACTGGTTCCTGTTAGAGCACTAAAATTGGTATATTTCGCACTTATGGAATCAATAATACGCTATGGGATATTGGCATGGGGGGCGACAACAAAATTATACTTAGAAAAAATATACTCAATTCAAAAAAATGCTTTCAAGATGATAATTCCAGAAAGACAGTTAAGAGAAAACAGACATGAGCTATTAACTGTATATCAATTGTTTCCGTATGTATTTTTAGTCAATAATTATTTCACAAAGAATTATAGAGAAGTAGCAAACCACCAATATAACACAAGACACGCTGATAGACTAATAATACCTCACAATAACTTCAATAAGTATGGCGATCAACAAAGAAGAATACTGATTCCAAAATATTTAAATATGATACCAAAAGAACTACAAGAATTAAAAACGATGTATGAAGTAAAGAAGCAGTTAAAAATATGGATCCTAAATAATGTATGAAGTGTTAATACTTAATAAGAAAAAAACATTTTCCAATTCTGTTAAAATGTAACCATTTGTTTTTTGTATTTCAATCATCATAAGGCTATTTTATTTTTAATTTTAATTTTAATTATACCATTCTAACGCATTATAATGAATAAATTGGATAAGGTAGGAGAAAGTGCCAAGATAAAAATGTAATAATGTTTGTTTAAGTAAAACAATAAAAAAAAAAAAAAAAAAAAAAAAAAAAAACTACTACTACTACTTCTACTACTTCACCTACTACAACTACTACTACTACTACCACTGCTACTACTACTACTACTACTACTACTACTACTTTTTCTACTACTACTACTACTACTACTACTACTACTACTACTACTACTACTACTACTTCTACTATTAGTACTACTACTGCTTCTACTACTACTACTACTACTACTACTACTACTACTACTACTACTACTACTACTACTACTACTACTACTACTACTACTACTACTACTACTACTACTACTACTACTACTACTACTACTACTACTACTACTACTACTACTACTACTACTACTACTACTACTACTACTACTGCTACTACTACTTTGTACTGTATGTTTTGTTTTGACAGTAAATAAATCTGAAAAAAAAAAACTACTACTACTACTACTACTACTACTACTACTACTACTACTACTACTACTACTACTACTACCACTACTACTACTACTACTACTACTACTACTACTACTACTACTACTTCTACTACTACTACTACTACTACTACTACTACTACTTCTACTACTACTACTACTACTACTACTACTACTACTACTACGACTACGACGACTACTACTACTACTACTACGTTTACTACTACTACTTTTTTACTACTACTATACTACTACTACTACTACTACTACTGCTACTACTACTACTTCTACTACTTCTACTACTTCTACTACTACTACTACTACTACTACTACTACTACTACTACTACTACTACTACTTCTACTACTACTACTACTACTACTACTTTTACTACTACTACTACTACTACTACTACTACTTCTACTACTACTACTACTACTACTACTACTACTACTACTACGACTACGACGACTACTACTACTACTACTACTTCTACTACTACTACTTCTACTACTACTACTACTACTACTACTACTACTACTACTACTACTACTACTACTACTACTACTATTACTTCTACTAAATAAATAAATAAATTCACATTTAGAGTCTACCCACTCAGTAATTAAACTGATTAACCACCACAACTAAGGGCTGATTACTTATCGGTCTGTGGGTCCCAAACGAATAAAGATGTTAACACCAAGGGGCATCCTCTTTCACAATTGTAATTGGACAGAATGCCAAACTGAAACAAAAAAAAAATCACAAAAAATTAGTTATTATTAAAAGATGCCGATGAAAAAAAATACTTTTGTGTCACAACATTTTGTCATCGACAGACAACTGAGTAAAACTTCAGAATCCTATCTTGGACAGTGACAATGTAACAAAATAATTAGATGAGCGTAACGAAGCGGAGTGAATAGTGTGACTAGAAACCAGAGTACATTCTTTCCAACAAAAAGTAGAATAGACGTGTGTAAATATTCATGTATGAATAGGCTGCAATACACTTATAACAGTCTATCCATCTTAAACATAAACCTAGATCTTAACTTTAATACTCTTGCAACATTTAAATCTGTTTTACACGACACAGTTGTAGACTCCTAAACACACACATTCTCACACACCCACACACACAAACACACTCACACCCACGCAAACAATTCACACACACATAAAATAGTAGTGTGTGTTTTTGAATATCAAGGGAAGTGATTTTTGTTCTTAGTTTTAAATTTATGTTTAATTTAGTTAGTTTCTACTTTCTAGATTGTTAATTGATAAGTTGTTTAGATGAGCGTAGCGAAGCGGAGTAAATCTCTCCATATAACTCGATCGGCGCTTTGTCTGTGTGTATGTGTGTGTATGTGTGTGTGTTTGTGTGTGTAAGTATGTGCGCTAAATTTTGTTCGTTGCGCACAGGTCAAACGGCTTGACGTATTTTGCTGAAATTTTCGGGCAACATTCGTGACCACTAAACTCGATGCTGTTAACATAACCAGAAAAATTTGTCAAGATGCCAACCTACAAAAAATTAATTTCTGAAAAACAAAATGTGTTTATTTATTAATTTAAATTAAAACTTACATACGGATTAAAATAATGTTTCACTTGTAGTTCCACATCAATAATACCAACACTCGACAATAGTTTCAAAATTTTAGCTTCAACCGCCATGTTGTAAAAAAATATTGTTTATTTACGGCTATAATTTTCTTCATTTTTACAGTGTTCCACCAATATGATTCGCATTTGCGGACCATTGAAGTAAGATGCACATAGTATGCGGCACTAATGGCGTGAACAGTCAGACCTTTCTCACTATGTATTTGGAATTTTGATAGCTATCATAGAATGGCTTTAATGACGTGTTATGTTTTCTGACTTTCACGGCAAAAATGCTCACTTACAAAAGACGGTAATTTATATCAGTAGCTTGCCTGAGTGCAGTCGACTAGGATGGGCCTATGTGTTCAGAGCGTGATATTTCATCCCCTCTGAGTGCGGTCAGTCAATGGCGAGCACACGCAAGATGCACATATCACCAGAAAACACAAAAAGATTGATAACTTCGAAAAACAGTTTTTTTTAACCACTTACGATACACACGGAGATATATCTTTACTAATACTATCGTATAAATAATTTTAGGAATTATTGCACTACTTTTAATCGCAAATAATTAACAATTCGCAGGAGCCGATGTGAAACACGTCCGTCCACTTCGAGAAAGATTGATTGATTGATTGATTGATTGATTGATTGATTGATTGATTGATTGATTGATTGATTGATTGATTGATTGATTGATTGATTGATTGATTGATTGATTGATTGATTGATTGATTGATTGATTGATTGATTGATTGATTGATTGATTGATTGATTGATTGATTGATTGATTGATTGATTGATTGATTGATTGATTGATTGATTGATTGATTGATTGATTGATTGATTGATTGATTGATTGATTGATTGATTGATTGATTGATTGATAAATTGATTGATTGGAACAAGTTGGTTCACAAATGCAAAATATTACATATCAGTTTACGAGTACAATTCAGCAGGTGCTTCACATAACTTAGTTTCAAAACATTTGGTACGAAAACAAGGCGTTAAATTTTATGAGGCAGGACAAATAAAATGGATAAAAAAAGGAATAATCCTCGGACTTACCAAAGCACGTGTTTGTGTTTCCACAGTGCGTGGAACATATCCACAGTGTTCGTACGCACTGCACTGAAATACTCTATATTTAACCTGTAGGTAAGTCTGTGTTTAAACATGTCCAGAAACGGTGGATGGTCGTCATTGTGCAGCATCGTTGAAATGGTGAGTATGTTCAGGTATTTGCTGAAATTCGCAGACCGTGTATCGCCGGGACACGAAAAAAAGGGTTAATCGTTGTCGGAAAGTCACCTGACGTATTCGCAGAAGGCGACCCGTATAGAATACTACAGGACACTTGTCGTGCGAAGATAACTGCTTTGTGCAATTCTTTTTTCGTACTTAAAAACGTGCCACTAAAGCTAGTAATTACGCATCAATGTATTAAAACAACGCCTAGTATATTAATCATAGTAATAATGATGATAATAATAATATTAATAATAATGAAAAAAAAATAATAATTATAATAATTATAATAATAATAATAATAATAATAATAATAATAATAATAATAATAATAATAATAATAATAATAATAATAATAATCATAATAATAATAATAATAATAATAATAATAATAATAATAAAAATAATGATAGTAATAATGACTATAAAAATGATTATTATAATAATAATAATAATTAAAATAATAATGATAAAAATAATGATAGTAATAATAATAATAATAATAATAATAATAATAATAATAATAATAATAATAATAATAATAATAATAATAATAATAATAATAATAATAATAATAATAATAATAATAATAATAATAATAATAATAATAATAATAATAGTAATAATAATAATAGCAACAAGCATGTATTGTAAGAAAATCAATCTTCAATGGGTAATATTATTTGAGTCATAGTAAGCTTACGAGCAGCACTTCCCAAGTGTGGCGGCAAATTCAGGCTACTGTCCTGTATTATAACCGATAGGTGGTATACAGTATTTGCTTCTATTCTGAAGCTTCTACAAATTGGAGGTACTCTCGCTTTGCTTTGAAAAAGTGCAATGGATATCTGGTCTTCCTTCCTTTTACACAACTTGGGATAGTCCTTTATAATAAGGAAATGAAAAGAAACAAGTGAACTCACCAACTTTCTATGTGGCCGTAGGGAACCGAAGTTTTGAAGGCTACCCGCCTTCATAAATGGTTCATTCTGATCTCTGAGCGCATAGCAATTTACATGCTGTCGGAAATGTAACTCGCAGTAGCTTTTGATCGCACACAATTTATGAAAACAAATTACACCACTGACAGTTTCTACTGCTCATATCAATATGGCGGTCTCCGAGGCTCTCGGCCGAGAGGGGTTGACACATTGTTTCACGGGTTGCAATAACACACAATATTTTAAACATATTTTTGGCATTCCCATGAAACATTATTGTACCTAACGATTCGAGGCAACAGTAGACACATTGCTTGAGTAAATGCAAGTAGTTATCACACGCCTAGGCTATTAAAATATGCATACGTTTTATTCTTGAGATTTGTCAACAGCGCACTGTATCAGCATTAAGTATACACAACATTATACATACTTGAGATTAATAATGATGTTTTACATCGTTGTAAAGAGGCAACTTCACAGTTTATTTGAATGTGCGTGTGCTTCTGGTACATTCTCTGGTACAGGCGGTAGCGCTTACGAAAAATCTGGTACGGCCAATTTAGATAGGAACGGAACGGAAGACGTGAGAGAACCAGTCAACGCCCAATTATTATGTGTTTCGCTGCGAGCTGAGATCACCTCAGGTTACGAAAACTCGTTTTTCTCACTAGCCCAGGCTGTACACAAATCTGTACACCCCCTTGAGTCGCTAACAGTTTTGAAACTGCTGATGGTGGCAATGGTAACATAAGAATGCGTATAGAGGAACTGTTATGTCTGATTAGTGCAGTTGATTGGAACTGGGAAGGTTGTTCAATTGTTATCTCAGTCGGAACTGTTAGTATTTCGGTTTCAAGAACTATTTGCATTTTTGTTATTGAAGTCCGAGTGGATGGAAAAACAATTACCATCCCCCTGCCAGTTACCCCTTTATTTTAGGGAATGTAGTTTTTGCAACCGTTGAGCGGAGAAAGATTTAATGACAAGATAATGATACAAGGACTTGTTAATCTCTAAGTGAACATAAAAAAGACTTTAAGGGGTACACAAACAATCGGCAAATTGGAAACCGTGCCATTTTTCGTGCTCGCAGCTCGCAGTGAAACCCATAATAGGTTCCCTGTTGTTCGATAGGCGGTTCCTAGGCTTTATCTCGGCAGAAGCAAGAAGCCAGCCATGGGTAAAAGCCTCAACGATCAGCTAATGGGGATGTCGAGTGAACTGACTGACAGCTGGAAGGGGGTATAACGAAACTCTTTTGTTTTGAAATTATCACTAAGTGGCGGAAGAGGAAAAAGTGAATGGGTGATCTACTCAGTGAAAAAGTAGTAGTCAACACTATAACCGTAATGTGTATTTGGTCACAAAGTCTTGCAATCTACACATGAACCGCCATGAAGTCATTATTCCAGTCTCCTCAGTCCAAGCTAATAAATAAATCAAATAAATTCACATTTAGAGTCTACCCACTCAGTAACTAAACTGATTTGCAGTGGGGGACTTTAATTGAAAGTGACTAAACTAAACCTGTAGTCTTCGAACACCATCTACGAGTGAGCGATAACCAATCAAAGATCGATATTTCAAATACGAAACATATGAATTAGTGATTGGACAGTGCGAACACCTGCGGACAAATGCCAGAATCAACAAGGCCAGTGGCGCGATGAACCCTTAAATTAGACAGGAGCAAGCGATCCTCATATGACCGACCCACCCACCGAGCGATCCATCCACTATTTGGATTACCTCAATCCATGGTTACCCCCATAATATTTTCGGGGGGGGGGGGGGTTAAAGTGAAATAACATCTTCCATCTGGGTAGAAGATGGGGGCGCAAGCCCCCAAATTTGCTCCGCAGGGCGTTTTTTGGATTTTCACACTTTTTAACCGATTTTGGGATGTTAAAGTAGGTTCTGGATGAAATTAATTTAACTAGGTACTTAGCCAATCAGCGATCGGTATTGGTGGGGTGGAGGGGGGAAGTGAAATAACATTTTCCATGTGGGTTGAAGAGGGGGGGCACAAGCCCCCAAATTTGCCCCGCAGGTCGTTTTTTGGGATTTTCAACACTTTTTAACCGATTTTGGGATGTTATAGTAGGTTCTGGATGAAATTAATTTAACCACGTACTTAGCCAATCAGTGATCGGTATTTGCGCGGATGTGTCTCGGGCGCTTCGCTGGTTGCGAAATTTTTTAAAATCAGGTTTTTAGAAGGCATTTATTTAGTGCGTTTTAAAAAAAACATAGCAGGCTGCATACACTACCAAAATACTGTAGTTTTCGTCGGTTAAAAGTAGAAAAACACCAGCAATAATATTGGAACACTGTCTAACGACTGATGAGAATGAGATCAAGTTACACCGAAATCCAACGAATCTACAATGTAATTTAAGCCTTGCAAAATCGTGAAGGAAGGGGTGGGAGGGACTCGGATTTAAATAAATTTAAATTTCAAACTTGCACATGTAAGCCCATTGATTTTTGAGTATATTATAGACAATGCAAAGCGAAAGTTTATCGTGAAATCTATAGATTCTTAACAGTAACACATACATAGTGTTATACAGTCGTGGGCAGCGCCGCCAGGGCGGCAACTTACCGCCGGCGCCAGGCAGTTTAGTTTATGCCTGTTCCAGTCGGACCAGGCCAAATTTGGGCCAAAACAGGCAGGCCACCGGGCATTGGCCCGGTTTCCCGGTGGGCCTGTCCGCCCCTGCCCGGGCCCCACCCCACTACCCCCAACCACTGCGCAATGGCAATACACTGGTATGCACTATACACTGACTAACGATTTGAATCGCTTAATATTACTTCGTCCCGGACCAATGCAGCACTTGTATATTTACGCGGTATATTGGGGACATTGTAAATTGAGTGCGTCAACGTGACGAACAGTTACCTACTCATTTTGTTTTTATGAAGTCACAAGAATGAAAGCTGATGATATTTGGTCTTCACAAAAACGTAAAGCGTCCGTTATTGTAGCGCGTTTGGGGCTACGCGTTAGACGCTTCAGCCACGTCGTCCAATCAGATTGTGAATTTGTCGCTACAGCCGTGGTGCGGGCGAAACAAACCCATGCAACAAAGTAAAACTGGTTTATTTCCTGGTTTTTGATAGACGACGGAATCTAACCTACAGGCTACATTTCTTTCTGCCACATATCGAGTTAGACAACAGCTGCAAATTGTCTCTGATTTACAGAGAAATTGTATTTGTAAACGGCTTGATTGGTATTCCATCCCAGATAGACTGAGGTTATAAAAATGTTATGACATTTGTTGTCATGTTGTTATGCGGCTCGCGCTTGGCCTACCAAATATCGCGCTACTGTAAACACTTCGACGCGAGCGACCTAAGTTAAGCAGCTAACGCGTCGCCCCAAACGAGAATGGATCAAACATAAGACATAAGTGCGCCGGTACACATAAAAACGTAAGCACAAAGAGTTTATACGAAGATATGACGTTCTTTGAAGTTCTTTGGAGAGTGTTGCTAAATACTGTACTACATTTTATTGGAACTTTATGGGCGTCTCAGGCGCGACTTTCTGCCGCTCGCAGCGCTAGCAGTACTGAAAGGTCCAACTCGATCTTTGCATCTCGTTTTCTCAATTCAAACATTCAAGTCATTTATATTTAATACTTTTAAATATAAATCATCCATTGTAGTAATACTTTAAAAGGTTTTTGACAGAGAATACCTTTGTTATAAACACAAAATAAACATATTGTCGTTGACAGTTAGGCAGTTGACTAACGACAGTATTTAACATGGAATGAATTACAAAGTTGGATCTTTCAGGACAGGTGCTGCAACCTACTTCAGCTTTGACCTGAGACGCCCATCGACATAGGTTGCTTACGATGCTTGAATGATCGATGCCCAAATCCCCCCCCCCCCCCCCCCCCCAGCCCGCAACTGTATTTATTATACAATCCGTAATTAATGTAGAAGTGTAACAAATTAAAGTAGATGGTGGTTAGACTCAAGTTTTTGTGCGTTGTTGTAACAATGGAAATAGCACTTCAATGATATCCATTAAAACAGAGCATTATTTATTATCACTATGTCCTAAAACAAGCACTTTGTGTGGACGCCAGTATACGTATTTCCTATGTTCCAACATAACGACTACGCGTTATGTCTTACCCATTACGCATTACGTTTTTGTGAAGACCCGCCTTTAGCAAAGATACTAGTCAAGATGGTGATTGGGTGATTACGGCGAAGACAAAATGCCCAGTGGCGCGCTGACCATATAGTCACAGTCACAGGAGTCACAGGAGCAAAAGCAATTCCCCGGAGGGGACCGATACACCCACCCACCCGTGTTCAAATTATTAAGAGTGGAAACAACCCTTTCTAATCTACGTTATTTCTTTGGTGGTGACAGTAATAATTTTGAACATACGCGTGTCTGTACCCCAGAACGACTGTACAAAGTGATATGTAACCAAACGTCAATGCCCAATGGGCTATAAGCGCTATTTCAAGCGTCACATTTGCTTGTATTTTGTCGCATTATATCGGTTCTCTTTCGTCACTATGTACATCCATTGGTTGTGACATGAGTCAGGGGTTGCGGCGTCTGCGCCACAGGAGCTCGCCTTGTACATCCATTGGTTGTGACATAGTCAGTGGTTGCGGCGTCTGCGCCACAGGAGCTCGCCTTGTACATCCATTGGTTGTGACATAGTCAGGGGTTGCGGCGTCTGCGCCACAGGAGCTCGCCTTGTACATCCATTGGTTGTGACATAGTCAGGGGTTGCGGCGTCTGCGCCACAGGAGCTCGCCTTGTACATCCATTGGTTGTGACATAGTCAGGGGTTGCGGCGTCTGCGCCACAGGAGCTCGCCTTGTACATCCATTGGTTGTGACATGAGTCAGGGGTTGCGGCGTCTGCGCCACAGGAGCTCGCCTTGTACATCCATTGGTTGTGACATGAGTCAGGGGTTGCGGCGTCTGCGCCACAGGAGCTCGCCTTGTACATCCATTGGTTGTGACATAGTCAGGGGTTGTGGCGTCTGCGCCACAGGAGCTCGCCTTCATTGTCGACGCTGCCTCAACCTCCGCATTGTCATAGGAGCCTTTCTGATTCATTTCTTCTTTGTCTTATCTTAGTAAATATTTACTATAGGAATGTATCCCCTTTTTCAGAAGATCTTTTGAAGGTTTTGGGGAAAACACGAAAAAATGTGTCCGATTCCAACAACTTTATCAATTGTATGTATTTTCAAGTTATTTCACTATTGTCATCATTAGATAAGCGTAGCGAAGCGGAGTGAATGTGTGTGTGTGTGTGTGTGTGTGTGTGTGTGTGTGTGTGTGTGTGTGTGTGTGTGTGTGTGTGTGTGTGTGTGTGTGTGTGTGTGTGTGTGTGTGTGTGTGTGTGTGTGTGTGTGTGTGTGTGTGTGTGTGTGTGTGTGTGTGTGTGTGTGTGTGTGTGGTGTGTGTGTGTGTGTGTGTGTGTGTGTGTGTGTGTGTGTGTGTGTGTGTGGTGTGTGTATGTGTGTGTGTGTGGTGTGTGTGTGTGTGTGTGTGTCTGTGTGTGTGTGTGTGTGTGTGTGTGTGTGTGTGTGTGTGTGTGTGTGTGTGTGTGTGTGAGTGGTGTGTGTGTGTGTGTGTGTGTGTGTGTGTGTGTGTTGTTTTTAGAACAGTAGTTTATTGATAATACAAACTAATCAGGGTTTACATAAAAATCAATACATTTTCCCAATGAGGGAATATTTAACAAAACAATACATTGTATACATCTTCTTTAAATGCAGATCAAATTATAATAAAATTATCACTTGTATGTTCTGGTAACAAAATCATTTTTAAAGTAGTATTTGTATTTTTCAATACATGAACACTAAACAAACCAATGATATCTTCTTCAAAATAAATACAACAAAATAATGTTTGCTTGCTAGTTCCGTTGACACATAAATTATAGAGACATGTTAATTGTAGAATATAATTATAATTTCGAATGCCATTAATTGTTCATCTTTGATGCGTTCCGTTTAGTCTTCCGTTCTTACACTTTCAAATAAACTTTTTTCTTGAATTTGTTCTTGATTCTTCCGTTTCTGCTGTTTTGAAATTCACCTTACTTTACTATCTTGATTTGTACTTCAATTCTGGGGTCGGTCTGTTACTGATAGTGGTACATGTTGGTAGAGATTCTGGTGGAGCTATTGTAGAAGCGTACTTAGTGATAACGTATCTGCGTTAACGGTGCATAGAACTTCATTTATGCACCAGAAATTATTGAAGGATTGAAATGTATTTCTTCCGATATTAAAAGCGAATTCAGAAATTATTCGCTTGTTTAATTGCGTTTTATAGGATTCAAGAAATTTTGGTTGGAAACTTGAATCCTTTAAGTAGTAATATTGAAGGCGGT
Source organism: Isoperla grammatica (assembly GCA_945910005.1). Taxonomy (NCBI): domain Eukaryota; kingdom Metazoa; phylum Arthropoda; class Insecta; order Plecoptera; family Perlodidae; genus Isoperla; species Isoperla grammatica. The sequence continues at coordinate 72,589,274 of OX246737.1, read as the reverse complement.
ATATTGTTGCTATTGCCGACGTTATAAGGAAATTGGCCAGTGATTCAGGTTGATGCTTTCCTGTTGTTTCGTATAGACATACTAGAGTTACGTAGGGGATCCAAGCTTTGTTGAGTATTCTCTTGATTGCATGTGTGACAAATTCCCAAACTGGGATGACTGAGCGGCATTCAAATATTGAATGAAATGCGGTTCCGATTTCATCACAGAAGGGGCATGTTGGGGAGTCACGCTCTTTCCATTTAAACATACGCTCTGGTGTAAGGAGTCTGTCGTGAAGTAATCTCCATACGATGTCTGCGTCTTTTCCACATATAACTGAGTTGTGTAATGAAGTCCAATTAATTGTTTTATTTACCCAAGCGCATCGTCCTGTTATTTTGGGAGCAATCATGATAGTGAACAAACATTCTATGTACAGTTTCCTCTTGTCCCGTGGGGGAAATGTTACTTGTTCATTTGTAATGCGACTCTTGTAGGCAAATCTTTTTGCGATGGGCATGTTCATCTTGGATAGGTTTGGAAAGGTGACGGTGAATATCTCTTTTATTTGTTGTAGATTGGTACTTAAACGTCTGTGCAAGGAAGTTGTTATTTGTGGGAAGGCAAAGTCTTCAAATCTTTTCCAAACACCATTGCAGCTTACAAAATCACCAAGAAATGTAACACCTGCCTGTACCCATTCTTTCATTACAATGTCAGGCATAAAAACATTGTGCCATGGAGATAGGTTTTGCAAACCATAATAGGATGGTGGCCTCGTTTCAAGTAACATTTTGATGTCATTCCACGCTTGAAGTAGGGACTGATAGAATGGAGGAACATTGTTTAGATTATTTTCAAGGAAGTTGGATAAAAGTATACTCATGTTGGGATATCTTATATCATACAAATTTAGGATACAGGATGTAAGGGACCATTTTGGAGATGACTTGTCGCCATTTATTATGTAATCGTTAAGATAATTTAAACGAGTTTTCATGATATATGCCGTAATATTGATTACTCCTATGCCTCCGAGTTGATGGGGGGCATACACATAGTTTGGATGGAGCCAGTGGCATCCACCCCATATAAATCTGACGAATAAAGCTTGCATATTTTTAACTATTGCTGCGTTAGGTTGCAAGACAGTCAGTGAGTGTACAAGTTTTGAGTGAGCAAGGTGATTTACAATTACTTTACGTCCTTTGTATGACGTTATATGGTTCCATCTCTTGTGTTTCAGCAATGTAGTATTTACTTTTTCTCGTAGTGTATGCCAGGTTTGGTCTTCATATTGAGGAGTATTTCCCAAATAAATTCCTAGAATCTTCATGCCTTCCGATGACCACGAAAATCCCATCGGATTGTCAGTTCTACCTTTCCAACTTCCAACCCATAGACCTTTGGATTTAGTGGCGTTTAATTTAGCGCCTGAAACGCACCCAAATCTAACAAATAGACCCAAAAGTTTGAGGAAACCTTCTTCTTGAGTTATAAAAAAAGTTCCGTCGTCAGCATACGCACTTACTGATATTTCAAGACTTGTTCTGGTATCAAGGGATTTTTCTAAGGTTGGAAGTGTTGCCTGAAACCCCATTCCTCGTAGAGATGTTCTGCAAATGTGTAGGAAAGGTTCAAAGGCAATGGAGAACAATATTCCAGATAATGGGTCACCTTGTCGTAGTCCTACCACGTGTTTGATAGGTGCCGATAGCGTAGGCCCTATTCGAAGTAAACTTCTTGCGCCATTGTATAGTGTCTTTAGCATATGTATGAAGGGTGAACCAAATCCAAATCGTTGAATCGTATGGAATAGGTAGTTGTGTCTTATTTTATCAAAGGCGCCCTCTTGATCAAGTGAAATGATTGCAAGAGGTGTATTGTCACTATTGGATTTGTAGATGATATCTCTCACCAAATGAAGATTGTCGTGTATTCTCCGTTCTGGGATACAAAAGGTTTGATCTTCATGCACGATCGTTTCCACAACACGACGCAAACGTGAGGCCAGAACTTTAGCGAAAATCTTGTAGTCTGTGTTAAGAAGAGATATAGGGCGCCAATTAATTAGGTTCAATCGGTCTCCTGACTTGGGTAACAATATTAAAACTGATTTTTGCATAGATGGTGAGAGTGAGCACGTTTGAATCGAGAAATGTATTGTTCTCAGAAAAAGTTGCTTGAGATGTGGCCAAAAGCTTTTGTAGAATTCAGCTGTAAGACCATCATAACCCGGAGATTTGCCACGGTTTAAATTAGAGACAGCTTCTGTGAGTTCATCTTCTGTTATTGCAGAGTCGCACATTGTTCGTTCTATGTTTGAGATGGAGGGCAATGATTCATAAAGTTCTGCGTACGATGTGACATTTACTATGTCTGTATGTGAGAAGATTGTCTTAAAATAATTCCTTGCTTCATCGATGATGTTTAAGTGGTTTGTTTCAATACGTCCGTTTATTCGCAGCCGAGAGATAGTGTTGCAATGGGACCTTTCTTTTTCAAGATTTAAAAAGGCGCTTGAGTTTGTATTACCTTCTTCATAAAACATGCACTTGGTTCTAACTTGAATTCCTTCCGCCTGCTTAAGGTACACTACTCTGATTTCATTTTGAAACTCTTTGAGGCGATCATTTTCTAAGGGTGTCAGAGTGGCTTTACACTGCAAGTTTTGTACATGTCTTTCTAAATTCCTTATGCGATTTTCCATACGTTTCTTTGAATATGCGGCGTACGTTTGTGTGTGTGTTTTAATTTCATTTTTCAGTGAGTCCCACATACAGTGTAGTGATGGAAATGATTGTTCTATTTCAATGTAGTACGTTATAAGTGACGTTATGTTCTCGATGTACTCAGGATCTTCTAGAAGGCTGTTATTGAATTTCCAGTACGGCGAGCCTCGTGGAATGCACCCAACATGCATTTTGATACTAGTAGACGAATGATCTGAGAAGGACGGTGTAATATGCGTACTAACGATTCTAGATACATCTGCTTCCAAAATGTAGAATCTGTCAAGCCTAGACATCGAGCCAGAGTGACTGGTATATGTGAATTGTTGTATTTGAGGATTGAACTCACGCCAAGCGTCTACTAAACTGAATTGTTCAACTAGATTTTTCAGCGATTCTGCCACATTTGTACGAGGCTCAGTGTGATGTAATCTGTCTTGCGGTTCCGTCGTAAGATTCCAGTCACCCCCTATCAAAATTATCGAAGAGTTGTTAACATCCGAGATTACATTATATAGGTGTGAGATTACAGACCGCGCATGTGCTGTTTCATGCGGCATATATATGTTTACAATTATAAAATTATGTCCTTCATATTTGAAACTTGCTGTCTGTAGATATCCTGGAACATGAATTTTATGCTGAGTAATCGTGATCTGTAAATCTCGCTTGAAGCCTATTAATGTCCCTGAGCAGTGTTGGAAAGGAGGATTGATTTCAAATTGGAAGTTTTTAAGTGCAAGTGATTTAGGTTTGTCCTGTAAATTAGTTTCCTGAATAAGAAGGATGTCACATTTTAGGCGTGTTGCGTAGTTTGCGAGTTCACATTGTTTTAATTCATTTTTCAGCCCTTGAATGTTAAGGGACAATATATGCATTTTTTAATTAAAAAACGTGCGCTTTGAGAGAAATTTTGTTACTTTTTAGGTGGCCTTATCTTCGTTAAAGTACTTTTCAACCTTTTAATTCTGGCTTGAACGGCTCGATTTTGATTTTTCTTTGCGTCATTTAACATGACAATCAGGCCATCTATGTTGTCGGTATACCGGTAAATCATATCGTGTACTAAGTTTTTTGGTTGTCCTTTCAGCTCAGCCATTAATTTGTTGAGTTGCTCATTTGAAACGGGGTACATAGCAGAGTTTACTCCATTAGGCACTAGTGTCGTCTGTTCTTGGTTTCCTATAGATATGCTGGAATGTGAGCTATCTGAAAAGCACGAACTAAGAACACTCTCCGCATCTGATTCGTCTACGTCGTAAGAAGTTTTTCTTCTAGCTTTAGTGTTAATTACATCGTCTGGCTGGGAGTGATTTTTCCTCTTTGCGTTTAGTAGGTCCGATCGATCTGATATACCGCTTTGTTGGGATTCCATTTCCGTATTATTGTCATTGTCTTTGGGTGTATCGTCCTTGTCGCGTGTTTCTTCTGCTTCCATTTCGTTATCTGTTGCACTTTGATTGTTTATGTTGATATGATCGTCAGTCGGCCGACCTGCGACGACCTGTGCCACGGTGAGTCTAGGTTGTTGTGACGCGGTCACAGAAGGGGCGGAGCAGTTACGTGCTAGATGTCCGATGACGTTACACCGGTAACATTTGGTGTCCTCCCTTGCTATGTATATTGTGTACTTAGTGTCTTCATGATTAATTTGAAACGATTTTGGTACATTTGCAGGATCATTAAAGATAATATACACAATTCGTCGGAATGAAATAATATGTTTGAAATCATCGTATCGGCTGTTGATCATTAGGGGTTTTATTGGGCTCGTTAATTTACCTATGAGATTTAATTGTTCCTTGAGGGTTTCACATGGAATATCTGGGAGCACATTTGAGAGAATAACCTTCGTGGATGAACTTATGTACTTTCTTGACGAGATAAACAACCCTTTGATTTCTAATCCCTGGTCTTTTGTTAATTGGTGTGCCATTTCTTCGCTTTTTAAATAGACACATATTCTTTGGCCACTCAGGCGAGACGCGGCTATAATATTACTCGCGCCTATCTGCCTGGCAATTGCAAAGAGATAATCATCTAGGGTTAGCTCATGGTGATGATCTAGAATGATCGCGGTTTTCTTGTTGGGGGCGTACACTGCGTGTTGTCCAGTAATAGTGTTCATTGTTTTAATTGTACTTACAATAGTGGTGTCCTGGCTAACTCCTCCATGAGATGTTTGCATTAATATTTACACTGTTTTGCTTCACTATTATCACTGTTATTACGTTGATACGGAGCGAATACAAAACACGTCCACTCGCCGCGAGCGCGCGAGTGTGTGTGTGTGTGTGTGTGTGTGTGTGTGTGTGTGTGTGTGTGTGTGTGTGTGTGTGTGTGTGTGTGTGTGTGTGTGTGTGTGTGTGTGTGTGTGTGTGTGTGTGTGTGTGTGTGTGTGTGTGTGTGTGTGTGTGTGTGTGTGTGTGTGTGTGTGTGTGTGTGTGTGTGTGTGTGTGTGTGTGTGTGTGTGTGTGTGTGTGTGTGTGTGTGTGTGTGTGTGTGTGTGTGTGTGTGTGTGTGTGTGTGTGTGTGTGTGTGTGTGTGTGTGTGTGTGTGTGTGTGTGTGTGTGTGTGTGTGTGTGTGTGTGTGTGTGTGTGTGTGTGTGTGTGTGTGTGTGTGTGTGTGTGTGTGTGTGTGTGTGTGTGTGTGTGTGTGTGTGTGTGTGTGTGTGTGTGTGTGTGTGTGTGTGTGTGTGTGTGTGTGTGTGTGTGTGTGTGTGTGTGTGTGTGTGTGTGTGTGTGTGTGTGTGTGTGTGTGTGTGTGTGTGTGTGTGTGTGTGTGTGTGTGTGTGTGTGTGTGTGTGTGTGTGTGTGTGTGTGTGTGTGCGTGTGCGCGCGTGCGCCTAATTTTGTTCGTCGTGCACCCGCACAGGTCAAACTTGTCGGATTAAGCAGAAATTTGTAAGATAACACCCTTGATCACAGAACTCGATGCTTTTAACATAATCAGCTAAATCCGTCAAAATGCCACGACCTACTAATATGAATTAGTGAAAAAAATCGCGATTTTTTTTTAATGAAAACTTATGAACAGATTTAAATAATTGTATACAATTATGTCACATACACACCAACAATGTTGTTGGTGTCACCACACCAACAAAGTCGACAATGGATAAAATGTTAAATAAATAAAATAAATAAATAAATTCACATTAGGAGTCTACCCACTCAGTAATTAAACTGATTTGCAGTGGGGGACTTTAATTAAAAGCAACTAAACCAACCCTGTAGGCTTCGAACACCATCGACGTGTGAGCGATAACCAATCAAAGATCGATATTTCACATTCGAAACATATGAATCAGTATGAATTGTAACTTTAACCGCCGTTTTGTAAACAAATTTTTAGTTTCTGTTTACGGGAATTTACATTGGTTTCTTTACAGTGTTCCACTTATACGATTCTCATTTGAGAACAATTGAAATTAGATGCACATAGTATGCTGCAGAAATGGCGTGCGCATTCACACCTTTTTCACTATGTATTTGGAATTTTGATAGCTATCATAGAATGGCTACACTGACGTGTTATGTTTTATGATGTCACGGCAACCATGCAAACGTTAACAACGAACTTTGTCGACAAATTAAAAAGCTTTTATCATGATTTAAATGCTGTAATTGTATAAAACAATATAAAAGTTTAGATAAAGCCTTACATTATGGAACATTCTATACACAGATACGTTTAAAAGTTTATGAATTAGAGCCTATTAAGTAGACCACGGCCGAATGAAATTATGCGGGAATCCATTGAAAATCAACTTGAAGGTTTAATTTATTTAAAGAAAAGATCTTAACGGATTTAAATAATATTTCGTGAAATTATTGGCAACATGTCAAGAAATAATATACACAAGTTCTAAGGTTGTAAGTTCAGGATTCCGCAAGAATCACTCTTGTGAAACAGCTCTGCAGAAAACATTACTTAAGTGGAAAGAAGATATGGATGTTGGAAAAATAACTGTGGCACTTTTTCTAGATTTCAGACGAGCCTTTGAGACGATAGACATTGATATTCTGTTAAATAAACTCAGGTATAAATATTATATGTCTAGTAGTGTATATAAATGGTTTGAAATCTATTAGTCAAATAGATCTCAGGAAACTAAGTATGATGGGAAGTTGTCAAACAAACAAAAATGAAGGTCTGGAGTACCTCAAGGCTCAGTCCTTGGGCCGATGTTGTTTATTATGTACATTAATGACATTAATGCATGTGTCAAGAGAGTCCTAGTAAACTTGTTTGCAGACGATACTCTGTTATCCTTCTCTTGTTATGATATTATTTTAGGGTGTGAGGCTTTAAACGAGGAACTAAATATCTTTTTGTTTGTTTGTTTGTTTGTTTTTTTATTCTCCATCAAGAGTACATACATGTAATACAATCATATAATTACATAAGTATTTTTAATTACATTAATTTGTTACGTTAGTATAGAGAAACCCACATAAGCCGAAACTTGTGTGTGGGTATATATAATTTTAAAAATAAGTAATTGAAATTAGATCAAAATAGCGAGGGGGTGTGTTGAGACGTTAAAGGAGATACATAATATTAATACAAAGATAATTGCAAACAAACATATTATTCATTGAATAGAAGCATTTAGCTGGGTTACAATAGGCAATGTTATTTATAATATAAATATTAAAATATACAATACTAATGGAAGACATACAGTAGAATACAACAAGCAAGGCATTATCGTTTAGACATTCGATAATATTTATAGAGAATATACAGAAACTAAACAAACTATATTGTATTTGATACTTTTATACTTAGTAGTAGGCCTACACTGTCATATACTTGAAGTATACAGCCTACTAGAAAAACATACACAAAGCAGAAAATGAAGCATAAAACAAATGATATATAGTATTTCACTGTGGTAATACATTATTTTTTATAGATTAAAATGAAAATTAATCAGATTATCGGCATAAAAAGGGTCTTTTTTCATTATGTCTTTAAGCCATTTTTTTATTTTAGTTTTAAAAGAGATACCTTTACAAGATGATATTGTTATAGGTATTAAGTTGTACATTTTAGGTCCTAGATAAGTTGCATGTCTTTGTCCTAGTAGTGTGTTTCTTCTCGGTATGTATAGTCCAGTTTGATTCTGTTGTCTAGTCTTTTTCAACTGTGAGGGTGGCTGGAATTGGTTAAGGTGATTGTTTATAAAAATAAGCATAGTTTTTATATAGAGGCTTCTTATAGTCAGTACACCACAATTTTTAAGTAGTTCAGTTGTAGGATAGAGTTTGTGTTTATTAAATATAGTTTTTAATACGTGCTTTTGTAATATATGTAAAGGGTTTAGATGGGTGTTCAATACACCGCCCCAGCCGATTAAACCATATTCCAGGAGTGACTGATATAAGGCTGAGTATACCAATTTCAGGGAGTTTATATCTAATATATTTTTAAGGTTATAGAAAATATAGAGTAACGAGCGGGATTTTTTACACAACATATCTAAGTGAGCATTCCATTTTAGATTGTTGTCTATCATAAGACCTAGATATTTAACGGATGCAGTTTCTTTTATGAGAGGACAATCGCAGTTTGTATAGTTGTTGTTTGAGTTATTTATACTAGGACACTGTTCTCTATGTAGATGTATGTTTCCTTTTGGGGTTTTCATTCGGTTAGAGAAAGCAATGTAGTATGTTTTGTCTTTTTTTAGGGTTAAAAGATGTTGATTTAGCCACTTGTGAACTAAATGAAGTGCTTTATTTGCAGCTTTGTAGGCTAAATCCCAAGAGTCTTCCGTAATTAGTATAACAGTACCGTCAGCATACGAAATGATTTTTCCGTTAATTTTTATACTACACAGATTGTTAATATAAAATAGGAAAAGAATCGGACCCAGTACAGTACCTTGAGGGACACCAATTTTGACTTCCCTGAATTTACTGTGTACATTGTTAACTTTTACTTGTTGAGTTCTACCACTAAGAAAGCTTTGAAATAAGTTAAATGCTATACCTCGTATGCCTAATGTTTTCATCTTTTTTAAGAGTATTTTATGGTTTACTGTGTCGAAGGCTTTTGCTAGATCTATAAAGATTGCTATTGTTTTTTTCGAATCATCTACTGATTTGTAAAGAGTATCTGTTAAACTGAAAATCGCATCTTCGGTACTTAATTTGGGCCGAAAACCAAACTGATTGGGCGAGAGTAGTTTAAATTTATCTAGGTAGTCCATCAATCTACTTTTTAAGCATTTTTCTAATAATTTTGAAAAGGGAGTGGTGAGAGATATAGGGCGATAGTTTCCGGCATCAAGAGTATTGCCTCCTTTATGAATGGGGATTATGACCGAGATTTTGAAATGATTGGGGAAAATACCTGTTGTTAAAGTCAAATTAAAAATAAAGCAAAGGGGGTTGACAATATATGGGGCAACGGTTTTTATAAGTCGGCAGTTTATACAATCGTGCCCAGGTGCAGAGTCACTTCTTAGGTTTTTTATAAGATTTACAATTTCATCTGGTGTTATAGGTTTGAGAAAAAGTGAATTCGGGCAAGCTGTACTATCAGCACTTTTCTCTTTTTCTTGTGCGAACGATCCTTTTAATATTTTATCTGCCAGGTCTTGACCAATTTCAGTGAAATGCTCAACAAAAGAGTTTGCGATGTCAAGGGGTTCTTCCGAAATGAGGCTATATCTATTTTTAAGTTTAGGTATATGAATTTTTTGTTTAACTTTTCTACTAACAACTTCATTAATTATACTCCAGACCTGCTTAGCGTTAGTTCCTGCCTCTTGAATCTTATCTTTGTAATATTCTGTCTTGCATTTTTTAACTAATTTATTAATAGTATTCCTGTAGTAATTATATTTCGATGTAAGAGTATCATCATATGGTGTATTATTGTGTAGGCTATAGTTCTTTTGTCGTATCATTTGTTTATGTAGTTAATCTCTTTTTCTGATTGCCATTATTAAACCTGTTGTTATCCAGGGTGCAAGTTTTCGAGATTTTGCAGTGATTTTGACTTCATGAGTTTTAGTGCAATTTCCAATGTGGTATGTCAAAGTGTTAATAAAACTACTAGTAGCGTTATTAACGTCCGATAGGTTGTATACCTTTTCCCATGTTTCATGTTCTAAATCCTGTAGGAGTTTTGCATAATCTACAGAATAGGATATGGTTTTACTTTTACTTTTAGGACTATTTTGCAATGTTACCCCATTACTGTGTTGTTTTGTTGTGGGGTGGTCTGAAATCCATGTTAGAAAGATTGGGTAATGGTCAGTTATGTGTGTTTGTAGAACTATTGGTCTTAAGTTTGAGGAGTTCAGAGATTTTACAAACATGTGGTCTATGCATGTTGAAGTCATATGGTTATTGCAGTTTATTGTTTGCCTTGTGGGTGAGTTTATGCAGCTGACAAACCCATTTTTGGCAAATAAGTTCAGATATTCATTTGTTTGGGGGTTAGTGTTAACATTTGTTCCTACGATATTTATATTCATATCTCCACTGACAATACAGTGATTAGCTATGGGTAAGCTACAAAGGTTTCCGTCTAGTTCTTCGACCAATTGCCCTACATTAGTAGATGGTGATCTATAAATACCCATTATAACATAAGTTTCATTATTGTGTGTTAGAGTAATTGTTCCCGAGTTTGCTTCTTTTAATTTGTTTCCTGAGAAAGTTACTTTTGTTGTAGTTTCTTGTTTTATATAGAACATCATACTATCATAGGTTGAGTTTTTCGGTGGAATGTAATATGTATGATGATTAGGGATATTAAAATTGGGAGTATGGTAGCCTAGGTGAGTTTCTGAGAGTATAATAACATCTAATTTATTATCTAATTGTTCGAGGAGTATCAGCAGTTTATCAAAATTTGTTCTAATCCCCTGTATATTAAGGTGGAGTAATTTAATGCTATTTGTTTCCTCAAACAACGAAAGTACCGACAGTTCTGAGTATAATATTGTGTTCATTTTGGTCACAATATTTTATTTTGGTCACAATTTTTATCATCCTGGACTGGCTGAAAAGAAATAAGCTCCTAGTAAACGAAGGGAAAACAAAATGTATATTGGTTACATCATCAGAAGTGGTTGCTAAGAAAATTGCTGCGAGACAAGAATGGGCAAGGTGTCATAATAGATAAACATCTCAAACTTACCAGAAATATTGAATATGTATGTTAGCAAATAAGTGGCAAAACAAATATGCTATTTAGACTTAGAAGATTTGTACCAGCTAAAACACTGATAGTAATATATAATGCACTAATAAAACCTCATCTCAATTACTATGGAACACTTTTCTGGGGAATAGATATAAAGAGTATGTCAAGGCTACAAAAACTTCAAAACAGGGCTATGAGAGCAAAATTGAAAGGCAACCAGTACACAAAGATACAAGATATGCTTGATATCTTAAACTGGCAGTCAATAGAACAAATGGTCTCCCTAAATGCGCTTACATTTATACACAAAATAATAAGAGGTGATCTACCAGAATACTTACAGAAACACATCTTTTGGCACAGAAGTGCATAAATATAATACCAGAAAAGCTCACGATGTTTATGTAGCGGGTAAAAATATGTCAATGTAGCAGCGGTCTATTTTCCACAGTGGTATAAGATTGTATAATAAGATGGACGATAGAATGAAGCTGACGAAAGGCCGTAGCTTTCAACAGGAATGAAAAAATAAATTGGACGAATGGAAATAGTCTTGCAGAGGTGACGAAATTTCTTGTTAAATTTTTTTGTAATAATGTGTGATAATAGCGGGAAGCTAAATAAAATGAATCAATTGAATTGAATTTAACCGCCATCTTGCAAAAAAATTATTATAAACGTATATTTCTTTAAAGCGTTATATTTATATGATATGCAAAAGGTTTGTTTGATTTATTGAAAACAAAATCGCTCAACTCGCAACGCGGAGCGTTTTCCTAGTTATTTTTTTATATTATAGTACTTGAACGACATCTCATAAATCATTCTACACGAATGCGTTCGCTTTATTAATTATGCCACGCGGCGAAAAGGCAATTATCCCCTCCATCTTGACGGCAACCCTGTAACAAAGTGGGAGGTCACTCGCCCATGTTTAATGTCATGTAACATGTTGTGATTATTCATCTTATTAACTGTGTATCATTCATTGGATATGCGTCATAGTTTCAAAGTTATTAAGAGAATAGTCAGGTGAAAAACTAAAAAACTACCATTTGTATATGTCCACCCTCAAATATGGAAAACATGACTAAACGATAGCATACTTTAAAAGCAGGCTGTTAAAAATTAAAGAAAACGCGATTTTTTGGCTTGTTGCTACCAAGTAGCACCAAGCAACTCGCGATCTTCTCATGGTAATTCCCATATTAAAGAAATGTTACCTCGAGATAGTAAAACCACCGCTAAAATAGGGCACTTATCAAAAATCGATCACGAGTTTAAATGTGCATCGTTTCCTTACCGATAACATGCTTCTTAGTACGAACGTGTACTTGTACAGAATGCCCTGCAATTAATTTTTGTGTGACTTGATCTGTAGAAAAGTTGCAATCTGTTTTGAGCGGCACTGTCCGCAGTCACCGAGTGTTGTGGCAGGATTTGTATTACACGATGAGTGCTCTGTCTATCGGGAAGGCGCTAGCACAGATTAGGCGCTAGCGAGCTCAGAACTGATACAGCTGTATTACGCTTTAGAAGAAAAATGCAGCAGAGCTGGCGAAGTGAATAGAGTAGAATAGCTAAATGTTCACTATTTTTTTTCTTGCATTGAAACCTATATCAATTTTATTTAACACACAACTGAATTTCATGCACTTATGACTCATTTGTGATTTTTTAGTTTTTCACCTAACTATTCCTTTAAGAATTTTCTGTTACACAAAGTATCGACTTAACCCGCGGTGCAAGACGTTTTCCGTCAAAATATTCGGTCTGGAAATCATCCAAGAAGAACTTCGGTTGCACTGTTCCGCATCACCACCAGTCATGATTTCTTATACAAATACCTGGAAGAGAATAGGAATCAAGAAATGCTAGATGCCCCTTGTGCAACCAAGGAGACCACGATGCGCCACACTTGATTGCAGAGCTTTGGGAACACGTCGACATATGTTACAGCTTGAAGCCGTGACATCTTGGCTCGTTGTACTTTTATGTTTGAAAAGAAAGCAACCAGGTTGTGATTCGCGGCCTATAAACCTGTTTAAACATGATTGAGCTTGGAGTTAGTGACTGATAACGTATCTAGGCATAATCATTGAACATGTTGATGGGTGATGAGGATCGCCAAAGTGTGCCCCGATAAACACGATCCTTCTTTTGTCACCCTCGCCGCTTACAGAAAACAATGTACCCACGACTTCTGGTATTAGTTTAAAAAAAGTTATGTATTTATGGTACTTGAGTATCTTGTTAGTAGCTCTGAATCATGCATTCTACGATTATACTCTCGTTTGTGATATAAGCACTGACATCTAATAACTATATAGACGTTATACACTTCAAAACGTTTTTGAAATAAACTGAAACTGATAATGAAATGCCAATCTAATTGTCAAATAATTTGTATTCATTGGACCGTTGGTGTAACTATAACTCTTCAATTAGATCGAGATAGAGAGAGCAATGAATAATCCAAAACTAAATCTTATTTGAACTAGTATTAAGAAATACATATATTGTGATACAATTTTTACATACGATACAGTACAATGTACATAGTGGTACTCTGCGTGCCAACCTAAGAAGCACCCTGCCAATCACTAACCTCAAAGGGAGGCGATGTATTGTAGAGAGAGATCATAAATATCAATCATCCCATTATTCAACAAAGCACTCACCTTCTCAGCCGGTACCGACAGCTAAATGTGAAGAATGTCGCCTCGACAATTAAGTTACAAGTGAAGACCAAGTGTATGTTTCTAACCGCATCGTCTTCACGTGAACTAACGGTCCACCACGGCTAAACACACCGCCGCCACGCCGTTGGTTAGCTGCCAAGCAAGGTCTCCTTGATCTCCGCCTAGAGGAGGCTCGTCGAACTCCCAAGTTTCGACGAGCCTCCGCCAGGCGGAGATCAAGTGGACGTTGCTGCTAAGCGGTATAAAGGTCGGTTTTTCACACTTAGATTTAACATTTAAGGGGAATGTACACTGAAAATTCTCGATTTTTGAGAAATTCCCGTTTTTTTTTTGCATTTTGATTATTGTTCCCTTGTTTATCATTAAACAAAGTAGTAATTAGAGTCAATGTTTCCTAATGTGTTGAAATAAATGTAAGCTGCAGCGGCGTGAGCGGTTAAACCATGTTACAGCGAGCAAATCGGCGTTTCACAAGGCTTTATTTCAGTACAATTTTTTTTACGTTTCTAACAATTCTTTTCGCTAAAACGTTTACACAAATGGACTTAGATCATTGATGTTTTGTGTGTGTACAAACAAGATACAAATGCAGACAATTAAAAGGGGATTCTGGAAAAAATGTTTGGTTTAATTTTTAAAAAATGTTGAACATTTTTTTTATGAAAAATGCACATAAAAATATAATGTTCATAATTAAAAATGTATAACTTGAGTTGTAAACAAAAAATTGAAAACCCGGTTTTTGATTGTATCAATTGCACATTCGTTAACAGAAAAATAAATTCAATTTAAAAAAAAAACAGAAGACAATTTTTTTTCTTTTTTTCTTCATGCAACTTGAGGTTAATCCAAAATTTGAAGCATTTATCTTAATAAGTAGCTGAGATACTATTTTCAGTGTACATTCCCCTTAACTAGATTTAACAAAATGAAATCAAGCCAAAAGCATTTACACACCTTCCTAGAATTTAAGATTTAAGAAGACCATAGCAACGTTAGCTCTTATACGTAAAATTCTTAGCCCAGCCAATGAGAGGTGACGTTTTATAAATCGGACCAATGGTAGCGATCCTAAATAAAACAGTTTGTAAAATAAAACAAATCTTAAATAAGTGTGTAAACTGAGCTTTACTAAATCTTTTAGAAAATGTCTATATGTGTGATATCTATATGAGTCTAATGTTCCGGTTTTATTTTGCCATATTTGGATAGTCCTGGTGGGTCCAAACACCAATACACCAATACTATCTTTAGTAAAAGGTAAAAATTAAAAGATAATGCATAAGAAAACTCAGACAAATCTATTTCAAACATTCCACCAAATGTGGAACGGTGGTTTTACAGATGCGGCTATATCAATAAAATGTCATGCTCAAATTAAAAACAAACATGTTTTTATGTTGTGTAATAATATAATGTTTTGTGCACCCTTTAAAATCAACGAATCATATAATCAAGTATTTTAGGTATTAAAGTTTATAATTATACCTACTTCAAATCGTTTTTTTTTTATTATGATCGCAATGACAAATATTGTTTTAAGTTTCGCCATAATTGGACACCCGCGGTGAGCTCACCCAGCAAACGCATTTAAGATAAAATGTAACAATGGAAAGATAGTGCATCAGAGTACTCGAATACTGTTTCAAACCGTTCACCACAGGGAACGCCTGTGGGAAAGGGAAACTCTGAACATTTTATGAACACAACAAATGTGTAAATAATGTTTTGCGCAAACTTTAAAATAAAAGAGTCATATACAATTTATACATATTTGTCATTACATACAAAAATGTTCATTTTCTGTCAAGAACTGCAAGTTTTATTACTACCGATTTGTATTGGGTTATTCGGACCTCCAAAACCAAAACAATCCATCTCAGGAAACTAGTTAACATCACAAGTCATTATATAACGGTACTTAAAACTACTTTCAGATATTTAATCGTTTTTTTATTGTGGTGGGGGGGGGGGGGGGGGGGGCTGAAGGTACACAGTGGGAAAATACGCTAAAAATAAAAAAATAAAAATCCCAGTTTTGTGTACCGCTTAAAGTAGATAAATCTTATTATCTAAAGTACATAGGTATACAAATTGAAAATAATTATTTATTTAAACAGCCAACAACCTCAAATAGTTTTCCGGTTCTTATGGTGCCACATTTGGACACCCTTTTTGGGTGCGTCCACGGTCCACCAAACCCATGCTGACTAACATGTGAAAATCAAAAGTAAATAGATTAAAGAAGACGGCCCAAGCACAGAATGTGCTGGGTTTAAGCTCAACTAAACTCGCGCGTATTTCGTCACCAGTCCAAATTACTTCCAGCTGGTAAACCCATTCACGTATAGGAATATTCAGCAGTTCCCTACGCAAATACGTTCCGGCTTGTTATGCAGGCTTAGTACTGATCAATTGGCTGGCGGAGCTAACTGTGGGGATGCCCGCGGTTTGAATACAAAACATTCAGGGTGGCTTTTAGCTGATCCTCCATATCGTACACACGGCTACTGTACACTTCATGAAGACACAGCATTACAGGACATTTGCTTTTCATCATTGAAGTTGGTTGCTCAATGATATTGGCGTATCATCTTATTTTATACAAGCCGTAAATAAGTAAGGAAACTCATTATAGGGTTAATTGTTATAATTAAGCGAGCGAAGCGAGCGTCTCCACGAGACTCTTATGGCACTTCGTTCTGTTTTTTTTTTTTTTTTCGTACTAGACTCTTATGGCACTTCATGCTGTTTGTTTTTGTTTTGTTTTTATGTCTGTCGATAGCGGTCGAACGGAAAGTCCGATCAACTTGAAGTTTGGACCATCCACAAGCCTCGATGTGGATTGAAGGTGTATAGTTTTGAGGCAAAATCGTTCGAAAAGTTACAAAGTTACACTCAATAACTGTTAGTAACGGTGGCGGACCGCGGCGAAAACACTAGACAGAATGGCAACGAAAATTCTTAGCAACGCACTACACTGCATTCAACAATATCGGGAAGTATAATAGCTATGGAAATAAGAAAAAATTTTGAAATGCACATTCTTAAATTGTTGTTAATTGTTGTTTTTTATTAGCTTTGAGATCTTTTCGCCAGAACGTTCGTAGATATGGACGCGCTCGCTTATCAACGCGTCAAACAGAGCGTTTTCCTAGTATTAACGGAAAAAAGTATTCTTATGAAATTAATGCATAACTTCTTTGTAAATGAGCTCAAGCATTCATTGAACTTGGAGGAAGAAAACACTGACCAGTTAAAAATAAATAAATATATTTTGTACCCATGTACCAAACATGTGTCGCATATTTAAAAAAAAGATAGTAATAAAAAAAAAATAGTAGTAAAAATAAAAGCCAAGTTCTGATTGACAATGTTACATTTGTGAAGTGAATTTTTGTATATCCCTTAACATTCCATTGTTCACCACATAAGTATTCTGGAAATCAAATATTTATGTGATTCATATTGGTGCACGAATTGTTAAATCTATGGGAAATATTATTAATAAAATTCAATTTTTGTACTGACAATCGAAAACAATAGTACTAGAAGACATATACTTATTTCTATATTACTTAACTCATGCGCAATCGTGCCGCACGAATACACAAAATTTCACATTACGTTGAAGTTTGCCGTCAGTATCTCATTCTATAAAGTTATTAATCTTGCTGGCATGCTTACTCCCAAAAAATAAAAAAATTTGTAATTGGTTTTAGTTAACAGTCTATCTTTTATGCAGGCAAAATATAATTTGATAAATAATAAAGTAAACTGTTTAGAACAATAGTTCACCGTAAACGCTCCCAACAACATCCTATTTTTGTAAGAAATATAAAGAAAGGAATAATATTATATGAAAAAAATAATTTTTCTAACAAACAACGCTTATATTTAAATGCACTAAAAAGTAAAAATAAATTCTCGCCCAACAAATTTTTTCCTCACTCGGAAAATAAAAGCGTTGGGCGCTTTTCCTGCATAAACAGCAGAATACTGCAATCTATGTCAATACCGAAAGCGCCCAACGCTTTTATTTTCCGAGTGAAGCAAAAATTTGTTTTTTACTTTTTAGTGCATTTAATTATAAGCGTTGTTTGTTAAAAAATTATTTTTTTCATGTAATATTATTTTATACTTTTTAGTCTTAAAGAATCTTGCAATCGAATATATGCTCATTTGACGTGTCCGAATTTAGAAGACTGCATACTTGTGTACTTGTACTTGTTAACTTCACTCGCAAACTAGCGTGCTCGCATTGCAAACTTGAATTTCGGACAGTTCCGTTCATGCACGATCCAGCGATCGGCCAACAATGACATTCTTGCTGCATAGAAACATATCCGATGCTTTCGTCACGGATATTTGAGTCCCGAACAACCAGCGGTAATTCCGATGCCTGCATGTGGTTGGCCCATCCTCACTAGCTGTGACTAATTTCCCATATGAAGCTTATTGTTTAATTCATTAGTTATGGTGGATTTATTAATTAATTAGTGAATGTAAATAATTGATTCATATATAGTCATTTAGAAAATACGACTGTTTGAAAATTTTCAGCTCGATCGGATGTTGGGAAGTGGATGAAATATCGATTCCCACATGAAACTTTGATTAATTAATTATGATGGCTTAATTGATTATTTAGTAATTGTGACAATTGATTTATGTATTGTACTACGAATACGTCTGTGTGAAAACTTTCAACTCGATTCAACGTTGGGAAGTGGGTGAACCATCGATTTCCATATAAAACATTAATTAATTAATTTTGAATTATTAATTGACTATTTAGTAAATATGATAATTGATGCGTATATTGTCATTACGAATACGTCTGTGTGAAAACTTTCAACTCGATTCAACGTTGGGAAGTGGGTGAACCATCGATTTCCATATATAACATTAATTTACTATTTAGTAAATATGACAATTGATGCGTGTATTGTCATTAAGAATACGTGTGTGAAAAATTTCAGCTCGATCGGACATTAAGAAGTAAGTGAAATATCGATTATAAGATTCCGTCCAGACAGACAGACAAACACATGAAGCTAATATAAGCGTTGTAAAAAGAATACACTTTGTCATCACAATTCACAATGGTTATTTTGTTAATATTTAACTCCTCACTTAGAAATCCAAATAACAACTTCACTGGTGAAAAGGTTTTCAGATATAGCCTTATTTTGGGCGATAACCCCGTTTTTCTGTTGTGTAGGAAGACGAAATTTTTTTTAATTCTAAGACGCTTTCGCCAAAAGTAACAATCATGACAGGGTGTGAACTACAGTATATTGTGTGTGATTTATTTCCCAGACTAGAACTCAACACTTGCTCCGGTTCTATAATATAATATTGTACTGCTGTGCGCGTTTCTGATATATTGTTTTATACACTTGAACAATACAAGGTGTTAATGTTCAAGTGAAATATTCATTGCGAAATCCAAGCGTACAATATCAATGGTGGAACGTGGACTATCGGTCGAGCTCACTGAAATAATTAACCTACATTGGAAGGCAGCTTCATGCAATTAAGTTAAAGTTAAAATTTTCAATGAAGAATATTTGTCCCATTTTAAATCAATAGGAAGGAAGAAGGTAACAAACACTATACAAAAATAATACTAAATAAAATCTGCTTAGAAAAGCGAAAGACGAAATTAAATCACTTCAAAAGTAATTGCTTTCTAAATTGAAAAAAAAAAACTCAAAACCATATAAAACAATTTTCAGAAACAGTTGATGTTGTTTTTCTTATCTATGATTGCAATTATTCTAAGAGCAGTGTATAATCTAATATGTGTGGAGATTGCAAACAAGTCAAATCTTCGTTACATGAATAACTAAAAATGATCTTTTCATGTCTTAGTTATTCAACTAGCCTCCACGAGAGTTTAGTTTATTATAGATTCACATAAATCTGAATACTAAGACAAAAATAAGCGCTTATGGAGAAATGAGTGGACAAGGATGCGGTATAGATTAGAAGGTTTTCGGAAGAGGTTGTTTCAGTGACATGTCAACAATGATACACAACATCGAGAACATGCGAACTCCGTATAGTTTCGTTCACTACCAACTTCATCATACAAAATGTCTGGAAAAAAATACAAAATTAATTACTGAAAAACAAAATGTGTTTATTTATTGAATGAAATAATTGCTTACCCACGGTATTAAATGGTGTTTCACTTGTAAGTTCACATCGACGGTACCCACACTTGATAATAGTTTCAAAATTGAAAGTTTATCCGCCATGTTATAATAATTACAGGTATTTTTTTTGTAAGAGTAATATGATATGCAAATGATATGTTTGATTTACTAAAAAAAATCGCTTATCTGGCAACACGGAGCATTATGAGGAAATCCATTGAAAAACCAACTTGAAGGTTTCAATTTATTTAAAGAAAACATCTTAAGGGATTTAAATCATATTTCGTGCAATTATTGGCAACATATTGAGAAATACTATACACAATTTCTAAGGTTGTAAGATAAGGGGAAGGTACACTGAAAATCTTATCTTCTACAGATTATGAGAAAAAGTAAAAGTATTAATATTTTGATACAGCATGTATTTTCCCTAAAGTTAGTTTTGGAGAGAACAAAATTTTTTTTTTCATTTTTCAAAATTGTGCAAACAAATTTGTCAAAATTGTTGACAGCTAGGGAAATTGCTACTTCGTTTTCATTTTTCATTAAATTTTTTTTTATTACATTGAGATAAGAACACATAGAACACAAATTGGATGAGACTTTCTTCATAAATGTCTTATATTTCTTTCTGTATACCTTTACATTCACATATATTCAAAGTTTAAGATTTTAATATATATTTTATATTTATTTTTTTTTTAAACCAAACCATACATGGTATCCAACATTTGAGATACATGTTTTGAGCCTCCTACTATATTAAAACCATACACAAAAAACCAGATGTCTGTGGGGGGTCAGACAAAAAAAAGGAGTAGGGATTTGTAAATTGATAAATGTAGCAAAAAAGTTAAGAAGTTACAGGCCGTTGAATGCATGAATTCACGCAGTTCAAGCGCGCAGAGACACAACATAATAATTTATTTGGCATATAGTATTAGCGTGAACTTAAAATCAAATTGCTTTAAGAGAAAACTGATAAAATATAGTATTTAATTTAAAAAAAAAAAAAAATGACCATCAGCGAAATGTTGTGGTTACTACAGTATTTTCCACCTTGGAAAGTGAAGCGGCAAATAGCCACATCAAGCTACTCAGCACTGCGGGGGTGGACCGTTTATTGGCCTTACTATCGTATTTAATTTTCCACCTGTCAATCAGCCCTAATTCGCTGATCTTGCCATCATCCCTTTGTATAGGGAACCAAAGTGGGCGTTGACTGGTTCACACGCGTCTCCCGTTCCTATCTAAATAAGCCGTACTTGATTTTTTGTAAGCGCTACCGCCTGTACCAGAGAACGTACAAGAAGCACATGCACATTCTAAGAAACTGTGAAGTGTCTTATTTACAATGATACAAAACACTTTTATTAATCTCAAGTTTATATAGGTATACTTTCTAGTTGAAGTGAACGCTGCTTGCACAGTACAGTGTTGACAAATCTCAAATAAAAAACGTAAGCATATTTTTATAGCCTACGCCCGTGACAACAATTTGCACTTGCTTAAGCAATGTGTCTACTGCTGCTATGAATTGTTAGTACAATAATGTTTCATGGAAATGCCAAAAATATGTTTAAAATTGCATGTTTTTCAACCCGTGAAAACAATATTGCAACCGCTAGGTCGGCAGCTGTGCGGAGTCTGCCAAATTTGATGGTATTCTCGACACATTCACACACATATCTCGTACTAATTTAAATTTGGGCTGCGTTCAGTAACCAACTGATAAATCATATTGAGCAGTATGAACCGTCGAATAATGTGATACAATTTGTTTTCATAAATTTTGTGTGTATCAAAAGATACAGCGAGTTACATTTTCGTTATACTCTTATGAACGCGCGGGGACCTGTGAGCCAAAAACCTTCCCGCCTTCGAAACTTTGGTTCCCTATTGACATTTTTGGAGTAAACATTCGTGTATTGTAAAAGCTCAAACTAGTTATTTCGGTAAGCCACCCTGTTTGCTTACAATGAGGCAGACAACTGACCGAGGGGGTGGTGACGACAAGCAGTAACTCATTACTTCCAGTCGTCAACCACTAGTGACGTTTTGACACCTCTCGTGACAACTCAATGGCTTTGAGAGCGCTGTTTACCGCTCCTCTTTCCAAGGTAGAAAATAGTTTATACCAAAGTATTCAAAAACAGTTTCAAATCTTTCACCTTGTCGGGAACACAAAACAGAAAAATGTATGCATAATGTTTTGTGCACACAGTAAAGTAAAAGAATCATATCATCAAGTATTTTGAGTTAAGGTTACACACTGTCAAAAATTATCATTTATTCTAAAACTTATAAGAGATACAAATCTCTTTACTTCACCATGTTATTTAGAATTGGACACCCTTGGTGGTGCACCCCCCAACCATGCTAGCATTGAGTTTGTTTAACAAACTCAATGATGTTAGCTATAACAAGGTCAAATCGAAAGTCAATTTCAAACCTTCCGCATCGGAATGGAGGGTTGGGGTCTAAGCTCTATATTATTAGAGTTTTATCATCAAATAACTTGATCCTCGACAGGACATTATACATCCCCGTGGGAGCAGCATGTATTATATTAACTGCGTGACGTGGAGCACATTGCATACAACACGTACACTTATTTCTTGCACTCACTAATATATGGCTCGTGGTTATAGGTTGAAGGGTCAATATTTTGTTAGCTACACATTGTTAAAAAACCTGAATTAATTAACCCTAATTTAGACAATCAAAGCAAAAGTTAATCTTCTCAAACGTTTAATAAAAAATGTATTTAATTTTCCACAACTGGAATTTTTGTTATAATTAGATCCTAATAACATCTGCAGTCATTCCGGCAAAACTGTTAGTTAGGTTATTCGGGTTATGTTGAAACATATTGTTTCTTGTGGAACATTTGCTAAATTACTTTATAATAATATGTTATCCATATAAGAACTACCTGCTCAAAAATACGGTAATGGAATAAATACAAAATGTTTATCAGCGATACATGTACTTATCTAATTAGTTAAATGTATCTTTTTTTGTTAGTATATTTGTATATATATTGTGTCGTTTTCTGCTGAAAATATATTATGCAACCTACAACAATATTAATTATTATTGTATTTGATATAACATTCATGAGCAAACTTCCTGTTGTATTTGATGTGACGTTATGTAATGTTATGTCATATCATGACATGTTATGTTATACATATATATTTAAACACTAATACTTTCGTGACCTGGATTTATGTTAATAAAATTAAAATATTTGCGAGTTAGTCGGCCACGTCCTACCTCCACATCATTCCGACGTTTCAGGGACGTTGTGGTTCCTATCCTCAGGGTGTCAAACTCCAACTGAATTGAAAACAACTGAACACTGATCAGTTGGATTTTGTCACCCTGAGGATAGGGACTACAAGGTCCCTGAAACGTCGGCATAATTTGGAAGTAGAACGTGGTGGACTAACCCGCTACTATTTTAATTTATTAATATATATATAAATATGTTAATGTATATGTGCCTCCAGAAGATGGCAGGATGTACCTGCCGAAACGTCGAGTAAACCGGTTCTTTTCAGAACCAAACACTCATCCGAGAGGGCTTCATACAACAAAGACGACATGCTTATATTTATATTTAACAGGACCGAGGTCCTGGCCACTATAGTTCGTGTCAAACCAACATCCACGCCGGTAAAGTGGTCTTCTCAAAGGGAGGCTTATTTCCCGTTGACTGCGCAAGGTTGTAAACGTCAAGTTTGTCACCGGAAAGGATGCACAGCTTTAAATAAAGTGGCCATCCGCCGACGGATGTCCAAGGGTAAGCCACCCCCTTGACAATAGCGAAGAGGTACGCTATTACCTGAGACGAGTCCTCGGAAGCGTTGAAGGTCCATGTGGTTCAGAGCTGTCTTTGCGATAAATGATTTGCAAAATAAAGGGGACGATACGATTGATATACTTGCTCTTCAACAATACGAAGCACTTCCTTTAGATCACATTTTGCGGGCATGGATGTTGGTTTCAGACGATCTTTAGTGCAAATTGAATAGATTATATAATATAGTGTTGATAAAGAAGAATGGCAATGAAGTAGGGAGGAAGCGAAGCCTAGTACCGGCACGTAGCCTACTCCTGTCAAAAAGTATAAAGGAGACCATCGGTTTTACGTCTTATCGGAAAGGACGGTGTAACTTTGACCAGTTATATAGGTTCCGCCACTAACCTGGACTGCAGAGCAGTTGACGAGAAGAACGACGCTGTTCAAAATCAATCGAACCCTCCAATCTACTTCACCAACGGTAACTTCACCAAGGGAAAAGAGTAGTGAGCCAATCACACACCTTCTGCCTGACCTGGCCCGATGTTGCTTAACTTCAGTGTTCGTATGGAAAGTGGCTAAGCGACCACGCCTAAACTGTTCGCTAAAATCTACTTATCTAGATCTCCTGGGGCCCAATTCTCGAGCGGATTCAAGTAAACTCACATGAGGAGTTGGCAGTTTTAATAACTTGTTATCGATACGTTTTTTCAATTTCGTTTTACGATTTGGGATATCAGCGGAAATATGGTAGCGAGAACATAAAACCCACATTACACGGTTCAATACATTCGCCAAATATTGAATTCAAGGACAAAAAACATCAATTAATAGAAGTTATATTGTTGCAGTTTTTTAACAAACTGTTGTTGATTCGCTTTTGTTCTTGAATTCAATAAGTTTGACGAAAGTAAGCCTGTATTACACGGTCAAACTTTTTCATTCAACTCCTTGAATTCAAGGACAAAAGCGCATCAATGAATAATTCCTATTGTTGTATTTTACTACATACTGACTGTTTTTGATGCGTTTTTGTCCTTGAATTCAAGGAGTTGGATGAAAAAGTTTGACCGTGTAATACAGGCTGTGTAATGTCGGCATAAGTAATGTAAACCATTTTTCCACATGCGAGTTGACTCGTACATGCTCGAGAATTGGGCCCCTGCCTGACTCATACTCCGTGTAGTTATTACGGCATTCGAAGCGTCTGTACAGTGTACAAGGCTCTACAAAGCTCGAGATGCTAATTGGGCCCCTGCCTGACTCATACTCCGTGTAGTTATTAGGGCATTCGAAGCGTCTGTACAGTGTACAAGGGTACAAGGCTCTACATAGCTCGAGATGCTAATTGGGCCCCTGCCTGACTCATACTCCGTGTAGTTATTACGGCATTCGAAGCGTCTGTACAGTGTACAAGGCTCTACATAGCTCGACATGCTATAATCAAACTAAGCATGTTTGCTTTTAGAATTTCTTCGAAAATCGATGATTTGAAAATTGATATGTTAGTTAATAGTGGGAGAGACTGCCATTGATATTGATGTTGTTATGATTGCAACTCCACGCACCATAGTACGTGGACATGAAATAGGATCCAAATTGAAAGCCTCATATTCTGCTCATATAGGATTTCTATGATTTGCAATGGATCTCAAAAATAATGAAATTTGAAAGTTTGCGACCACGAAACCACTTTTTTATTACAGGGCCTGCGGACTGAGGGTAACTTTGCCGGTTTCAAAATCACTATAGTGATTAGGTCATCATGAACATACAATAAATTTGTTCTGTCATTCAGATCCCTTCAGCATTCACCCATATGCTCCAAGTGAGCCGACATAACTTATAGTTAACGTATATTCATTTAGCTCGTGTACACATACTACCAAAGATTGATACTACTAATAGTAAGTTATGCAAGATGCTATTCACGAGGTGATTATTTGTGACGTCAAAATAATATGAACCCTGTATAAGTGGACTGAAGCCATGTACAAGTGCTTTGTACTTATATTATGATGCCATTCGCTGACACAGGAAATATTATATTTGTATACTATGTTCGACCCTCAAAAAATAGAAATAGAAATATACAATTTAAACTTGGTAATATTAAGCATAATTTAATGGATTTTGTCTTTTATTGATTCAACCTGATTCGTGATTGGACTTCTGGGGCTTTTGTAAA
Source organism: Isoperla grammatica (assembly GCA_945910005.1). Taxonomy (NCBI): domain Eukaryota; kingdom Metazoa; phylum Arthropoda; class Insecta; order Plecoptera; family Perlodidae; genus Isoperla; species Isoperla grammatica. The sequence goes on along the minus strand of OX246737.1, from coordinate 72,563,528 downwards.
TTGCTAAATTCAAAATCATGTAATGAATTTAGTGCACTCATGTAAGCGCCAGGCGATACGTTTCCTTGTAAGGTATATTTTAACTGGTATTGAGGAGCGAAAGGGGATCGGATACATTTAATCCTCTACATTCTACACAAAATGAGGAAGAGAGTCGAAACTAGGATCATGCTAAGTGTAAACATAATTAAACATGACTGGAATTGGATTAACAATTCATGAGTACGTATTAGAGATCAGCCAAATTTTTCTAATACTGGAGTAAAAAACAAATGAATCATTTTCCATAACTCAATGAGGCGTAACAAGTCGACGTAGGAACTCAGTTTCATGCACGGTCGGTGCACGATCTTACAACAAGTCAGATAGTACTGATATTTCAAATACGTATATCCTATAATATCGTTCGAAGTCGTCAGATTAATCACCTTCTGATTCACTGGAGTTCTCATGCTGGGTACCAATATTTGGACAGTCCTTCAGCTTACAAGCGTGGGTACACTTCAGCTGATTGGCCAAACACTCATAGGTCGGCATCTTGCAAACATGGCAACAGTTACAGGCTAGGAGATCCATAACGGTCAAAGGTACTGGAGTTCCAATCATCCACTCGTTGCTCAGATCTCATTTTGCCGTGGTTTCCCATCCATAGCCACGCGGATCAGGAACATCAGGGTTAGCATCCAAACAACGTATCCAGACCGCTGTTTGGTGGTTAGCTCGCAGCCGCAGGATTTGAAGCAGTTGACAATAGTTTCAAGGTGGTAGCTGATTAGACTTAATATCATCACATTTACTTTTAAAAAGCTCGTAGGGCAGCTGGTTGACGCTTGACTACCAAAAATCAAACACACTTCGAAGATGTGTAAAAACTAGCGAGTTCGTTGGGATTCGAAGTATGTAATTCCCTCCCTGACCTCCATGCACTGGTTGTGACAAAGGTTGGAATTCATAGTCGGCCACTTCACCTAGAGGCACCCAATGTTCCTATGGATATGTTTTCTATATGGGAAATGATATGTATGAAACTGTTACCTTGTTAACAACGGGCGCATCTATAGGTGTAGGGGACGACTATGAGTTCCAACCTGAGTGAGCTCATTCAGTGGTAAAGGGAAAAAGAGAACTTTGAATATCATGAGAAAAAACTCGCATTTCTGTGTCAAGCTAAGCAAGATGGGTCAGAAATGGAGAGTTTCTATCGATTTCATCAAAAAAACTCGAAGAGTTTGTCTGTAAACTCTGCTCTTTGACCACGACTCTGTCATGCGTCAACCTACTGCGCTACGAGCTTTTTAGAAGTAAGTGTGATGATATGAAGTCTAATCAGCTACCACCTTGTAACGATTGCTTACTGCTTCATATCCTGCGACTGTGAGTTATCAACCAAACACGATCTATTGAACCGTTGCTTGGAAGCCAACCCTGATGTTCCTGATCTGTGTGGCTATGGATGGAAAACCACGGCAGAAGGAGATCTGAGCAACGAGTGGATGATTAGAACTCCAGTACCTTTGACCGTTATGGATCTCCTAGCCTGTAACTGTTGCCATGTTTGCAAGATGCCGACCTATGAGTGTTTGGCCAATCAGCTAAAGTGTACCCACGCTTGTAAGCTGAAGGACTGTCCAAATATTGGTACCCAGCATGAGAACTCCAGTGAATCAGAAGGTGATTAATCTGACAACTTCAATTTTGAGTGATTTTGACTTCAATTTTGATTAATTTGACGACTAGACAGTGACTGCTAGGACAGATATCATATCATACTATCGTATCACGTATCTCAGCATGGTCATGCTCTTTTCTAAAAATGTATTTTGTTGCAGTTGCACACCCATTTAAGAATACCCTGATGTCTGAGGACATTAATTAGAAATTCAGTAACAATCTTAAGTTGTTTATAAGTTATATGATAATTACATTCTCTTACGATTAAAACATGATATTATTATTCGTTATTGTAATTGCAGTTAAAATTCTGCGTCTTTAGAGTACCCACAAGTAATATTTTAGTTACTAGACCTAGTTTGACGATACTTACCTATTGACCTTTGACCGCCATTTTGAATGAATACCGTGCAAACAATGTAATTACAATAAGAACTATTCATTTTAACGTATTTATGAGTAAGTACGTTGATATAATGAATATTGGTCAATAAATCGAAGAAAATGTTAGAAATTACCCATTTTGAGGAAATTGACCCCAATCAAGGTCAAAAAAGGTAAGTAGGTAATTTGATTTTTTTATTTATTAACTTTATGCATTTATCTTACTTAAAAAGTATTTTTAAACTTGCAAACATTTTTCGTTATTTAATTAAAAATTATTTTAAAAATTACAAATTTGACCTTTGACCCTGGTTTTGACATAGAAAGCTGGATTTGCCAGAGGTATATCATGGTTTTTTGAAAAGTACTTGTCTCAAGCTTTCATTTGATATATGTCATCCTTTGACCCAAATTTTATACCGTCATTCTCGTTATGCAAAGGACTACTATGGGCATGGCCTGTTCAATAAATCGAAAAATTGTACATAAATACTACATTTTGCTATATTTAAAGTACGCCTGAGGTGGTCTTAAGTATTGTTATTAAATGTAAATTACTAGTAATGTATTACAGGCATACCTAATATTAACTAATGTAAATGATAATATGTACAGCTACGATAAATTAATGCACTCTAATTAGTTAATAATGCACGTGGTAGGCCCTAAGTGGTGTGAATCTAGCATCTGTTGTCTACCTCCTTCAATATTCACTGATGCTTGTTATATTTCAATACGGTGAATAAAGCAATAATAATATAAATACACCATTTGAGATGTAGGCGATGTATGCCTAATGAAATCCGTGTTTAGTTTGACTTGTACCACTGTTCGTATATAGAAAACATACCAGAGCTTCAAGTTAAGTAGATAAACAAACTATATATTTATCGCTTTGAAAACAATTCATATATTACATAGAAGACAATGACACTGAAAGCGTGCGCACTAAACAGACACGTGCCACGAACCAGAACTAGAAAATAAACCATCGGACCAAACACAAGAACGAAAATGCGAATACTAATAGTGTTATTGTGAAGGTGATCTCTTTCTTTCACGGACACTTCTTGATGATTGGTAATGTTTTGTTTGTAACCGCTTTTGACGCGGATGATTGGTACTCAACACTTACCAACATTTTGGAGTTATTTTAACTTGGATGCGCTTACACTATCGCAAGATATAATTTCAAAGAATTGCGAGTTTTCTCAAGAAAATATGGTTTGAATAGTAAAATTGGGTTTTATGTACTAAATTCCGGAAAAAATTCAATAATAAATATATAATTCAGGAAACAATATTATAATGTGATACCCAAAAATAATGTGAATATAGCAATATGTGAATTGTGTATTGTATATAGATGTGTTGTGAGCATTAAACAGTAATAATTTAGAATTTACTTTTTAAAAACATACCATCAATATTAGCACCTACAAATAAGAGAACACGTTAATTTTACTTCACATTTTAACTAGAAATGTATGTGTCATATTTGTGGGAAATTAAATTGTTTAATTGCTTTGTGTATAATAAGACTAAGTGGCAATTATTGTGGAGAGTTAGCACAAATTAACTGCTTTTAGTGGAAATGAATAAACATTACTTATTTTTATAATTGCTACTTTCTAGCATTAATTAGCAAAATTAAAATGATTAGACACACTCAAAACGTATCAAATGTTCGACAAAGTAACTAAAACGAAAGCCATATAGAAAAATGGGAACGTTTGCTAAGCTCGTTCAATAACTTCCTTTTCGTGCACTACCCACTTGAAGAAATGTTTCCATCCAGTTATTAATGTACGCAAAACGCACCCTGGTTATACCAGCTCGGCAGGCGAGCCCGGTATATGAGCCACGTATCACCATAATTTACAAAACGTTGAAAGAAGCTTGTCAGTGGTTTCCAAGTAACGCTTTGTCACTGTCAGCTCTCAAGTGTCACATCTACATCATGGTTTCAAGGGATCTCAGACATAACGTTTTTGCAAATTTAAACTGTATAATATATCCAAATACATGAGTGAAAAAGAGCTCTTCAGACTTGTACAATATATTTCAACTTGTATGTATGTTTTATAGATGATTTTCGCCAATATGCTTCCTTGCAGATACATAATATATTCATTTTATGGATTATATATCAGCAAATCAAAACTGTACAATGTAATTACTTTTTGTAATGAATCATCATTTGCATCGGTGTGTTTTGGTAGTTTATTTAATACGTCATTATTTCATGTCGTGAAGTTTACCACTTGAATCACAATTCAATCGTTCTTTGATCAATGATTCAGTATAGCAATCGTACAACGGAATATTGTAACAAATAATCATCTACCTTGTTTCATTCAGTCAGAGTACATTCGTGCAAATATTATTGGAGGTTCATTTGTATTACCTCTTGAATCACAATCCATGTCTGTCCGGACTAAAAGCGTACCATGGTATTACCAATGATTATAAAGGGCCCTATACCCTCTATAATCTTTGGTATTATTTTTTCGTAAAAACTGTCTGTCAAGAGAAGTTATATGGCTTAAACGTAGCTCGTTTCAGACAAAGTTATCAGGATGGCTCAAAGGCGTTCACATAGGTTGATCAATGGGAGGGCACAATAAATTCCCGGCCAAAGGACTTCCCGGCGGCGCCAATTGGGGGGGTGAGGGGGGGGGGGAATCCCCCCTACAAAATAGATCTGCAGGCGAATTTTTTTAAACATGCCCTTTTTAATGTGTTATTAAGCGTATTAGGAGGAGTACAGACTGTCTGTTGTATGGTTTACTTTTATCAGTGATATCATAGTTACAAAGTGATGGAAGTTGTCAGTCACAAAGTCAGTCACAAATCATGTATTGTATTGTAAGCTGTTATTATATTGTATTGCACTAGTGGGTCGCTGACCCGTTGTCAATAAAGATCCAATCAATCAATCAATCAATCAATCAATCAATCAATCAATCAATCAATCAATCAATCAATCAATCAATCAATCAATCAATCAATCAATCAATCAATCAATCAATCAATCAATCAATCAATCAATCAATCAATCAATCAATCAATCAATCAATCAATCAATCAATCAATCAATCAATCAATCAATCAATCAATCAATCAATCAATCAATCAATCAATCAATCAATCAATCAATCAATCAATCAATCTAAAATCTTGGTGGTAGGGCAACAGGCGATGTTGAGGCTGGTCAGCTCGTTCCAACGTCAATCCAATCTAGGACTTCAGATAAGATTAGAACTTTTATGTCATACATAATTTTTGTCGCCCTTACGACAGGCAGTGTCAATGTCCGGGCCAAACGGGCCAGGCAAACAGTGAAAGTTTGAGGAATATATTTACAGACATTTCTACTGTGTTGTGACTTGTGAGCAAAACGCTACTAAATATGATTTTCCAATGTAATGCCTCATTTTGCAAAACAACACCTATCCTAATGGGCGCTGGGCGGGCAACTGTCCCCCCTTGCCCCTTCCTGCGCACGCCAATGGATGACTTGAGTTTCATATTACTCCTTCCTCCAATGCACGACTATAGGTAACGACTTTTGTAAGGGATAACAAAATCGAGAAACACACCAGACACAATTCTTCCCAGTATAATTCAATTTTAAAAACGGAAAAACTTTTCAATTTCCCTTCAACGTTTTTTCTTGCGATAGCACGTCTCTCTTTGTTTGGGTGCCGAACTTTATTCTTATAAGTATTCAGTGGATTTTCTGCCGTCGAGGAAGCAAACGTAAATACGGGTTCACACACTCTGATAAGGACTATGTCTAGAAGTTGAACTTCTGGAAACGTGTGGGCCTACCAGCGTCCACACTCCTCACGAAACTTCAGATAGTGAAGAAGCTAACACTAGCGCTATGGCTAAGAAGAGATAACTTACTTCTCACATTTATCCTTATACGTATTTAGATTCTTGTCCAGCCAATCATACTGTACAATCATAATATATAATAATGTACAATGTGACGTGCCAAAAAAAATGCAGGTGCACACCACTCGGCAGGCCTGACGCACTTACCGGGCCGGACCGACTCAGTGGAGATGGGGGGTGGGCTAAGTTGCGGCTCGTCTTCAGATGGTGGGCGCCACTTCGTTTCGAGTAGATGACCTGTAGGGGATATTGTAGAAGGAACGAAGAAATTCTACGTTGAAAAATAACCCCAGTTCATGAGAGAGCAAAGACAGAGATTTATTATGAGAGAACGACTGACGACAAATGGACAATGGTGGACAAGACACAGCTTGAGAGACTTCAGTCGATAAACACGAGAAAACAACACAAATGGTTCATTGACAAAAATACAATATAAGAAAAATAGAAAATACTTGTTTAGTTAAATACGCTACCCTTGATGGGCGTACGGTACATTAAGTTTACACGTTCGCTCTTCTTGAGCCTATTGTGACAATACACAAATACTTAATAATAGTAAGGTAGAAAAATATGGAATAATCGGTAGGCCTTACAATGTAACTGTAGGTTAAAGCTTTTAAGCTCGGGCCTTCATGGGCACTGGGAGACTCAAAGCGACTAACCCTACGTCATGTAATTCCCTATCTCGGTCAGCCACGGACACTTTGAGATTCTAAGTACCCGTCAGTAACTTCTCGCCCTCACATTCGCCACGGAATAGGTTGAGGTTCAAAGCTACTACGGTACGTTAGTTAGTACATACAGAAGAGGCTACGTGCCTACCTAGCAAGACAAGTTGCCAGCAAATCCATCGGCTCTACCGGCCGTGACTATTGCTATCTTAAGACTAACAAGTTACTAAGATTACGCTACAACTAAACATGGGTTATGATACGGACTTAAATTTAAACACAAAATGGTGATCACCTTACACTGGTTGTTAAGATGCATGAGAATTATTACTAGTTAAACGCTGAATGCTAGTCTGTACGTCAGGCTTAAATCCGCTACAAGCGTGTGGGTATCAGACCCGGATGCTTTGATCGTACAGACCTTAACGGCTTAGATCATAATTACATTAACAGGGTTATACAAGGTTACTATACACTTAGCCTAGGGGATTTTCCCCCTGCTCCGGCTTCTAGTTACAGGATAATGAATAACGCTCTACCTTGGTAGGCTTGTACACTGGTTCACTAAGTTAGCATATGGCCTAACTGAAATGTAAGCATGTAGGCTTCACGCCAGACACGTAAGTCTACATATGGTATGACTGAATAGTAAAGTTAAAGTTCCTCCATTCACTAAGTTAGCATATGGCCTAACTGAAATGTAAGCATGTAGGCTTCACGCCAGACACGTAAGTCTACATATGGTATGACTGAATAGTAAAGTTAAAGTTCCTCCACATGCTGGATAAAAGTTGACCAGGCTTTATGCACGTGGGTAATTAGTGATTTCGAATTCGGGTATCTAAATGGTCAGCGAGGCCCTGCCTCTAGTGGCTCAATTACAGTACCGACATATCGGGGTTCTCGTGGACCGAACCTGGCTGGGGAAGTCTACGACGGAAATTCCCACGTGGTTGTCCGTGAAAATCCACCTCGCCGAGGAGCTTCCTAGATTAGGCCTAGGCTAGACTGACAGTCGCCTCGGATCGGATGCTGCTAGCCTAGAGGTCCGCTGCGTCGCACGCTCGCCCATCGGGAAAACTTCGACATGCCGGAAAATGTAGGCTAGACCCTCCGGAAAAATCCTATTTTCAAAGAGAAAATGGCCAATGTAATAAAACTATTTTCAACAAACGATACGTTAAGCCTAGAGACACATTCTCAGCTTCAACGCCAGATTAGATGGATGAACAAGGACTTACCACTGAATGGATTTACGAAATACAGGTTATTAAACCATGCGGCACGTAGAACGCCTCTGGTAGCTTACATGCTCGAGCAAAATGTAGCTCCGAAACACAAAGTTCTCTCAGGACTTCTCTCACGAAACAGACCAAATCTAACCTTCCTGTTGTGGCTCCTCAGCTATCGTCGTGCGATAGAGTCGAACGAAACTAGTGCTGCGCGGCGACACTTGGAACTTGCTCGGCTGCGTTAGGCTCTCACCGGCGGTGGAATGCGCGGGATTTCAAACGCCGTGCGGGACGTTCAAAACACTCGATCATCCGACGCTATGGAGAGGGGTCCCGTTGGCTCTGGCCGGCCTTCAGAACATGTGAGACGACCGGAATATCACTAGGGGCCAGCCCAGTGGATTCCCAGCCGTCACAACAATCATAACTGTAGATGTATTTTTGCGAGAGCAAATCAGATGAACGCTACTGTTGTAGTTTCTGTCTGTGAATCGCAACGGCTGTTCTTTAGTTCTTAGTCACTTTCTGTTATCCTTAGCAATTTGTGTGCACCAAATTGATTAGGGGACAACATACATACATTATGTTTTCAAGCGAGCGAAGCGAGCGTGTCCGTTCAACTTTCATGACACTCGTTCTGTCTGTTTGTTTTTCAAGATTTCAGTCTTCGAGTACTTTGACAAGTGAGTAGCGCCCTCTTCCCGTAAAAATTAGCACTATGGCGTGGGCGTGTAAAACAAAAACGGTTCCATGTTGTCCCGAAATTGACAGCAGCTGTTATTATATTTGCTGAAAATGGATGAATGAATGGATGAATTTGGAAGATATGAATGATATCGCCATAGTAATTCATTATTGGAATTAATTTTCAAATAGTTACTGATATGGACTGATAACCTACAGGCTGCAGCAGAAGACGTGAAACTTTTATTTAAAATAAGATTCGTTTGATTTACCGTCACTTTGTACTTTTTGACATTTACCCCACGAAATGACATGGAGTAAGTGCAAAAAGTACAAAAGGTGTAGCCAAATCAAACGAACCTATTGTTTACATCGGTACCGGAAGTCGTGCCCGGAAGCTGTCAAAGCAAACTCAGCGTAAAAATGAAAACCTAAACAACATAATTTGACTCGGATTGTACGATTTTCATTGGTTGAACTACTGTGGCGTTCCACGCAGCGATTGGTTGTTACTAACGCTTAACAATAATGAACTTTCTTAATCACTCGGTCTTAAACACTAAGGTTGGAATTCATAGTCAGCCCCTACACCTAGGGGCACCCATTGTTGCTATGGATTTGTTTTGTTTATGGGAAATAACATGCAAACAACTGTTACCTTGGTAACAATGGGCGCCCCTAGGTGTAGGGGCCGACTATGAATTCCAACCTAATCACTAGTAAAGTATGTGAACGCTTCAATGTAAATCGTATACTTAAAAAAAACTACTCGTTAGTCTTAGTCATTTTGTGTAAAGCTCTGTTTACACACTTATTTAAGGTTTAAGATTTTAATTTCCTAACTGTTAGGATCGCTACCATTGGCCGGATATATAAAACATCACCTCTTATTGGCTGGGCTAAGAATTTTAAGTTTAAGAGCAAACGTTGCTATGGTTTACTTAAATCTGAAAACTTATTAAAGTGTGTGAACGCTATAGTGCTTTTGAGTGACTTCATTTTGCTAAACCTTAAATCTTAAATAAGTGAGTAAACCGAGAATCGCCACTATAGCACGCGCGAGTTCGACGAGACTCCGCTCAAGGTATGCGATACGTTTAAAGAGCTCAAAATACTGACAGTTACAAATGTCTACATATACAGCGCAGCTTGCTTTGTAGTTGACAACCCGGAACACTTCAAAAACTTAATTCAACATAACCATAATACAACGTACAAAACCTCACTACAGTATCCCTCCTATAACTCCGCACATCTCGAGAAACATATTTACTAAGCTTATATGGGACGAAGAATTTACAACGCTATTGCCACTAAAATAATACACCTTAACATTTTAAAACCAAATCTTCAAATAAAACGAATAAAGCAGTTTCTCTAACAAACCACCTTTTGCAATCTAGCCTAGTTTTTCATGTATATAAATCTTCATATACTGTACTATAGTCTATTGTCACACTCTGTTCTGTTTGTACATAATATGATTTCCTTTTGGCAGAATAACAATATACACCTACAATTATTGCAATATATCGTGTACATGCCAACTTAATGGGTATCTACTATGTTTCATTAATCTTCCATTTCTATATTTATATTATCATCCTGTATTGCTTATATATTATTTCTTTGTATTTATAATATGTAAAATGGTGAGATTGAAGAACAATCCATTTCGATTGAACCTCGCCATTTTTGTTGTAATCATATTTTAACTATAGAATAAAGAACTACAACTACTACTACTACTACTACTACTACTACTACTACTACTACTACTACTACTACTACTACTACTACTACTACTACTACTGCTACTACTACTAATACTACTACTACTACTAGTACCACAACTACTACTACTACTACTACTACTGCTACTACTACTACTACTACTACTACTACTACTACTACTACTACTACTACTACTACTACTACTACTACTACTACTACTACTACTACTACTACTACTACTACTACTACTACTACTACTACTACTCCTACTACTACTTCTACTACTACTACTACTACAACTACTACTACAACTACTACTACTACTACTACTACTACTACTACTACTACTACTACTACTACTACTAATACTACTACTATTATTACTACTACTACTACTACTACTACTACTACTACTACTATACTTCTACTACTATTACTACTACTACTACTACTACTATTACTACTACTACTACTACTACTACTACTACTACTACTACTACTACTACTACTACTACTACTACTACTACTACTACTACTACTACCACAACTACTACTACTACTACTACTACTACTACTGCTACTACTACTACTACTACTACTAATACTACTCCTACTACTATTTCTAACAGTTGGCTTGGTCCATAAGGTAACAAGCGCGCTTGACATGCAGTCGGTCCCAAGATCGTCTTTATTTCTCGCTGATCTTAGTGGTTTGCATTGATAATACTCGTGCAATGTCTACTTTTATTTGTTTATGAGAACATTCTACTACTGGTCAGGAACAGCATTAATAGCTTGTTCCTTGTTTATTAATGTGTTCCATCTAACTCTACCTATAACTGCAAATATTAGAAGTTCTAGCTTGTCTCCAGTCAAAACATTTAACGTTGAAAGATAGCCCATGCAATATGGTATTATATATCTTCATATTAAGTTATTATGTTCCACCAAGTTCCACAATGTTTCAAATCTTTTCACATCTTTTCACCCAATCTTCAGCTCCTGTGTTGTAAGTATAGCTTCCACTTGCACCCGTTTCCACTGTTTCACTTTCCACACCTTACCGAATAGTTGCCTTCTAATTATTTGGGTAACTATTATCTACTTTTGTTTTGCTAGCGAAGTATTTACCTATATTGACATAGAAGTCAATAAATGAGTCAACAGGAACACATCGTCCCAATACTAACGCTAGGTTAACGTCTTTCGAATAGCGTACAATAATACGCAAGATGTGGTTTTGTAAGAACTACACATTCTGTCACAAATTGTTTAAAACGTTGCGTAATGTTTTGTTTATTGTTTTAAATAAATAGTAGTTAATCAAAATAACAACTATAGGTAGAAGATACATTATAAGTTTACAAGTCTTAGATTATCCAATCATTAGTTCTTATATTACCAAATCTAACCTTTTCACTTTTGGGTTGCTGGGAGTCGTTCTAAAAATATAACACAATTTAATATCACGCTGCTTCCAATGTGGGACGGCGTTTTCCTGTTAACCAAACACAGATCTCGTTTTCCTTTGAAGTTTTTCCTACAACATGTAAAACCGAGGGTAGACCGAGCGAATGTGGTGAATCACCCACCCTCGCGCTGATGATGTTGACTCTAGTCACAACGCTCCACGTGGAACAGACTCACTGTGAACCATGTCGACGCTCGCTGTACCCCCCACCCTCGTGCTGATGATGTTGACTCTAGTCACAACGCTCCACGTGGAACAGACTCACTGTGAACCATGTGGACGCTCGCTGTACCCCCCACCCTCGTGCTGATGATGTTGACTCTAGTCACAACGCTCCACGTGGAACAGACTCACTGTGAACCATGTCGACGCTCGCTGTACCACCCACCCTCGTGCTGATGATGTTGACTCTAGTCACAACGCTCCACGTGGAACAGACTCACTGTGAACCATGTCGACGCACGCTGTACCACCCACCCTCGTGCTGATGATGTTGACTCTAGTCACAACGCTCCACGTGGAACAGACTCACTGTGAACCATGTCGACGCTCGCTGTACCACCCACCCTCGTGCTGATGATGTTGACTCTAGTCACAACGCTCCACGTGGAACAGACTCACTGTGAACCATGTCGACGCTCGCTGTACCACCCACCCTCGTGCTGATGATGTTGACTCTAGTCACAACGCTCCACGTGGAACAGACTCACTGTGAACCATGTCGACGCTCGCTGTATCACCCACCCTCGTGCTGATGCTGTGACTCTAGTCACAACGCTCCACGTGGAACAGACTCACTGTGAACCATGTCGACGCTCGCTGTACCCCCCACCCTCGTGCTGATGCTGTGACTCTAGTCACAACGCTCCACGTGGAACAGACTCACTGTGAACCATGTCGACGCTCGCTGTACCACCCACCCTCGTGCTGATGATGTTGACTCTAGTCACAACGCTCCACGTGGAACAGACTCACTGTGAACCATGTCGACGCTCGCTGTACCACCCACCCTCGTGCTGATGATGTTGACTCTAGTCACAACGCTCCACGTGGAGCAGACTCACTGTGAACCATGTCGACGCTCGCTGTATCACCCACCCTCGTGCTGATGATGTTGACTCTAGTCACAACGCTCCACGTGGAACAGACTCACTGTGAACCATGTCGACGCTCGCTGTACCACCCACCCTCGTGCTGATGATGTTGACTCTAGTCACAACGCTCCACGTGGAACAGACTCACTGTGAACCATGTCGACGCTCGCTGTACCACCCACCCTCGTGGTGATGATGTTGACTCTAGTCACAACGCTCCACGTGGAACAGACTCACTGTGAACCATGTCGACGCTCGCTGTACCCCCCACCCTCGTGCTGATGATGTTGACTCTAGTCACAACGCTCCACGTGGAACAGACTCACTGTGAACCATGTCGACGCTCGCTGTACCACCCACCCTCGTGCTGATGATGTTGACTCTAGTCACAACGCTCCACGTGGAACAGACTCACTGTGAACCATGCTCGCTGTACCCCCCACCCTCGTGCTGATGATGTAGACTCTAGTCACAACGCTTCACGTGGAACAGACTCACTGTGAACCATGTCGACGCTCGCTGTACCACCCACCCTCGTGCTGATGATGTTGACTCTAGTCACAACGCTCCACGTGGAACAGACTCACTGTGAACCATGTCGACGCTCGCTGTATCACCCACCCTCGTGCTGATGATGTTGACTCTAGTCACAACGCTCCACGTGGAACAGACTCACTGTGAACCATGTCGACGCTCGCTGTACCCCCCACCCTCATGCTGATGATGTTGACTCTAGTCACAACGCTCCACGTGGAACAGACTCACTGTGAACCATGTCGACGCTCGCTGTACCCCCCACCCTCATGCTGATGATGTTGACTCTAGTCACAACGCTCCACGTGGAACAGACTCACTGTGAACCATGTCGACGCTCGCTGTATCACCCACCCTCGTGGTGATGATGTTGACTCTAGTCACAACGCTCCACGTGGAACAGACTCACTGTGAACCATGTCGACGCTCGCTGTACAACTCACCCTCGTGCTGATGATGTTGACTCTAGTCACAACGCTCCACGTGGAACAGACTCACTGTGAACCATGTCGACGCTCGCTGTACCCCCCACCCTCGTGCTGATGATGTTGACCCTAGTCACAACACTCCACGTGGAACAGACTCACTGTGAACCATGTCGACGCTCGCTGTACCACCCACCCTCGTGCTGATGATGTTGACTCTAGTCACAACGCTCCACGTGGAACAGACTCACTGTGAACCATGTCGACGCTCGCTGTACCACCCACCCTCGTGCTGATGATGTTGACTCTAGTCACAACGCTCCACGTGGAACAGACTCACTGTGAACCATGTCGACGCTCGCTGTACCCCCCACCCTCGTGCTGATGATGTTGACCCTAGTCACAACACTCCACGTGGAACAGACTCACTGTGAACCATGTCGACGCTCGCTGTACCACCCACCCTCGTGCTGATGATGTTGACCCTAGTCACAACACTCCACGTGGAACAGACTCACTGTGAACCATGTCGACGCTCGCTGTACCACCCACCCTCGTGCTGATGATGTTGACTCTAGTCACAACGCTCCACGTGGAACAGACTCACTGTGAACCATGTCGACGCTCGCTGTACCACCCACCCTCGTGCTGATGATGTTGACTCTAGTCACAACGCTCCACGTGGAACAGACTCACTGTGAACCATGTCGACGCTCGCTGTACCACCCACCCTCGTGCTGATGATGTTGACTCTAGTCACAACGCTCCACGTGGAACAGACTCACTGTGAACCATGTCGACGCTCGCTGTACCACCCACCCTCGTGCTGATGATGTTGACCCTAGTCACAACACTCCACGTGGAACAGACTCACTGTGAGCCATGTCGACGCTCGCTGTACCCCCCACCCTCGTGCTGATGATGTTGACTCTAGTCACAACGCTCCACGTGGAACAGACTCACTGTGAACCATGTCGACGCTCGCTGTACCCCCCACCCTCATGCTGATGATGTTGACTCTAGTCACAACGCTCCACGTGGAACAGACTCACTGTGAACCATGTCGACGCTCGCTGTACAACTCACCCTCGTGCTGATGATGTTGACTCTAGTCACAACGCTCCACGTGGAACAGACTCACTGTGAACCATGTCGACGCTCGCTGTATCACCCACCCTCGTGCTGATGATGTTGACTCTAGTCACAACGCTCCACGTGGAACAGACTCACTGTGAACCATGTCGACGCTCGCTGTACCCCCCACCCTCATGCTGATGATGTTGACTCTAGTCACAACGCTCCACGTGGAACAGACTCACTGTGAACCATGTCGACGCTCGCTGTACAACTCACCCTCGTGCTGATGATGTTGACTCTAGTCACAACGCTCCACATGGAACAGACTCACTGTGAACCATGTCGACGCTCGCTGTACCACCCACCCTCCTGCTGATGATGTTGACTCTAGTCACAACGCTCCACGAGGAACAGACTCACTGTACCATGTCGACGCTCGCTGTACCCCTCACCCTCGTGCTGATGATGTTGTCTCTAGTCACAACGCTCCAGGCTGAACAGACTCACTGTGATCCATGTTGACGCTCGCTGTACCCTCGTGCTGATGATGTTGACTCTAGTCACAACGCTCCACGTGGAACAGACTCACTGTGAACCATGTCGACGCTCGCTGTACCACCCACCCTCGTGCTGATGATGTTGACTCTAGTCACAACGCTCCACGTGGAACAGACTCACTGTGAACCATGTCGACGCACGCTGTACCACCCACCCTCGTGCTGATGATGTTGACTCTAGTCACAACGCTCCACGTGAAACAGACTCACTGTGAACCATGTCGACGCTCGCTGTACCACCCACCCTCGTGCTGATGATGTTGACTCTAGTCACAACGCTCCACATGGAACAGACTCACTGTGAACCATGCTCGCTGTACCCCCCACCCTCGTGCTGATGATGTTGACTCTAGTCACAACGCTCCACGTGGAACAGACTCACTGTGAACCATGTCGACGCTCGCTGTACCACCCACCCTCGTGCTGATGATGTTGACTCTAGTCACAACGCTCCACGTGGAAAAGACTCACTGTGAACCATGTCGACGCTCGCTGTACCACCCACCCTCGTGCTGATGATGTTGACTCTAGTCACAACGCTCCACGTGGAACAGACTCACTGTGAACTTGTCGACGCTCGCTGTACCCCCCACCCTCGTGCTGATGATGTTGACTCTAGTCACAACGCTCCACGTGGAACAGACTCACTGTGAACCATGTCGACGCTCGCTGTACCACCCACCCTCCTGCTGATGATGTTGACTCTAGTCACAACGCTCCACGTGGAACAGACTCACTGTGAACCATGTCGACGCTCGCTGTACCCCCCACCCTCCTGCTGATGATGTTGACTCTAGTCACAACGCTCCACGTTGAACAGACTCACTGTGAACCATGTCGACGCTCGCTGTACCCCCCACCCTCGTGCTGATGCTGTGACTCTAGTCACAACGCTCCACGTGGAACAGACTCACTGTGAACCATGTCGACGCTCGCTGTACCACCCACCCTCGTGCTGATGATGTTGACTCTAGTCACAACGCTCCACGTGGAACAGACTCACTGTGAACCATGTCGACGCTCGCTGTACCCCCCACCCTCGTGCTGATGATGTTGACTCTAGTCACAACGCTCCACGTTGAACAGACTCACTGTGAACCATGTCGACGCTCGCTGTACCCCCCACCCACGTGCTGATGATGTTGACTCTAGTCACAAAGCTCCACGTGGAACAGACTCACTGTGAACCATGTTGACGCTCGCTGTACCACCCACCCTCGTGCTGATGATGTTGACTCTAGTCACAACGCTCCACGTGGAACAGACTCACTGTGAACCATGTCGACGCTCGCTGTACCACCCACCCTCGTGCTGATGATGTTGACTCTAGTCACAACGCTCCACGTGGAACAGACTCACTGTGAACCATGTCGACGCTCGCTGTACCCCCCACCCTCGTGCTGATGATGTTGACTCTAGTCACAACGCTCCACGTGGAACAGACTCACTGTGAACCATGTCGACGCTCGCTGTACCCCCCACCCTCGTGCTGATGATGTTGACTCTAGTCACAACGCTCCACGTGGAACAGACTCACTGTGAACCATGTCGACGCTCGCTGTACCCCCCACCCTCGTGCTGATGATGTTGACTCTAGTCACAACGCTCCACGTGGAACAGACTCACTGTGAACCATGTTGACGCTCGCTGTACCACCCACCCTCGTGCTGATGATGTTGACTCTAGTCACAACGCTCCACGTGGAACAGACTCACTGTGAACCATGTCGACGCTCGCTGTACCACCCACCCTCGTGCTGATGATGTTGACTCTAGTCACAACGCTCCACGTGGAACAGACTCAACGTGAACCATGTCGACGCTCGCTGTACCACCCACCCTCGTGCTGATGATGTTGACTCTAGTCACAACGCTCCACGTGGAACAGACTCACTGTGAACCATGTCGACGCTCGCTGTACCCCCCACCCTCGTGCTGATGATGTTGACTCTAGTCACAACGCTCCACGTGGAACAGACTCACTGTGAACCATGTCGACGCTCGCTGTACCACCCACCCTCGTGCTGATGATGTTGACTCTAGTCACAACGCTCCACGTAGAACAGACTCACTGTGAACCATGCTCGCTGTACCACCCACCCTCGTGCTGATGATGTTGACTCTAGTCACAACGCTCCACGTGGAACAGACTCAACGTGAACCATGTCGACGCTCGCTGTACCACCCACCCTCGTGCTGATGATGTTGACTCTAGTCACAACGCTCCACGTGGAACAGACTCACTGTGAACCATGTCGACGCTCGCTGTACCACCCACCCTCGTGCTGATGATGTTGACTCTAGTCACAACGCTCCACGTGGAACAGACTCACTGTGAACCATGTCGACGCTCGCTGTACCACCCACCCTCGTGCTGATGATGTTGACTCTAGTCACAACGCTCCACGTAGAACAGACTCACTGTGAACCATGTCGACGCTCGCTGTACCACCCACCCTCGTGCTGATGCTGTGACTCTAGTCACAACGCTCCACGTGGAACAGACTCACTGTGAACCATGTCGACGCTCGCTGTACCACCCACCCTCGTGCTGATGATGTTGACTCTAGTCACAACGCTCCACGTGGAACAGACTCACTGTGAACCATGTCGACGCTCGCTGTACCCCCCACCCTCGTGCTGATGATGTTGACTCTAGTCACAACGCTCCACGTGGAACAGACTCACTGTGAACCATGTCGACGCTCGCTGTACCCCCCACCCTCGTGCTGATGATGTTGACTCTAGTCACAACGCTCCACGTGGAACAGACTCACTGTGAACCATGTCGACGCTCGCTGTACCCCCCACCCTCGTGCTGATGATGTTGACTCTAGTCACAACGCTCCACGTGGAACAGACTCACTGTGAATCATGTCGACGCTCGCTGTACCCGCCACCCTCGTGCTGATGATGTTGACTCTAGTCACAACGCTCCACGTGGAACAGACTCACTGTGAACCACGCTCGCTGTACCCCCCACCCTCGTGCTGATGATGTTGATTCTAGTCACAACGCTCCACGTGGAACAGACTCACTGTGAACCATGTCGACGCTCGCTGTACCCCCTACCCTCGTGCTTATGTTGTTGACTCTAGTCACAACGCTCCACGTGGAACAGACTCACTGTGAACCATGTCGACGCTCGCTGTACCACCCACCCTCGTGCTGATGATGTTGACTCTAGTCACAACGCTCCACGTGGAACAGACTCACTGTGAACCATGTCGACGCTCGCTGTATCACCCACCCTCGTGCTGATGATGTTGTCTCTAGTCACAACGCTCCACGTGGAACAGACTCACTGTGAACCATGTCGACGCTCGCTGTACCCTCCACCCTCGTGCTGATGATGTTGACTCTAGTCACAACGCTCCACGTGGAACAGACTCACTGTGAACCATGTCGACGCTCGCTGTACCACCCACCCTCGTGCTGATGATGTTGACTCTAGTCACAACGCTCCACGTGGAACAGACTCACTGTGAACCATGTCGACGCTCGCTGTACCACCCACCCTCGTGGTGATGATGTTGACTCTAGTCACAACGCTCCACGTGGAACAGACTCACTGTGAACCATGTTGACGCTCGCTGTACCACCCACCCTCGTGCTGATGATGTTGACTCTAGTCACAACGCTCCACGTGGAACAGACTCACTGTGAACCATGTCGACGCTCGCTGTACCCCCCACCCACGTGCTGATGATGTTGACTCTAGTCACAACGCTCCACGTGGAACAGACTCACTGTGAACCATGTCGACGCTCGCTGTACCCCCCACCCACGTGCTGATGATGTTGACTCTAGTCACAACGCTCCACGTGGAACAGACTCACTGTGAACCATGTCGACGCTCGCTGTACCCTCCACCCTCGTGCTGATGATGTTGACTCTAGTCACAACGCTCCACGTGGAACAGACTCACTGTGAACCATGTCGACGCTCGCTGTACCCCCCACCCTCGTGCTGATGATGTTGACCTTAGTCACAACGCTCCACGTGGAACAGACTCACTGTGAACCATGTCGACGCTCGCTGTACCCCCCACCCTCGTGCTGATGATGTTGACTCTAGTCACAACGCTCCACGTGGAACAGACTCACTGTGAACCATGTCGACGCTCGCTGTACCACCCACCCTCGTGCTGATGATGTTGACTCTAGTCACAACGCTCCACGTAGAACAGACTCACTGTGAACCATGTCGACGCTCGCTGTACCACCCACCCTCGTGCTGATGATGATGACACTAGCCACAACGCTCCACGTGGAACAGACTCACTGTGAACCATGTCGACGCTCGCTGTACCACCCACCCTCGTGCTGATGATGTTGACTCTAGTCACAACGCTCCACGTGGAACAGACTCACTGTGAACCATGCTCGCTGTACCCCCCACCCTCGTGCTGATGATGTAGACTCTAGTCACAACGCTTCACGTGGAACAGACTCACTGTGAAGCATGTCGACACTCGCTGTACCCCCCACCCTCGTGCTGATGATGTTGACTCTAGTCACAACGCTCCACGTGGAACAGACTCACTGTGAACCATGTCGACGCTCGCTGTACCACCCACCCTCGTGCTGATGATGTTGACTCTAGTCACAACGCTCCACGTGGAACAGACTCACTGTGAACCATGTCGACGCTCGCTGTATCACCCACCCTCGTGCTGATGATGTTGACTCTAGTCACAACGCTCCACGTGGAACAGACTCACTGTGAACCATGTCGACGCTCGCTGTACCCCCCACCCTCATGCTGATGATGTTGACTCTAGTCACAACGCTCCACGTGGAACAGACTCACTGTGAACCATGTCGACGCTCGCTGTACAACTCACCCTCGTGCTGATGATGTTGACTCTAGTCACAACGCTCCACATGGAACAGACTCACTGTGAACCATGTCGACGCTCGCTGTACCACCCACCCTCCTGCTGATGATGTTGACTCTAGTCACAACGCTCCACGAGGAACAGACTCACTGTACCATGTCGACGCTCGCTGTACCCCCCACCCTCGTGCTGATGATGTTGACTCTAGTCACAACGCTCCAGGCTGAACAGACTCACTGTGATCCATGTTGACGCTCGCTGTACCCTCGTGCTGATGATGTTGACTCTAGTCACAACGCTCCACGTGGAACAGACTCACTGTGAACCATGTCGACGCTCGCTGTACCACCCACCCTCGTGCTGATGATGTTGACTCTAGTCACAACGCTCCACGTGGAACAGACTCACTGTGAACCATGTCGACGCTCGCTGTACCACCCACCCTCGTGCTGATGATGTTGACTCTAGTCACAACGCTCCACGTGAAACAGACTCACTGTGAACCATGTCGACGCTCGCTGTACCACCCACCCTCGTGCTGATGATGTTGACTCTAGTCACAACGCTCCACGTGGAACAGACTCACTGTGAACCATGTCGACGCTCGCGGTACCCCCCACCCTCGTGCTGATGCTGTGACTCTAGTCACAACGCTCCACGTGGAACAGACTCACTGTGAACCATGTCGACGCTCGCTGTACCACCCACCCTCGTGCTGATGATGTTGACTCTAGTCACAACGCTCCACATGGAACAGACTCACTGTGAACCATGCTCGCTGTACCCCCCACCCTCGTGCTGATGATGTTGACTCTAGTCACAACGCTCCACGTGGAACAGACTCACTGTGAACCATGTCGACGCTCGCTGTACCCCCCACCCTCGTGCTGATGATGTAGACTCTAGTCACAACGCTCCACATGGAACAGACTCACTGTGAACCATGCTCGCTGTACCCCCCACCCTCGTGCTGATGATGTTGACTCTAGTCACAACGCTCCACGTGGAACAGACTCACTGTGAACCATGTCGACGCTCGCTGTACCACCCACCCTCGTGCTGATGATGTTGACTCTAGTCACAACGCTCCACGTGGAACAGACTCACTGTGAACCATGCTCGCTGTACCACCCTCGTGCTGATGATGTTGACTCTAGTCACAACGCTCCACGTGGAACAGACTCACTGTGAACCATGTCGACGCTCGCTGTACCACCCACCCTCGTGCTGATGATGTTGACTCTAGTCACAACGCTCCACGTGGAACAGACTCACTGTGAACCATGTCGACGCTCGCTGTACCCTCCACCCTCGTGCTGATGATGTTGACTCTAGTCACAACGCTCCACGTGGAACAGACTCACTGTGAACCATGTCGACGCTCGCTGTACCCCCCACCCTCGTGCTGATGATGTTGACTCTAGTCACAACGCTCCACGTGGAACAGACTCACTGTGAACCATGTCGACGCTCGCTGTACCCTTCACCCTCGTGCTGATGATGTTGACTCTAGTCACAACGCTCCACGTGGAACAGACTCACTGTGAACCATGTCGACGCTCCCTGTACCCCCCACCCTCGTGCTGATGTTGTTGACTCTAGTCACAACGCTCCACGTTGAACAGACTCACTGTGAACCATGTCGACGCTCGCTGTACCACCCACCCTCGTGCTGATGATGTTGACTCTAGTCACAACGCTCCACGTGGAAAAGACTCACTGTGAACCATGTCGACGCTCGCTGTACCACCCACCCTCGTGCTGATGATGTTGACTCTAGTCACAACGCTCCACGTGGAACAGACTCACTGTGAACCATGTCGACGCTCGCTGTACCCCCCACCCTCCTGCTGATGATGTTGACTCTAGTCACAACGCTCCACGTGGAACAGACTCACTGTGAACCATGTCGACGCTCGCTGTACCACCCACCCTCCTGCTGATGATGTTGACTCTAGTCACAACGCTCCACGTGGAACAGACTCACTGTGAACCATGTCGACGCTCGCTGTACCCCCCACCCTCGTGGTGATGATGTTGACTCTAGTCACAACGCTCCACGTGGAACAGACTCACTGTGAACCATGTCGACGCTCGCTGTACCACCCACCCTCGTGCTGATGATGTTGACTCTAGTCACAACGCTCCACGTGGAACAGACTCACTGTGAACCATGTCGACGCTCGCTGTACCACCCACCCTCGTGCTGATGATGTTGACTCTAGTCACAACGCTCCACGTGGAACAGACTCACTGTGAACCATGTCGACGCTCGCTGTACCCTCCACCCTCGTGCTGATGATGTTGACTCTAGTCACAACGCTCCACGTGGAACAGACTCACTGTGAACCATGTCGACGCTCGCTGTACCCCCCACCCTCGTGCTGATGATGTTGACTCTAGTCACAACGCTCCACGTGGAACAGACTCACTGTGAACCATGTCGACGCTCGCTGTACCCTCCACCCTCGTGCTGATGATGTTGACTCTAGTCACAACGCTCCACGTGGAACAGACTCACTGTGAACCATGTCGACGCTCGCTGTACCCCCCACCCTCGTGCTGATGTTGTTGACTCTAGTCACAACGCTCCACGTGGAAAAGACTCACTGTGAACCATGTCGACGCTCGCTGTACCACCCACCCTCGTGCTGATGATGTTGACTCTAGTCACAACGCTCCACGTGGAACAGACTCACTGTGAACCATGTCGACGCTCGCTGTACCACCCACCCTCGTGCTGATGATGTTGACTCTAGTCACAACGCTCCACGTGGAACAGACTCACTGTGAACCATGTCGACGCTCGCTGTACCCCCCACCCTCCTGCTGATGATGTTGACTCTAGTCACAACGCTCCACGTGGAACAGACTCACTGTGAACCATGTCGACGCTCGCTGTACCACCCACCCTCCTGCTGATGATGTTGACTCTAGTCACAACGCTCCACGTGGAACAGACTCACTGTGAACCATGTCGACGCTCGCTGTACCCCCCACCCTCCTGCTGATGATGTTGACTCTAGTCACAACGCTCCACGTTGAACAGACTCACTGTGAACCATGTCGACGCTCGCTGTACCCCCCACCCTCGTGCTGATGCTGTGACTCTAGTCACAACGCTCCACGTGGAACAGACTCACTGTGAACCATGTCGACGCTCGCTGTACCACCCACCCTCGTGCTGATGATGTTGACTCTAGTCACAACGCTCCACGTGGAACAGACTCACTGTGAACCATGTCGACGCTCGCTGTACCCCCCACCCTCGTGCTGATGATGTTGACTCTAGTCACAACGCTCCACGTGGAACAGACTCACTGTGAACCATGTCGACGCTCGCTGTACCCCCCACCCTCGTGCTGATGATGTTGACTCTAGTCACAACGCTCCACGTGGAACAGACTCACTGTGAACCATGTCGACGCTCGCTGTACCCCCCACCCTCGTGCTGATGATGTTGACTCTAGTCACAACGCTCCACGTGGAACAGACTCACTGTGAACCATGTCGACGCTCGCTGTACCCCCCACCCACGTGCTGATGATGTTGACTCTAGTCACAACGCTCCACGTGGAACAGACTCACTGTGAACCATGTCGACGCTCGCTGTACCACCCACCCTCGTGCTGATGATGTTGACTCTAGTCACAAAGCTCCACGTGGAACAGACTCACTGTGAACCATGCTCGCTGTACCCCCCACCCTCGTGCTGATGATGTTGACTCTAGTCACAAAGCTCCACGTGGAACAGACTCACTGTGAACCATGTTGACGCTCGCTGTACCACCCACCCTCGTGCTGATGATGTTGACTCTAGTCACAACGCTCCACGTGGAACAGACTCACTGTGAACCATGTCGACGCTCGCTGTACCCCCCACCCTCGTGCTGATGATGTTGACTCTAGTCACAAAGCTCCACGTGGAACAGACTCACTGTGAACCATGTTGACGCTCGCTGTACCCCCCACCCTCGTGCTGATGATGTTGACTCTAGTCACAAAGCTCCACGTGGAACAGACTCACTGTGAACCATGTCGACGCTCGCTGTACCCCCCACCCTCGTGCTGATGATGTTGACTCTAGTCACAAAGCTCCACGTGGAACAGACTCACTGTGAACCATGTCGACGCTCGCTGTACCCCCCACCCTCGTGCTGATGATGTTGACTCTAGTCACAAAGCTCCACGTGGAACAGACTCACTGTGAACCATGTTGACGCTCGCTGTACCACCCACCCTCGTGCTGATGATGTTGACTCTAGTCACAACGCTCCACGTGGAACAGACTCACTGTGAACCATGTCGACGCTCGCTGTACCCCCCACCCTCGTGCTGATGATGTTGACTCTAGTCACAACGCTCCACGTGGAACAGACTCACTGTGAACCATGTCGACGCTCGCTGTACCCCCCACCCTCGTGCTGATGATGTTGACTCTAGTCACAACGCTCCACGTGGAACAGACTCACTGTGAACCATGTCGACGCTCGCTGTACCCCCCACCCTCGTGCTGATGATGTTGACTCTAGTCACAACGCTCCACGTTGAACAGACTCACTGTGAACCATGTCGACGCTCGCTGTACCACCCACCCTCGTGCTGATAATGTTGACTCTAGTCACAAAGCTCCACGTGGAACAGACTCACTGTGAACCATGTTGACGCTCGCTGTACCACCCACCCTCGTGCTGATGATGTTGACTCTAGTCACAACGCTCCACGTGGAACAGACTCACTGTGAACCATGTCGACGCTCGCTGTACCCCCCACCCTCGTGCTGATGATGTTGACTCTAGTCACAAAGCTCCACGTGGAACAGACTCACTGTGAACCATGTTGACGCTCGCTGTACCCCCCACCCTCGTGCTGATGATGTTGACTCTAGTCACAAAGCTCCACGTGGAACAGACTCACTGTGAACCATGTTGACGCTCGCTGTACCACCCACCCTCGTGCTGATGATGTTGACTCTAGTCACAACGCTCCACGTGGAACAGACTCACTGTGAACCATGTCGACGCTCGCTGTACCACCCACCCTCGTGCTGATGATGTTGACTCTAGTCACAACGCTCCACGTGGAACAGACTCACTGTGAACCATGTCGACGCTCGCTGTACCACCCACCCTCGTGCTGATGATGTTGACTCTAATCACAACGCTCCACGTGGAACAGACTCACTGTGAACCATGCTCGCTGTACACCCCACCCTCGTGCTGATGATGTTGACTCTAGTCACAACGCTCCACGTGGAACAGACTCACTGTGAACCATGTCGACGCTCGCTGTACCACCCACCCTCGTGCTGATGATGTTGACTCTAGTCACAACGCTCCACGTTGAACAGACTCACTGTGAACCATGTCGACGCTCGCTGTACACCCCACCCTCGTGCTGATGATGTTGACTCTAGTCACAACGCTCCACGTGGAACAGACTCACTGTGAACCATGTCGACGCTCGCTGTACACCCCACCCTCGTGCTGATGATGTTGACTCTAATCACAACGCTCCACGTGGAACAGACTCACTGTGAACCATGTCGACGCTCGCTGTACCACCCACCCTCCTGCTGATGATGTTGACTCTAATCACAACGCTCCACGTGGAACAGACTCACTGTGAACCATGTCGACGCTCGCTGTACCACCCACCCTCGTGCTGATGATGTTGACTCTAATCACAACGCTCCACGTGGAACAGACTCACTGTGAACCATGCTCGCTGTACACCCCACCCTCGTGCTGATGATGTTGACTCTAGTCACAACGCTCCACGTGGAACAGACTCACTGTGAACCATGTCGACGCTCGCTGTACCACCCACCCTCGTGCTGATGATGTTGACTCTAGTCACAACGCTCCACGTTGAACAGACTCACTGTGAACCATGTCGACGCTCGCTGTACACCCCACCCTCGTGCTGATGATGTTGACTCTAGTCACAACGCTCCACGTGGAACAGACTCACTGTGAACCATGTCGACGCTCGCTGTACACCCCACCCTCGTGCTGATGATGTTGACTCTAGTCACAACGCTCCACGTGGAACAGACTCACTGTGAACCATGTCGACGCTCGCTGTACCACCCACCCTCCTGCTGATGATGTTGACTCTAATCACAACGCTCCACGTGGAACAGACTCACTGTGAACCATGTCGACGCTCGCTGTACCACCCACCCTCGTGCTGATGATGTTGACTCTAATCACAACGCTCCACGTGGAACAGACTCACTGTGAACCATGCTCGCTGTACACCCCACCCTCGTGCTGATGATGTTGACTCTAGTCACAACGCTCCACGTGGAACAGACTCACTGTGAACCATGTCGACGCTCGCTGTACCACCCACCCTCGTGCTGATGATGTTGACTCTAGTCACAACGCTCCACGTTGAACAGACTCACTGTGAACCATGTCGACGCTCGCTGTACACCCCACCCTCGTGCTGATGATGTTGACTCTAGTCACAACGCTCCACGTGGAACAGACTCACTGTGAACCATGTCGACGCTCGCTGTACACCCCACCCTCGTGCTGATGATGTTGACTCTAGTCACAACGCTCCACGTGGAACAGACTCACTGTGAACCATGTCGACGCTCGCTGTACCACCCACCCTCGTGCTGATGATGTTGACTCTAGTCACAACGCTCCACGTGGAACAGACTCACTGTGAACCATGCTCGCTGTACCACCCACCCTCGTGCTGATGATGTTGACTCTAGTCACAACGCTCCACGTGGAACAGACTCACTGTGAACCATGTCGACGCTCGCTGTACCACCCACCCTCGTGCTGATGATGTTGACTCTAGTCACAACGCTCCACGTGGAACAGACTCACTGTGAACCATGTCGACGCTCGCTGTACCACCCACCCTCGTGCTGATGATGTTGACTCTAATCACAACGCTCCACGTGGAACAGACTCACTGTGAACCATGTCGACGCTCGCTGTACCCCCCACCCTCGTGCTGATGATGTTGACTCTAGTCACAACGCTCCACGTGGAACAGACTCACTGTGAACCATGTCGACGCTCGCTGTACCACCTACCCTCGTGCTGATGATGTTGACTCTAGTCACAACGCTCCACGTGGAACAGACTCACTGTGAGCCATGTGGACGCTCGCTGTACCACCCACCCTCGTGCTGATGATGTTGACTCTAATCACAACGCTCCACGTGGAACAGACTCACTGTGAACCATGTCGACGCTCGCTGTACCACCCACCCTCGTGCTGATGATGTTGACTCTAATCACAACGCTCCACGTGGAACAGACTCACTGTGAACCATGCTCGCTGTACCCCCCACCCTCGTGCTGATGATGTTGACTCTAGTCACAACGCTCCACGTGGAACAGACTCACTGTGAACCATGCTCGCTGTACCACCCACCCTCGTGCTGATGATGTTGACTCTAGTCACAACGCTCCACGTGGAACAGACTCACTGTGAACCATGTCGACGCTCGCTGTACCACCCACCCTCGTGCTGATGATGTTGTCTCTAGTCACAACGCTCCACGTGGAACAGACTCACTGTGAACCATGTCGACGCTCGCTGTACCCCCCACCCTCGTGCTGATGATGTTGACTTAGTCACAACGCTCCACGTGGAACAGACTCACTGTGAACCATGTCGACGCTCGCTGTACCCCCCACCCTCGTGCTGATGATGTTGACTCTAGTCACAACGCTCCACGTGGAACAGACTCACTGTGAACCATGTCGACGCTCGCTGTACCCCCCACCCTCGTGCTGATGATGTTGACTCTAGTCACAACGCTCCACGTGGAACAGACTCACTGTGAACCATGTCGACGCTCGCTGTACCCCCCACCCTCGTGCTGATGATGTTGACTCTAGTCACAACGCTCCACGTGGAACAGACTCACTGTGAACCATGTCGACGCTCGCTGTACCACCCACCCTCGTGCTGATGATGTTGACTCTAGTCACAACGCTCCACGTGGAACAGACTCACTGTGAACCATGTTGACGCTCGCTGTACCCCCCACCCTCGTGCTGATGATGTTGACTCTAGTCACAACGCTCCACGTGGAACAGACTCACTGTGAACCATGTCGACGCTCGCTGTACCACCCTCGTGCTGATGATGTTGACTCTAGTCACAACGCTCCACGTGGAACAGACTCACTGTGAATCATGTCGACGCTCGCTGTACCCGCCACCCTCGTGCTGATGATGTTGACTCTAGTCACAACGCTCCACGTGGAACAGACTCACTGTGAACCACGCTCGCTGTACCCCCCACCCTCGTGCTGATGATGTTGATTCTAGTCACAACGCTCCACGTGGAACAGACTCACTGTGAACCATGTCGACGCTCGCTGTACCCCCTACCCTCGTGCTTATGTTGTTGACTCTAGTCACAACGCTCCACGTGGAACAGACTCACTGTGAACCATGTCGACGCTCGCTGTACCACCCACCCTCGTGCTGATGATGTTGACTCTAGTCACAACGCTCCACGTGGAACAGACTCACTGTGAACCATGTCGACGCTCGCTGTACCCCCCACCCACGTGCTGATGATGTTGACTCTAGTCACAACGCTCCACGTGGAACAGACTCACTGTGAACCATGTCGACGCTCGCTGTACACCCCACCCTCGTGCTGATGATGTTGACTCTAGTCACAACGCTCCACGTGGAACAGACTCACTGTGAACCATGTCGACGCTCGCTGTACCACCCACCCTCGTGCTGATGATGTTGACTCTAGTCACAACGCTCCACGTGGAACAGACTCACTGTGAACCATGTCGACGCTCGCTGTACCCCCCACCCTCGTGCTGATGATGTTGACTCTAGTCACAACGCTCCACGTGGAACAGACTCACTGTGAACCATGTCGACGCTCGCTGTACCACCCACCCTCGTGCTGATGATGTTGACTCTAGTCACAACGCTCCACGTGGAACAGACTCACTGTGAACCATGTCGACGCTCGCTGTACCCCCCACCCTCCTGCTGATGATGTTGACTCTAGTCACAACGCTCCACGTGGAACAGACTCACTGTGAACCATGTCGACGCTCGCTGTACCACCCACCCTCGTGCTGATGATGTTGACTCTAGTCACAACGCTCCACGTGGAACAGACTCACTGTGAACCATGTCGACGCTCGCTGTACCACCCACCCTCGTGCTGATGATGTTGACTCTAGTCACAACGCTCCACGTGGAACAGACTCACTGTGAACCATGTCGACGCTCGCTGTACCCCCCACCCTCGTGCTGATGATGTTGACTCACGTCACAACGCTCCACGTGGAACAGACTCACTGTGAACCATGTCGACGCTCGCTGTACCCCCCACCCTCGTGCTGATGATGTTGACTCACGTCACAACGCTCCACGTGGAACAGACTCACTGTGAACCATGTCGACGCTCGCTGTACCACCCACCCTCGTGCTGATGATGTTGACTCTAGTCAACACGCTCCACGTGGAACAGACTCACTGTGAACCATGTCGACGCTCGCTGTACCCCCCACCCTCGTGCTGATGATGTTGACTCACGTCACAACGCTCCACGTGGAACAGACTCACTGTGAACCATGTCGACGCTCGCTGTACCACCCACCCTCGTGCTGATGATGTTGACTCTAGTCACAACGCTCCACGTGGAACAGACTCACTGTGAACCATGTCGACGCTCGCTGTACCACCCACCCTCGTGCTGATGCTGTTGACTCTAGTCACAACGCTCCACGTGGAACAGACTCACTGTGAACCATGTCGACGCTCGCTGTACCACCCACCCTCGTGCTGATGATGTTGACTCTAGTCACAACGCTCCACGTGGAACAGACTCACTGTGAACCATGTCGACGCACGCTGTACCACCCACCCTCGTGCTGATGATGTTGACTCTAGTCACAACGCTCCACGTGGAACAGACTCACTGTGAACCATGTCGACGCTCGCTGTACCACCCACCCTCGTGCTGATGATGTTGACTCTAGTCACAACGCTCCACGTGGAACAGACTCACTGTGAACCATGTCGATGCTCGCTGTACCACCCACCCTCGTGCTGATGATGTTGACTCTAGTCACAACGCTCCACGTGGAACAGACTCACTGTGAACCATGTCGACGCTCGCTGTACCCCCCACCCTCGTGCTGATGATGTTGACTCTAGTCTCAACGCTCCACGTGGAACAGACTCACTGTGAGCCATGTCGACGCTCGCTGTACCACCCACCCTCGTGCTGATGATGTTGACTCTAGTCACAACGCTCCACGTGGAACAGACTCACTGTGAACCATGTCGACGCTCGCTGTACCACCCACCCTCGTGCTGATGATGTTGACTCTAGTCACAACGCTCCACGTGGAACAGACTCACTGTGAACCATGTCGACGCTCGCTGTATCACCCACCCTCGTGCTGATGATGTTGACTCTAGTCAACACGCTCCACGTGGAACAGACTCACTGTGAACCATGTCGACGCTCGCTGTACCCCCCACCCTCGTGCTGATGATGTTGACTCACGTCACAACGCTCCACGTGGAACAGACTCACTGTGAACCATGTCGACGCTCGCTGTACCACCCACCCTCGTGCTGATGATGTTGACTCTAGTCACAACGCTCCACGTGGAACAGACTCACTGTGAACCATGTCGACGCTCGCTGTACCACCCACCCTCGTGCTGATGATGTTGACTCTAGTCACAACGCTCCACGTGGAACAGACTCACTGTGAACCATGTCGATGCTCGCTGTACCACCCACCCTCGTGCTGATGATGTTGACTCTAGTCACAACGCTCCACGTGGAACAGACTCACTGTGAACCATGTCGACGCTCGCTGTACCCCCCACCCTCGTGCTGATGATGTTGACTCTAGTCTCAACGCTCCACGTGGAACAGACTCACTGTGAGCCATGTCGACGCTCGCTGTACCACCCACCCTCGTGCTGATGATGTTGACTCTAGTCACAACGCTCCACGTGGAACAGACTCACTGTGAACCATGTCGACGCTCGCTGTACCACCCACCCTCGTGCTGATGATGTTGACTCTAGTCACAACGCTCCACGTGGAACAGACTCACTGTGAACCATGTCGACGCTCGCTGTACCACCCACCCTCGTGCTGATGATGTTGACTCTAGTCACAACGCTCCACGTGGAACAGACTCACTGTGAACCATGTCGACGCTCGCTGTACCACCCACCCTCGTGGTGATGATGTTGACTCTAGTCACAACGCTCCACGTGGAACAGACTCACTGTGAACCATGTCGACGCTCGCTGTACCACCCACCCTCGTGCTGATGATGTTGACTCTAGTCACAACGCTCCACGTGGAACAGACTCACTGTGAACCATGTCGACGCTCGCTGTACCCCCCACCCTCGTGCTGATGATGTTGACTCTAGTCACAACGCTCCACGTGGAACAGACTCACTGTGAACCATGTCGACGCTCGCTGTACCACCCACCCTCGTGCTGATGATGTTGACTCTAGTCACAACGCTCCACGTGGAACAGACTCACTGTGAACCATGTCGACGCTCGCTGTACTACCCACCCTCGTGCTGATGATGTTGACTCTAGTCACAACGCTCCACGTGTAACAGACTCACTGTGAACCATGTCGACGCTCGCTGTAACACCCACCCTCGTGCTGATGATGTTGACTCTAGTCACAACGCTCCACGTGTAACAGACTCACTGTGAACCATGTCGACGCTCGCTGTACCACCCACCCTCGTGCTGATGATGTTGACTCTAGTCACAACGCTCCACGTGTAACAGACTCACTGTGAACCATGTCGACGCTCGCTGTACCACCCACCCTCGTGGTGATGATGTTGACTCTAGTCACAACGCTCCACGTGGAACAGACTCACTGTGAACCATGTCGACGCTCGCTGTACCCCCCACCCTCGTGCTGATGATGTTGACTCTAGTCACAACGCTCCACGTGGAACAGACTCACTGTGAACCATGTCGACGCTCGCTGTACCCCCCACCCTCGTGCTGATGATGTTGACTCTAGTCACAACGCTCCACGTGGAACAGACTCACTGTGAACCATGTCGACGCTCGCTGTATCACCCACCCTCGTGCTGATGATGTTGACTCTAGTCACAACGCTCCACGTGGAACAGACTCACTGTGAACCATGTCGACGCTCGCTGTACCACCCACCCTCGTGGTGATGATGTTGACTCTAGTCACAACGCTCCACGTGGAACAGACTCACTGTGAACCATGTCGACGCTCGCTGTACCCCCCACCCTCGTGCTGATGATGTTGACTCTAGTCACAACGCTCCACGTGGAACAGACTCACTGTGAACCATGTCGACGCTCGCTGTACCCCCCACCCTCGTGCTGATGATGTTGACTCTAGTCACAACGCTCCACGTGGAACAGACTCACTGTGAACCATGTCGACGCTCGCTGTAACACCCACCCTCGTGCTGATGATGTTGACTCTAGTCACAACACTCCACGTGGAACAGACTCACTGTGAACCATGTCGACGCTCGCTGTACCCCCCACCCTCGTGCTGATGATGTTGACTCTAGTCACAACGCTCCACGTGGAACAGACTCACTGTGAACCATGTCGACGCTCGCTGTACCACCCACCCTCCTGCTGATGATGTTGACTCTAGTCACAACGCTCCACGTGGAACAGACTCACTGTGAACCATGTCGACGCTCGCTGTAACACCCACCCTCGTGCTGATGATGTTGACTCTAGTCACAACACTCCACGTGGAACAGACTCACTGTGAACCATGTCGACGCTCGCTGTACCCCCCACCCTCGTGCTGATGATGTTGACTCTAGTCACAACGCTCCACGTGGAACAGACTCACTGTGAACCATGTCGACGCTCGCTGTACCACCCACCCTCGTGCTGATGATGTTGACTCTAGTCACAACACTCCACGTGGAACAGACTCACTGTGAACCATGTCGACGCTCGCTGTACCCCCCACCCTCGTGCTGATGATGTTGACTCTAGTCACAACACTCCACGTGGAACAGACTCACTGTGAACCATGTCGACGCTCGCTGTACCACCCACCCTCGTGCTGATGATGTTGACTCTAGTCACAACGCTCCACGTGGAACAGACTCACTGTGAACCATGTCGACGCTCGCTGTACCACCCACCCTCATGCTGATGATGTTGACCTTAGTCACAACGCTCCACGTGGAACAGACTCACTGTGAACCATGTCGACGCTCGCTGTACCACCCACCCTCGTGCTGATGATGTTGACTCTAGTCACAACGCTCCACGTGGAACAGACTCACTGTGAACCATGTCGACGCTCGCTGTATCACCCACCCTCGTGCTGATGATGTTGACTCTAGTCACAACGCTCCACGTGGAACAGACTCACTGTGAACCATGTCGACGCTCGCTGTACCCCCCACCCTCGTGCTGATGATGTTGACTCTAGTCACAACGCTCCACGTGGAACAGACTCACTGTGAACCATGTCGACGCTCGCTGTACCACCCACCCTCGTGCTGATGATGTTGACTCTAGTCACAACGCTCCACGTGGAACAGACTCACTGTGAACCATGTCGACGCTCGCTGTACCCTCCACCCTCGTGCTGATGATGTTGACTCTAGTCACAACGCTCCACGTGGAACAGACTCACTGTGAACTATGTCGACGCTCGCTGTACCACCCACCCACGTGCTGATGATGTTGACTCTAGTCACAACGCTCCACGTGGAACAGACTCACTGTGATCCATGTCGACGCTCGCTGTACCCCCCACCCTCGTGCTGATGATGTTGACTCTAGTCAACACGCTCCACGTGGAACAGACTCACTGTGAACCATGTCGACGCTCGCTGTACCCCCCACCCTCGTGCTGATGATGTTGACTCTAGTCACAACGCTCCACGTGGAACAGACTCACTGTGATCCATGTCGACGCTCGCTGTACCCCCCACCCTCGTGCTGATGATGTTGACTCTAGTCACAACGCTCCACGTGGAACAGACTCACTGTGAACTATGTCGACGCTCGCTGTACCACCCACCCTCGTGCTGATGATGTTGACTCTAGTCAACACGCTCCACGTGGAACAGACTCACTGTGAACCATGTCGACGCTCGCTGTACCCCCCACCCTCGTGCTGATGATGTTGACTCTAGTCACAACGCTCCACGTGGAACAGACTCACTGTGATCCATGTCGACGCTCGCTGTACCCCCCACCCTCGTGCTGATGATGTTGACTCTAGTCACAACGCTCCACGTGGAACAGACTCACTGTGAACCACGCTCGCTGTACCCCCCACCCTCGTGCTGATGATGTTGACTCTAGTCACAACGCTCCACGTGGAACAGACTCACTGTGAACCATGTCGACGCTCGCTGTACCCCCCACCCTCGTGCTAATGTTGTTGACTCTAGTCACAACGCTCCACGTGGAACAGACTCACTGTGAACCATGTCGACGCTCGCTGTACCACCCACCCTCGTGCTGATGATTTTGACTCTAGTCACAACGCTCCACGTGGAACAGACTCACTGTGAACCATGTCGACGCTCGCTGTACCACCCACCCTCGTGCTGATGATGTTGACTCTAGTCAACACGCTCCACGTGGAACAGACTCACTGTGAACCATGTCGACGCTCGCTGTACCACCCACCCTCGTGCTGATGATGTTGACTCGAGTCACAACGCTCCACGTGGAACAGACTCACTGTGAACCATGTCGACGCTCGCTGTATCCCCCACCCTCGTGCTGATGATGTTGACTCTAGTCACAACGCTCCACGTGGAACAGACTCACTGTGAACCATGTCGACGCTCGCTGTACCACCCACCCTCGTGCTGATGATGTTGACTCTAGTCACAACGCTCCACGTGGAACAGACTCACTGTGAACCATGTCGACGCTCGCTGTACCACCCACCCTCGTGCTGATGATGTTGACTCGAGTCACAACGCTCCACGTGGAACAGACTCACTGTGAACCATGTCGACGCTCGCTGTATCCCCCACCCTCGTGCTGATGATGTTGACTCTAGTCACAACGCTCCACGTGGAACAGACTCACTGTGAACCATGTCGACGCTCGCTGTACCACCCACCCTCGTGCTGATGATGTTGACTCTAGTCACAACGCTCCACGTGGAACAGACTCACTGTGAACCATGTCGACGCTCGCTGTACCACCCACCCTCGTGCTGATGATTTTGACTCTAGTCACAACGCTCCACGTGGAACAGACTCACTGTGAACCATGTCGACGCTCGCTGTACCACCCACCCTCGTGCTGATGATGTTGACTCTAGTCAACACGCTCCACGTGGAACAGACTCACTGTGAACCATGTCGACGCTCGCTGTACCACCCACCCTCGTGCTGATGATGTTGACTCTAGTCACAACGCTCCACGTGGAACAGACTCACTGTGAACCATGTCGACGCTCGCTGTACCACCCACCCTCGTGCTGATGATGTTGACTCTAGTCACAACGCTCCACGTGGAACAGACTCACTGTGAACCATGTCGACGCTCGCTGTACCACCCACCCTCGTGCTGATGATGTTGACTCTAGTCACAACGCTCCACGTGGAACAGACTCACTGTGAACCATGTCGACGCTCGCTGTACCACCCACCCTCGTGCTGATGATGTTGACTCTAGTCACAACGCTCCACGTGGAACAGACTCACTGTGAACCATGTCGACGCTCGCTGTACCCCCCACCCTCATGCTGATGATGTTGACTCTAGTCACAACGCTCCACGTGGAACAGACTCACTGTGAACCATGTCGACGCTCGCTGTACCACCCACCCTCGTGCTGATGATGTTGACTCTAGTCACAACGCTCCACGTGGAACAGACTCACTGTGAACCATGTCGACGCTCGCTGTACCCCCCACCCTCGTGCTGATGATGTTGACTCTAGTCACAACGCTCCACGTGGAACAGACTCACTGTGAACCATGTCGACGCTCGCTGTACCCCCCACCCTCGTGCTGATGATGTTGACTCTAGTCACAACGCTCCACGTGGAACAGACTCACTGTGAACCATGTCGACGCTCGCTGTACCCCCCACCCTCGTGCTGATGATGTTGACTCTAGTCACAACGCTCCACGTGGAACAGACTCACTGTGAACCATGTCGACGCTCGCTGTATCCCCCACCCTCGTGCTGATGATGTTGACTCTAGTCACAACGCTCCACGTGGAACAGACTCACTGTGAACCATGTCGACGCTCGCTGTACCACCCACCCTCATGCTGATGATGTTGACTCTAGTCACAACGCTCCACGTGGAACAGACTCACTGTGAACCATGTCGACGCTCGCTGTATCCCCCACCCTCGTGCTGATGATGTTGACTCTAGTCACAACGCTCCACGTGGAACAGACTCACTGTGAACCATGTCGACGCTCGCTGTACCACCCACCCTCGTGCTGATGATGTTGACTCTAGTCACAACGCTCCACGTGGAACAGACTCACTGTGAACCATGTCGACGCTCGCTGTACCACCCACCCTCGTGCTGATGATGTTGACTCTAGTCACAACGCTCCACGTGGAACAGACTCACTGTGAACCATGTCGACGCTCGCTGTACCACCCACCCTCGTGCTGATGATGTTGACTCTAGTCACAACGCTCCACGTGGAACAGACTCACTGTGAACCATGTCGACGCTCGCTGTATCCCCCACCCTCGTGCTGATGATGTTGACTCTAGTCACAACGCTCCACGTGGAACAGACTCACTGTGAACCATGTCGACGCTCGCTGTACCACCCACCCTCGTGCTGATGATGTTGACTCTAGTCACAACGCTCCACGTGGAACAGACTCACTGTGAACCATGTCGACGCTCGCTGTATCCCCCACCCTCGTGCTGATGATGTTGACTCTAGTCACAACGCTCCACGTGGAACAGACTCACTGTGAACCATGTCGACGCTCGCTGTACCACCCACCCTCGTGCTGATGATGTTGACTCTAGTCACAACGCTCCACGTGGAACAGACTCACTGTGAACCATGTCGACGCTCGCTGTTTCACCCTTCATTGATCTTGAACATCTTTTCGGCTGTTTACTTTCTTACAGATGCGCTTACGTCCAATGGTCATTTCCTTAACAGCGGCATATATTTGAGAGATTATAAATGATGTTCGTATGTTTATAGTTCAAAAGAGGTTTCAGCACTGGGAAGTAAACGTATTATAAATTGTTAAGAACAAAGACTTCTTAATGACGTAT
This sequence comes from Isoperla grammatica, assembly GCA_945910005.1. Classification (NCBI taxonomy): domain Eukaryota; kingdom Metazoa; phylum Arthropoda; class Insecta; order Plecoptera; family Perlodidae; genus Isoperla; species Isoperla grammatica. The sequence goes on along the minus strand of OX246737.1, from coordinate 72,525,963 downwards.
GATATATGTACCCGTGTCTTATGAATTATGCTAGGTGCTAGGGGTACAATCCTCGGGTTTTTCGAGACATTTCGGAAATTGTTTCAGTTTGCCATCAAGCCTTAATGATGAAATAGTTCATACGTGTTACGATGGTTTATTTCTATTTTTAGGCAAAATTTGTACTCGTTATTATTTTTAGTTTATGTAAAAGTTTTATTAAGTGTAATCTGTTTTGACTTTATATTAGTCATTGTATGTTATTCTGTCATGTGGCAACAGCATTGGGCCTTTGGCCATTATTATTATTATTATTATTATTATTATTATTATTATTATTATTATTATTATTATTATTATTATTATTATTATTATTATTATTATTATTATTATTATTATTATTATTATTATTATTATTATTATTATTATTATTATTATTATCATTATTTCTATGAAATTCTAACGACACCACAAAAAGGTATATAGCCTTCGCACTTCGCAGTCCGCTGCCCCAACATGTATTTTAATATAGACGATTCAATTTATAAAATATTAATGCATACATTTATGTGTATGCTATAATGGCGGTTTCCAATGGGCTGCACACCTTGCGCATTGCTGCGTCTGTTGTATTGTTGTGTACTGTAATTATAATTGTTATAGACGCACTCAGTGCGGTCCAGCGCAGCCATTGGAGAACGGCGTTATTCCGCAACGTCAGTCCACTAACATAACTTCATCTGGGTCCCCTCATCAGAACGACTGAAGACTCTCCGTGCTACGCTACTCACATAGGGCGGCCAACTGATAAGCTTTAGGGCTTCAGTTGTTGTTTAAATTTGCGCTCCATACTGCGGGTTAACCGCATCTGTCACCTAACACAATTTAATGGTAATAATGAAAAAAAACTTTCAATATCCCAGACTACTACTATATAGTGGAAGCAAATGATTGACATTCGCAAGTGGTATGCCAAAATCTTCGTGAATATGTCCATCGGACTATACAGACCAGGGAATATAAAATAACATTTTATTCGGACCACCACTCAAATCTAAGCAACTTAAAATAAAATTCATATCACAAACTAGAGAAAAATAAAATAACAATCTTATAAAAAAAAGTGTCAAAACTTAATCACAAAACACTATATCCACGATAAATTTAAAAAATGTTCAAAACCTAGCGTTCATTATTTATCACACAAATTGATAAACTATTACGCGAATTGGAAAACATAATTAGTCCAACTCAAAATTGAGAACGTTTTCATTGGAACGCAAAAAAGGACGAAAATAACCACTTACTTTGCCATGTAACAGCGTTCAGGACTTTCTTTCTGCATTTTTTACATATGCTTCTCACTTATATTAATTGCTTGCTATTATGCACGTTTCTTAGATAAATGGATAAATATTATAACTCAACAGTCGTCGATTCTCCTGAGTGTGATGAAATCGGTTAATAGAAAGCTGTTTATAATAAGCTATCTTTAGACATTACGAAATACATATGTTAAATATTGGTTTGTTCTTAGTAGTTTGTTATAGTCTTGTACATATAAAACAAAATTGGCATTTCTTTGGTAACTTTTTAAATGCGTTTCTTTTAAATAATTATGTTAATTTTAAACATGGATGTAAAGGTCTTATTGTTATTAGTAGTTTGTTTGTAGTCTTGTATGTAAAACGCAGGATTGGTATTTCTTGGTAAGGTTTCCTACATGTAATAATACAATCAAAATAAATAGGTAAGGTACCATAATTAATAAGTACAGAAAGTTAGCAACCTTAAAAAACTCAGATGAAATTAGTTGTCGTTTTAATTTTTGTTAAGTATTAGCTTTAATTTTACTCTAGTCTAAAAATTAAAGGCGTACATTGTAATAAGGTAACCACAAACAAGTGTTAAAACTCTCATGTTATTGCCTAACAACAATAACACATTTGTGTATTATGACATTGTGTCTGAATAGATTGAATTGAATTGTTTAAAATGTATCGTGTTGCCGAATCGATAACACGATTAGAGTCAGCCAAACAACAGCATGTTTAGCTATGGCTGATAGCGTTACTGCACAGTTTTAAACTGTCTCTTTGGTCACTAACCCTATTAGCCACTGTTCTACCCGTTGATTGAAGATTGCTAACTTTAGTTGCTGGTAAGTTAAAATATAGTTGGATATACTTCCAGCTTTTGCAAGCTGGCATGACGGTGTATCGGGCTGCTGGCAATTTGCATTTTAACAACTCCGCACCTGCAACATTGTTTGGCAGCACAACTCGGACAACTTTATATAATAACTCTACCGTGGATATCAGAAACGTAACTTTGTAGCATCGTTGACCATGTTTACATTACAGACTTGAGATTCATGGTATTACCGCAGTAGGCCTATAAGGAACGCTTCTATGGAATTCCATAGAACTGATTATTCAATCAGTGAAAACGCAATCTTTCTACATAGAATTACTAAAGACATCGGATTTACGTTGCAGGAAGCAAGGCTGCTCAAACATTGATAATCCTTACAGAATTTCAATAATCATAAAACACTGGATGTGCGGTTACAGCATAGACTGCGTTGATAGTGTTGGTCACGGTGATCCCAGATATTGCGACATTGTTTATACCCGTATAATGACAGCACTCTACAAGATGAAACCGCACATCAAGTATTTTAATTCGTAGTTATATAAGTTAGGTACAATACTAACGCAAAAAAATGCAACTTTATCTATCTATCGGCGTTCGAGCAAGTGAAATGTCTTAAAGGGATAGTCGGGTGAAAAACTAAAAAAATACCATTTGTATGTGTCCACCCTCAAATATGAAAAATATGACTAAAAGATAGCATACTTTAAAAGCAGGAGGTTAAAATATTAAAGAAAACGCAATTTTTTGGCTTGTTGCTACCAAGTAGCACCAAGCAACTCTTCTCACGGTAATTCCCATGTTAAAAAAATGTCGCCTTGAGATAGTAAAATCACCGCTAAAGTAGGGCACTTATGAAAAATCGATCACGAGTTTAAATGTGCATCGTTTCTATACCGATAATATGCTTCTTAGTACTAACGTGTACTTCTACAAAATGCCCTTCAATTAATTTTTGTGTGACTTGCAGTGTAGAAAAGTTGCAATATGTTTTGAGCGGCACTGTCCGCAGTCGCCGAGTGTTTCGCGTAGCGCTGGCAGGACTCGTATTACACTATGAGTGCTCTGTCTATTGGGAAGGCGCTAGCGAGCTCAGAACCGATACAACTGTACTACGCTTTAGAAGAAAAATGCAGCAGAGCTGGCAAAGTGAACATAGTAGAATAGCAGCTAAATGTTCACTATTTTTTTTCTTGCATTAAAGCAACCGATATCAATTTTATTTTACACATATCTGAATTTCATGCACTTATGACTCATTGGTGAATTTTAGTTTTTCACCTGACTTCCCCTTTAAGGAAAAAATTTGCGCTTACCATAACGTAATTCAGTAATTCCATGCTGAGTGATTTTGACTTCAATTTTGATTAATTTGACGACTAGACAGTGACTGCTAGGACAGATATCATATCATACTATCGTATCACGTATCTCAGCATGGTCATGCTCTTTTCTAAAAATGTATTTTGCTGCAGTGGCACACCCATTTAAGAATACCCTGATGTCTGAGGACATTAATTAGAAATTCAGTAACAATCTTAAGTTGTTTATAAGTTATATGATAATTACATTCTCTTACGATTAAAACATGATATTATTATTCGTTATTGTAATTGCAGTTAAAATTCTGCGTCTTTAGAGTACCCACAAGTAATATTTTAGTTACTAGACCTAGTTTGACGATACTTACCTATTGACCTTTGACCGCCATTTTGAATGAATACCGTGCAAACAATGTAATTACAATAAGAACTATTCATTTTAACGTATTTATGAGTAAGTACGTTGATATAATGAATATTGGTCAATAAATCGAAGAAAATGTTAGAAATTACCCATTTCGAGGAAATTGACCCCAATCAAGGTCAAAAAAGGTAAGTAGGTAATTTGATTTTTTTATTAATAAACTTTATACATTTATCTTACTTAAAAAGTATTTTTAAACATGCAAACAATTTTCGTTATTTAATTAAAAATTATTTAAAAAATTACAAATTTGACCTTTGACCCTGGTTTTGACATAGAAAGCTGGATTTGCCAGAGGTATATCATGGTTTTTTGAAAAGTACTCGTCTCAAGCTTTCATTTTATATATGTCATTCTTTGACCCAAATTTTATACCGACCAGGCCTTTTTCGAGCGTTATGCAAAGGACTATAGGTAATTGCCACGACAAAACAAAACAACAAAACAAAAAAAACACAACAACAAGAAAAAACAAACAATAAATACAAAAAACAAGATAATCATAGGTTGCACGTATACGTCACATCTGTGCGCGTGGCGGCCACATTTTTGATAAAACTTTGACGTTGCCATGGAGAAACAATTGAAGGCTGTTGTGGTAGAACTAATAAATTCTTAGTTCTTTAAAATCAAGCCTGTTTTTGATATACAATTGCTATGTGTGGTAATTTCTTATTTTTGTATTAATTATGTTTACTTTTTAAATTTAAAATAAGGCTTATTTATAATATTTGAATAGTATTTTCCAATTTTCTAGGATTGGTCCTCATCAATTGTGTCGCAATCATGGACACTGTGACGTCACGTGGGAACTATGAATGTTCAATGTTGTACGTAATGGTTTGCCCAGACACCGAATACCAAGGTAAGAGTGGAAACGGTGGCACAAACACTTTGTTTCCCCCTATGCAGAGAGCGCGGCTTCCTCAGCCATTCTTCTTCCTCGCTATCCAATACAAAATGGCTTCTTTTTCTGACATGCACATATCATTGGGCGGGGCGTCAATGTCACTCTGAAGTTCGGCACACTTAAAAAGGTGTGCTCTGTCTTGGGGTTCAAAATTACATAGTTTGCAGATGGCCGGTTCAGTCGTAATGTTTAAACGGTTCAAATGGTGTTGAAGCCAGCCTGCTCATACGACAGTAGGTCACGCCTTAGAGACGAAATTCCCGCAGCAGCCACACGCAAGAAGATCATTTACGATCAATTACTCGCTCATCGCTGCATGTAGATTTTTCGTAATACTTTTAAAATACGCAGAATTGTTGTTTCCATAAATGATTTCAAATAAGTCTCCCGCTTAAAAAATTATTTTTGTAGCTAGAGCAAGATAAGTGGTTTTTCGCCTATGTCTTCAATGTTATCAATGTCATAAGCGAGCTTCCAAAATTGGCCGCAGCGCTGTTAAGGAAACTGGTCTGTTTTAAGAGACCACTATTTGACTGGCCTTTTTTTTTTTATCTCGTTCCACCAAGTTTTTGTTGTACCTGCCTCTTCTTTAATGTCTTCATAGATTTTTCTCATCGCTGACTTTATCTTCCTTTTAACTTGGTTGTAAGATATAGAAAGAGCTAGTGGATAATTTTTTGAGCCACTTTTGGCTAAGAAGTCAGCTTCTTCATTTCCTAGAATTCGGCAGTGACTGGGAATCCAATGAACCTCAAGGATTTTGTCCTGCTGACGGTTGCTGGTGAGACAGTTTTTGAAGAGCAGCGCATCAGGGTACAAGTTTGCTGCTTTAGTGACGAACTGCATAGCTAAGATGCTATCGCTCAGGATGACGAATTTACTTTTGTTGAGAGGAAAGGCTGGTGTGTCTGTAGTCTTCTGAGCTGCCCTGGCAAGTGCTGCCACTTCAGCATCAAATTGTGTCGCGCCAGCTCCAAGAGGTGTTTCCTACTCGAAAAACAGTCAGTAGGCCAAAACGCCATAACTGGGGCGATTGGTGGTTTTATCTTGAGAGCCATCAGTGAAAATACGCACCCACTCATTGAGAGGGAAGTGCTTCTTCAAGTGAACTTCTGATAGATTTTTGAGCTCTTTTTGGTCGAGGTCTTCCTTTTTCTTGATTCCATCAATTTTTAGTTTTGGTGCGAGCTGATTTGATGTGTCAGGCAGACAAGCCTGAGGTGGGGCTTCCAAGGGAAGTCGCGCTGCTTCCAGAATTTCTGGGCAGACTTTTACCTGCAGTTCGATGGCAGTCTCAGCAAAGTTTGCATGGGCCTTCATCGTGGAGGTGGTTGGATTCAGCCAGAAATCGGGGTCGAGACGCTTTAGTTTTTCGTGGAGCTGAATGGCACGCTGTTCCAGACTCAGCTTCAGGGGCTCAACCTGGAAATACCATTCCATAGCGCCAGTTGGGGTGGTTTTTACTCCGCCAGTAATGAGATGAGACGCAGGACTTGGTTCTGGACTCTGTTAGTTATCTGCATTTTTTGGTCAGCAACTGTTGGAAAAAGTCCTATACCATATTCCATGGCTGGCAGGACATAGCTCTTGTAAGTCAATTTCAGGGTTTCAATTTTGGCTCCCCAGGAGACTCCAGCCACTTTTTGCAGTAGTCTGATTCTGCTTCTGCCTTTTTCTGCTGCCGCCTCAAAATGATGTTTTCCAGTCAGTTAAGAGTCAAGAATGGCACCGAGATACTTCATCTTGTCGGTTTGCTCAATTTTGTGCCCATTGATTGAGATGTAAAATTGGTAAATTGACCGGCTCATCGTGAAATAGGTGCAAAAGGGTTTTCTGGCATTGACTTTGAAGCCGTGCACCATGAGCCAACCACTAGCAATTTTCAGATCATATGCCATTTTTAGCTCCAAGTTAGCTGGGCATTTGCCTGTAAATAGCAGAACAAAGTCATCAGCATAAACTTAAACCATCAAGCCACGGATACATTTCAGTAGACATATGAGCCCGTTTATGGCGATTTTGAAGGTTGTCGGCGCAGTTATGGTACCTTGAGCCATACCGGCTCTTGTTTTGCGCTTTCTGCTGCGGGGGTACCTATATGGATGACAGTGATTTCCCTGTTATTGATAAAATCATGGAGCCACTTGATGATGTTGTTGGGGACCCTGTAGTCAATCATCTGTTTCACAGCGAGTTGTCTGTCTGTGGAGTCAAAAGCTCCCGAGAGGTCAATTGAAACTGCCAGGGTGCTTTCGCCTTTGCTGAAGCCTTCTTTGATGGTTTCCGCCACTTAGGCGACTTGGTCGAGTGTGCCGCGGTTATTTCTATAGCCTGCTGATCGGTGGCAATGATGTTGTTAGTCTCCTGAAAGTTTTCTAGGCGTAGTTTGACCATTTTTCTGCTGTCTTGCCAATGGCGCTGGTGAGTGCGATTGGTCGAGAGCTAGCAGTGTGAAAAGGGTCTGTTTCAGGTTTTAAGAGCGGGGTGATGTAGGACTTTTTCCAGCCTGTTGGCACTTGGCTTGTCCAGGAGTTATTGATGGGGTCCAGAAGACAATGTTGCGCTTTCACGCCAAGATTTTTCAGGAATTCGGCATGAATTTGATCTGGGCCAGGTGCCTTCTTTCTGTCTAGTTGGTTTATCGCGTATTCAAGCTCTGATATATTGAAGGGTCGGATGAATGCGTCGTTCGGCTCATGGATGTATTTTATTGTTGGCAGTTTGTTTGGTGCTTTCCGTAGTGGATTGCTGACAGATTTAAAGTACCTACACAGGAATTCTGCTTTTTTGTTGTTGGTAACTGCTTGTTTTTTTTTTTATAGAGCAGGGGTGAATTTTTCCGGCACAAAAAATCGCAAATCATCAGGCAAACTACTCGCGCGTCGCATCTGCACCGGTGCTTAGTAATTTCAATAAACTTTGTATTCACAAAATTAGCATACGTATTTATATAAGCCTATATGAGTGATGAACTATTATACTGATAAATACAATAAAAGTAGTTTCGGCATAGAACCCATTAAAAGCTGTATCCGTCACTCCGGCATATTACAAAAATTATAATTGGTATCGTTGTTACGGAAATTCTTTACTAGAATAAAAAAAGTTGATTCACATCAGGTTATAAAAATAGTATGTGTCACCAAATAGTTTACTTTTTAGACTCAAGGCACGATTATGAATATTACACGGCCAGTACGCCCGTAATGGGGTCATATGTTTTTGCTATTTTTTCGGCATTCAAGTTCATACAACAGAGCAAAACTAATTGAATCAAATTTCCAACAAGACATGTCCGGAATGTCCTTAAACAACGACTGTAGGATCGCATAATCACTGTCTCATATCTCATGAGTTGTGTAGTATGACTAACGGGGTTAGCTTAATCCAGTTTTATAGTAATACATGTTTGCCCCAACTGTGTCATGTGTGGGCAATCACAAAAGGAAATACAAGTTGAATAGAAGTTTGTTCCAGCGGTCCCGATAGCTTAAATCTTGAATGGAAAAGTGCTCAGGTACGTAGAGCCGGTCGATCTGGTTTCGATCCTAGTCATGCCAAACGTTTACTACATTTTCTTTACCTCTACATACAGACATATATATATTAAAACTCTTAAGCTTTCGTGGCCCGAGTTATTAAAACTAAAAACAAGGCGGGTTATTCCGCCACGTCGTTGACACTTACTTGACATAATGTCGACATGTCTGGATCTCTATGGACCCTGTAATCAGGACAACTGAAGACGAGAGGACTTCAGTTGTCCTGATGACAGGTTCCATAGAGATCCAGAAACATTGACATTATGTCAAGTAAGTGTCAACGACGTGGCGGAATAACCCTTCTTGTTTTTAATTTTAATATATATACATATATAAATACATGTTCCGATATTATAGACAAGGCTACTTTCAGAGAAAAGAGCGTTTTTAACAATGCAAGAAGCAAATCGTATAACAATTGGTCAACTAATGTTTTTAGACTAATTCGACCATGCTGAATACGAAAATCTCTGTTGACACCTCGAAATCTGGACAGGAAGCCCGGAATTCAAGATGGCGGCCAAGATGGCGTAGGTAATTTGATTCTATAACTACATATCATTTACGAGCTGGACCATAATGTGTTTTTAGACTAATTCGACCTTCCCAAATCCGAAAATCGTTGTTAGAATCTTCTTATCTGGACCGGAAACCCGTAAATCAAGATGGCGGCTAAGCTGGCGTATGTTTTACTTGTATGTCTCGCGCAACTTACTATAAAGACAATAATTTTAGACTAATTCGACCTTTCTGAGTCATAAAATCGATATTAAATCGTTCCAATCTTGACCTGAAATCCGTATTTCAAAATGGCGGCCAAGATGGCGTCAGTTCTTTGATTCTACTGGATCCTACTGTACGTCCCACACTGCTTATGAGCTAGACCATAATATGTGTGTAGACTAATTCGACCTTGCTGAATCCGAAAATACTATTAAATCTAGACCGGAAACACAAAATTCAAGATGGCGTTAATTTTTATTTTTAATGTATCGCACAACTTACTATTAAGACAATGATTTGAGATTAATTCGACCTTGCTGAATCCGAAAATCGCTTTTAAATCCTTCAAATCTTGACCAAAATGTCCAGTCTCAGAATGAACCAAAAAAATCATTGAAGCAGACAGGGATGTTCTTCACCGTTTGCTAGTTGCTTACGAGGCAGGAAGGCCGATTGATATGCAGTCGATCCTGAAGCATAAACTCCTTCCTGTGCCACTAGCATTAGCAGAAATGAATGGTTCCCTGAGAAGTTCTGAAAAGGCATCTCTTTTGAAACTACTCACAGAAGGCATAGAGTGTCCACCGTCTCTTTGTATTAAAATATCTGCTTCCCACATAATTGTAGATTGGCAAGCTGTAGTTGTGGCTCTTGGTAAACCTGCGAGTGCAAATACTTTCGGCGACCTCGCCACTTGCTTCATTGACAGAATCCATAATATAGCTTCATCTTATAATAGAGTAGACGTACTCTTCGATAGATACAGAACAAAGTCTATTAAATCAGGTACACGAAGAAAGCGTACAAAAGGATCTGCTCCAGTGCGAAGAGTATAATTACTAATCCCTCAGTACCTTTGCCTAAAGACTGGAGAAACTTCATGTCTCTTGGGGAAAATAAGGCTGATCTTGCCTGTTTCCTCTCCGAACAACTAATGATACATGACTTTGGTGACTTAGAAGTTATTGTGTCAGGAGGCTTTGATGATGAGCGTATGGCCAAGTCAAACAAGACTGAAAGAAATGTCAGTGGTCTATCCTCATCGCAAGAGGAGGCTGATACTCGCGTCATCTTGCATGCCGTCCACAGTGACTTCGATAATGTCATGGTGATGGCGAGGGACACTGACATTTGTCTTCTTCTTATCCATCACTTCAACAAAATTATAAGTACAACCGTGTGGATGATGAGTGGTACGGCGAAGGACAGGAAGTACGTTCCAATTCACACTATTTGCTCCACTCTAACGGTGTACCAGATGAATAACATCCTGTCCTTCCATGCACTTACGGGGTGCGATTCCACATCACACTTGGCGACCATCTCCAAAAAAGTAGCGTGGGCGTCCTTCACGACAGCTGGAGCATGCAACCTTTTATAAGGGCTTGGGCAGCTACCTCTTGAAGCTACTGTCGTCGAGAATGCAGAGACATTTGTGGATGCAAGACCCAGTGCGCAACCAGGACCTGTGGATGCCGGAAGTTTGAGTTGGTATGCACAAAAATCTGCAAATGCAGAGGACGATGCATCAATGTGAATGTTGATAAGACACACAGTATTTACATTAAACGTTTTGGCTGTGATTGTTACGTGGTATTTATTATTTGTTACTAAAGTAACTATTCCTGCCACTTTAAAAAGTTCCCATTTTGTCCGCCGTCTTGAATTCTGGGTAACCGTTCAAACTTTCGAGGTGTCAACACCGATTTTCGCATTCAGCAAGCGCGAATTAACCTAAAAAACATGTGGACTACATCGTAAGACGTGTTAGATATCAAAATACCGACGTCATCTTGGCCGCCATCTTGAATTCCTGGTTTGCGGTACAGATTTCGAGGTGTTAAAGCGATTTTCGTACTCAGCAAGGTCGAATTAGTCTATAAACATATGGTTTAGCTCGTAATTGTGCGAGATATACAAAATCAAAACAACGATGCCATCTTGACCGCCATCTTGAATTACTGGTTTTCGGTCAGGGTTTTGAGGCTACAACAACAATTTTCGGTTGTATAAAGTCAAATTAGTCTAACGACATGGACTAATAAGTCAGGTGTGCGAGATATACAAAATAAAAAATACGAAGCTATCTTGGCCGCCATCTTGAATTCCGGCATTCCGGGCTTCCTTGCGAATGCGTATGCGTATAGCTCAAAATATCGATTTTATGACTCAGAAAGGTCGAATTAGTCTAAAATTATTGTCTTTATGGTAAGTTGTGCGAGACATACAAGTAAAACATACGCCAGCTCAGCCGCCATCTTGATTTACGGGTTTCCGGTCCAGATAAGAAGATTCTAACAACGATTTTCGGATTCTGGAAGGTCGAATTAGTCTAAAAACATATTATGGTCCAGGTCGTAAATGGTGTGTAGTTATAGAATCAAATTACCTACGCCATCTTGGCCGCCATCTTGAATTCCGGGCTTCCTGTCCAGATTTCGAGATGTCAACAGAGATTTTCGTGTTCAGCATGGTCGAATTAGTCTAAAAACACTTGTTGACAAAATGTTATACGATTTGCTTCTTGCATCACTCAGGACGAGAAAGTGGCCTTGTCTATTATAGGAGTTCTCGTACATTCGATTTCACTAAACGTTCAGTGCTGAATTCAGCCATTAAAAGTATTTACCAGACAGATAAATAGGCATGCTTTTCAGTGTCAATGAAGTTGACAGCTTTTCAATTTTAGCACGATCAAATATTTGAACTGTTGAAAGAAAAAATACATGAACATAAAGCACGCCTGTATCTTGTATTCTACTTTTACATTTATCAATTCCTTCATTAAATTTAGAGATAAAAAATCACAAATTATGCATTAAATGAAATGTTTCCTCATAATTATACAAAGTTTGGCCAGTACTGGCGGAAGTTTGAAAGGAGGTAGAGGAATTTTACAAAAGTACAATAGGAGTAATGGTTATAAAAGATACAATACATCATATTTGATTTATTTTCTAAAGCACAGCTTATGCGGTTTCAAAGTAAAAGTGATTGCATGATCTTACCCAACAGAAAACACAACTCTTTGTGAAACTGACTGAAATGTTTAGCGCGAGAATAGGAGAGGTTAGAGAGCCTATATAAGTGTGAAACATCACTTAGTTTCTGCAGCAGCTTAACAATGTGCAAGATAGTCAGTTTCAGAAGTCACGTGTTTGTTGATCTACATGAATCCGTTGTTATTCAGATGAATTATGATACCAAACACAGTAAAGGATTTACAGCGTTCAACTAGAAACGTTAATTTATGCCGTGAATCTTAACAGCGTATGTGGAGTTATAATACAATTCACTACATTCCTCATAGCAGCCAGTGACAATTACGGAGTAAGGGTAATTATTGTACGTTTGCAAATAGGCTAATTGCTATTTGTTAAACGACTAATCTCTCCGATGCCAAAACTTACTTAGCAGTCACAAATTATGGCGCGCATTGTGTATGTGAAGCAACATCTGAGACACTCGTACAATGTTTGTAAGAATAATTTGCTGACAAAACTTCCATGATTATTTTATTCGTGTTTTTTTGTGGTTAAAAATTGAATCAAATCCTTTCTAAGCGAGCGAAGCGAGCGTCTCCACTAGACTCTTATGGCACTTCGTTCTGTTTTTTTTTTTTGTTTTTTTTTTTTATGTCTGTCGATAGCGGTCGAACGGAAAGTCCGATCAACTTAAAATTTGGACCATCCACAAGCCTCGATGTAAGTTGAAGGTATATAGGTTTGAGGCAAAATCGTTCTAGGAGTTACAAAGTTACACCATAGTTACTGCAAATTGTTTTTCTGAAACAAAATTGCGGCAAAATGTGAGATAGCTATATTTTTTTGTAGCTTTTTCCGGTTACGAATATGTTCATTTTATGTCCATATGATAAATATTGACAAAGTTACACAAACGTTACTCGAAAATATATTTCTGAAACACAGTAACAGCAAAATGTGATGTGGCTATAGTAAATTTTTGTCCGGTCACGAATATACTAATTTCAACGCGATCTGATACGTATTAGAGGCAGAAATTACATTTCAAGTGCTGTCAATAACTGTTAGTAACGGTGGCGGACCGCAACGAAAACACTAGACAACGAAAATTCTTGGCAACGCACATTGCACTGCATTCAACAATATCGGGCAGTATAATAGCTAATAGTTATGAAAATTAGAACAATTTTGTAATGCGCATTCTTGAATTGTTGTTAATTTTTGTTTTTATTAGCTTTGAGATCTTTTCGCCAGAAAGTTCATAGATATGGACGCGCTCGCTTATCAACGCGTCAAACGGAGCGTTTTCCTAGTTAATATTAATAGTGGTCAAGTCCGCTACGCAGCCTAGATCTCGAACTGTTGTACTATTGTCTAGTTGTATCCTTATAAGCTCTAATATATTAAGGTCAAGTGGGTTGGATTTTGGTAAGGAAGATAATACCGCTAACGATAACGATGATGAAAGAATGTCCAAACGATACTTAATTCGTTTCCAATTTTATACATATAGCAGCGTCGATGTAAATGTGTCAATATTTATTATACGACATCAAGGAATGAGGCACTCAATCATCTTCTGTCATATAAGACGATCACATCAGAAGATTAACAAAGGAAATTATGCGGAGCAGCAGCAACGTATCTAAACAAAATTGTGTTTTGTTTAATATAATGTAAAGTGTGCGAGGGCAGAATCCGAAGGATATTTCACTTCTTATGGAAGCTATAAATATCAACTCCAAATTGAAGTTTTATAGATTCTACAGTTGGCTACATTCTATAAAGTATGTTTTATGTGTGACACAAATGAGATACACTTGAAATGTATGTTGGTACGGAAGGCAGCGTTATTGAATAATATGATTCACCGCCATTTTGCAGTTGCAGTTGAAATTATTGTTACTTTGTTAGCATTTTGTTAGGTTAACTTGAGTTTTGTATTTTCATTGCATTTTATAATTTACTATGGCTGTTTCTGTCACAATTTTGTGCTGTAATGAATGTTAAGCAAATACTCCACTAACACGAAACACATACTTATAAGTTCCCTCATCAAAAATACTTGTGATAAATTGAATAAAAACTCAGATATAACGAAGGTTTGTTAATTTACTTTTACTGACGGATATTTCTTCAATGTAATGATATAATGATTAAATCTATATATACTTTCTGAACCCGTATCGGTGTCACATCTATAGAAATTTTATGACAGCTGGTGTGAATATAACATGATTAACGAGCAGATAATACAACGGTACATTGCATCTTGATGGATAAGTCTGGGCAACCTTTGTTGGAGATGTAATGTTTACGTCACGAGTTGAAAACTACGCGGTTTCTCTCGACACTTAACTAAGCTCACAATAATTGTGTGAATCTTGTGAATGGAAACGACCAATAGATTGTAAATATAAGTACAAACTGGAGTTATTATTTACATCAAAACTTACTTGAAATCAGTAAACAATCAACAACAAAAAATGAATCTTAAGAATTCGTTTCCTTCATAATCTGGATCAAGTCGAACATACGTCAGAACAATGTTTAGTATGCCAATATAGTCCTTCATTTAACGTGAAAAATAGTCTCAATCATATGGGCAAAGGGTATCGCATATGGTTGAAATCACAGAACTTCAGGGAATAACGCCTTGTATGATACTTTTGAAATCACCGACTCAACGAGGCATCACGACGCTTTGAACTTGAACGACGCCTCTTTTTTTTGGTAGCGCATGACAATATTCAAACAACTATAACTAGAGAAGATACGAACAAACCATGTTTATTGTAGTTGTATTCTATTGACAAGACCTCATGTAGTAACAATATTGTGCATTATTAGTGTTTTGTTAGCAAAACAGTCTGTTTCAAAGGCAAATAGACCTTGTTTTATAATTTATTTTAGAAACACCTGACTTTCGATTGCTCTGAAATCTACAATTTAAATCATAAACTTGTAATATTCTGCATTAATATGAAACATCTCATTGCAAATAAAATGGCTATTTTGGATTGTTTACAAAAAAATTTGTTTGTATTTTACATAATTTTCTGTATTGTGGCGTGCCGCGCATTGTATGTATCTCGCGTTTACGCCCGCCCCGCTTACGCCGACATTAAAGGTACGTTTCGTCTCATTTTTGAACACTGAGTATTTAATGCCATTGGAGGACTTGAGATAATGATTTAGGATGATTGTATTTGTATGTTGATAGTCTGTTTTTGCAAAAGAAAAAAAAAAAAAAAAAAAAAAAAAATAATAATAATAATAATAATAATAATAATAATAATAATAATAATAATAATAATAATAATAATAATAATAATAATAATAATAATAATAATAATAATAATAATAATTATAATAATATTAATTATAATAATAACACAATCAACATTGCGCATTGTGAAATACATGCTTTGTTATCACACCTACTGAATTTATTCTAGCCTTGGAATTTAATTTAACTTGAAAAATAGTCTCAATCATATGGGCAAAGGGTATCATGTATGGTTGGATTCACAGAACTTCAGGGAATAACGCCTTGTATGATACTTTTAAAATCACCGACTCAACGAGGCGTCACGACGCTTTGAACTTGAACGACGCCTCTTTTTTTCGCCAGCGCATGCGAACATTAAAATCACTATAACTCAAGACGACTCTCACAACTCGTCTCATTTTTGAACACTGAGTATTTAATGCCATTGGAGGACTTGAGATAATGATTTAGGATGATTTTATTTGTATGTTGATAGTCTGTTTTTGTAAAAAAAAACAAAAACGATATTGCATCTGTTTTGTAAAAAAAAACGACCATCTTCATCTCATAGCAATATCATATCATACCATGTATTTAACAGCATTTTAGAAAAATAGATATCATGTAACTAAATTAAGAATATCATTTAGATATTACTTTAAAGAACTAGCCTGTGGCAGTCTACTTGCATCTTCGAACAATGACATACATATGATGTGTATTTGTCCTCGTACTGCTCACTTGGTCAGAATATTCATGTTGCTCGCTGTGTTATTAATCGAAAGGATTGAATGTGCCTAGAATAAAGAGGTTTAGTGAACGCGTGAGTTTTAGTTTACGTTTAATCGGGGAACTCAAAATAGTATTGACTAATCTTTTACCTTTCTTTCGGTGTCCTCGTTTTCAGAATCGGTAGAATCCATGGGCTGAACGTTAATGTTTTCGTCATCGTCATTTTTCTCGCCTTCGATTTTAATTGACAATACCACAAGTTTTAATTTTATAAATATCCGTACATCGGAGTCCATTACACAACAGCATGAGGTGACGATACATTGCCTAGCTAGAGCGTGTACAAGAAATCAGCTCCAGTACTGCAGTAGGGACAGGCTCGCAGTTCATCCAATCAATCTAAATCGAGTGTGCATTATTCTTCCATCCATGAATATCTGCTGGAGGAATATTTTAGATTGCATTCCAGCTCTCGAACCCAGATACCTAGCTGATAGTTGCTCTAAGTAAGTGTTCCCGAACGGTATGTTGGCATGGTGGAAGGTTTTGAGATTCAATAAGTCCCTTCCTCGAACAGAAGAGGGAATAGCGAAGGTTGTTGACTTCTGATATGTTCTTGCCACTATAGAATTGGCACACAAACATCTTTGATCCACGTTAGACATCGATCGACAGGCAAGTCAAAATCGTGTCCTAGTCTGGATAGAGGCAACAGAGATGTAGTTGAGCGGTACATTCTCATTTCAGAAGTGAGGGAGACGTTTCTCCACCTATTTAGATAGTTCACTGATTGTAGAAAATTCCAAAGGCATTGTGCACCACGATATCGTTGGCTAGAATAAAGTAGGCCTACACTAGGGGATCTGTTATGGTCCCAGTGGAAGTTATGGTGACAAACTGGAATATTCCATTCGAAAAATCACCACTAGTTAGTATAACAAAACGAAAGGCTTGATTGTCACTCATCCATTACAAACGATTCGCCACAAGCACAAGAAAAGGGAGTCCAAAAACATAAAGAATTTAAATGCAGGTATCTGTAATTCAAAATAGAACAAATCACAAGGAATCCTTGCACTACAAAGAATGAAACTAATGGCCTTTAATGGCGCAAGAAAGGATCTATCAATCTTTACGTTTAATAACGCAACGACCAACATGATTATTCTGACCAAACATGCAATACAAGAACAATGACTATTCATAGTATGTAAGTAAATCATGTTCGCAGATTTAGACAGACTATGGTATAGGCTATAAGGCTTCTTTCAAATACATGACCTGTTTAATAAGTAATAATCTATTTCCATGAAACTTATTGTTCTAAAATAATGTTCAGTAACAGCAATGTATGTTATTGATGATGATGCTCGTATTTCACAACACATTAATTATTTATTATATTTATTTATTATCTATAGGTATTGTTTATATTTATTGTGATACTAATTTTTACGAATATGCAATCTGTATACTAGTACTGTAGACTAATAGCGTAGGCTAAATAAAGATGCTTGTTTGATTTGTTGATTGTTTGTTTGATTGATTGATTGATTGATTGATTGATTGATTGATTGATTGATTGATTGATTGATTGATTGATTGATTGATTGATTGATTGATTGATTGATTGATTGATTGAATTATTGATCGATTGTTGAATGATTGATTGATTGTTGAATGATTACAGCACACGTGAAATGTTTTGTACATATATCGTTTTTTTTTTTTTTTTTTTTTTTTTTTTACAAAAACAGACTATTAACATACAAATTTAAACGAATAATCAACAATAATACAAACACAAATGTCCTTTTACGGCATAAAATACTCAGTGTTCAAAAACGAGACGAAACGTAGCTCTAATGTTTGTGTACGCGGTGCGGCCGTAGGTGCGGGATACCCACAATGCGCGGCACATCACAATACAAAACATGATCTAAAATACAAACAAAAATTTTTTTTATACACAATCCAAGATAGCCATATTATTTATAATTGTTTGGTTCATATTACTGTTGAATATTACTTGGGTATGATTTAAATTGTAGATTTCAGAGCAATCGAAAGTAAGGCGATTCTAAAATAAATTATAAAACAAGGTCTATTTACATTTGAAACAGACTGTTTTGTTGAACAAACCACAAACAATTTTCATTTTTGTTACTAAATAATATCTTGTCAATAGAATACACTAAGAATAAACACGATTGGTTTGTATCGTCTTGAGTTATAGTCATTTTAATGTTCGCATGCGCTAGCGAAAAAAAGAGGCGTCGTTCAAGTTCAAAGCGTCGTGACGCCTCGTTGAGTCGGTGATTTCAAAAGTATCATACAAGGCGTTATTTCCTGAAGTTCTGTGAATCCAACCATATATGATACCCTTTGCCCATATGATTGAGACTATTTTTCAATATTGTGTCAGTTAAATGAAGGACTAATAGGGAATATTTCACAATTCCCGATATTGGTTCGATCATGAAAGCAGAAAGGCCTTCATTTACAAATACAGGCAACATACTTTTCTCACTTCAAAATGTCACAGTTCGATTTTTATAACGTTGCAAAGTTTGACGTGGCATTTCCCGCACTTTTATCGTGAAACAGATGGTTACGTCATAACTGACTAAACATCACTGTTTATGGGGGCATTCCGTAACTCGCCGACACAGCGCCACAGCGCGCTGAGACCATTCCGAAACTAGCTGAGAGTGCTACGCCGAGTAGTCCGAAACTCGCCGAGAGAGCTGTCTCAGCGCGCTGTGAACGCTGGAGGTTTTCAGCTCGGCGTTCTCAGCGTTTTGGGGGATTGTGGGTATTCAATAAGGCGAAAACTGAAATCACAATTCAGGTGGTCCGTGTTGCGGGATAAGCGCGCCAAATTGAGTGCACCGTTCAACACAACCTGCAACTTGGGAGTTTATTTGTTTATTTTAAAGTGAGTTATGACATGACAAAGCCATTAGCAGTTGCTTTCTGGGTGAAATGGGCGGTCTCCTAGTAGATTTATCATAATTGCCGATAGCGGGGGCAATGATCGATAACACATGTTCAAAAGTGGGCGCACTTAACCTAAAATTCTGTTTAAAAGTAGTCGCCGAGTATAAAAATACCACATTTTCAACAAAATTAACGTTGCATGGATGTGAACATCTTATTCCAATGCTCTATAATTGAAAATAACGTTGAAAGCCTCCTCATCGTCGTCAGAGCTAGGATTATCGATTATAGCCTGAACTTCCATACTGACAACTCTAGGGTCAGCAATTTTTCATAGTGCTGAACCCGTTCCGAAACCTGGAGCAAAACCACACGCTTCACTGCGCTAACACGCGCTGTGGCCACAGCGTCCTCAGCGAGTTTCGGAATGCGCCCTATGAATGAATTCACCTATCAACGTCTTACAACACTACACAAGTATAAAAAAACAACGTATTCATTGTAGTCCAATCTCTGCACAAAATTACTATCAAACACTGAAAATAATGTTACATTATTACAAATAATTATGCCAGTGGTGTAAAATAATTGCTGGACACAATTATTATTCATTTTGGAATCGAATAACAATATAAATACACTAATTGTAGTGAGATATTCGGCATAAATAAGAACTTTGATTATCTTTGCGTGATAGGCTTATCGATATTGGTCACTTCTGACGTCATGACCTGTTTTTCCCGCAATATTTATCTGTGAAATTTTCAGATTACTTTCTTGACCTAAAAGTATTAACGAAAATGGAAAATGAAATATTTTTGACTTTATAACATCGTCATTAACTTTTGTAGACTAAACACATTAACATGAATATTTCCTATTGGCACAGTCGGGTCACACTTACCGTAATAAATTTAAACAAATGAGAGTAGCTAAAATTATACATTAATATTATTTCCATTAAATACATTGTTCATTAAATTACGTTTTTAACACATTGCGTTTGGCGGGGCAGGCCTCATGTGATAGGTGATGCGTCTGTAGTTTATGCAACCAATGTGGAACTTTAGATGAAACGTGACATGAAAGTTCAGTGGTGACGTCAGATGTTGTTCGCTCACGGTTCACACAGCGTCGCGTCCAGTGTCTATTAGGGGTGACTGTCAGGGTGGTTCAGTGGTGACGTCAGATGTTGTTCGCTCACGGTTCACACAGCGTCGCGTCCAGGGTCTATTAGGGGTGACTGTCAGGGTGGTTCAGTGGGGACGTCAGATGTTGTTCGCTCACGGTTCACACAGCGTCGCTTCCAGTGTCTATTAGGGGTGACTGTCACGGTGGTTCAGTGGTGACGTCAGATGTTGTTCGCTCACGGTTCACACAGCGTCGCGTCCAGTGTCTATTAGGGGTGACTGTCAGGGTGGTTCAGTGGTGACGTCAGATGTTGTTCGCTCATGGTTCACACAGCGTCGCGTCCAGGGTCTATTAGGGGTGACTGTCAGGGTGGTTCAGTGGTGACGTCAGATGTTGTTCGCTCACGGTTCACACAGCGTCGCGTCCAGTGTCTATTAGGGGTGACTGTCAGGGTGGTTCAGTGGTGACGTCAGATGTTGTTCGCTCACGGTTCACACAGCGTCGCGTCCAGTGTCTATTAGGGGTGACTGTCACGGTGGTTCAGTGGTGACGTCAGATGTTGTTCACTCACGGTTCACACAGCGTCGCGTCCAGTGTCTATTAGGGGTGACTGTCAGGGTGGTTCAGTGGTGACGTCAGATGTTGTTCGCTCATGGTTCACACAGCGTCGCGTCCAGGGTCTATTAGGGGTGACTGTCAGGGTGGTTCAGTGGTGACGTCAGATGTTGTTCGCTCACGGTTCACACAGCGTCGCTTCCAGTGTCTATTAGGGGTGACTGTCACGGTGGTTCAGTGGTGACGTCAGATGTTGTTCGCTCACGGTTCACACAGCGTCGCGTCCAGTGTCTATTAGGGGTGACTGTCAGGGTGGTTCAGTGGTGACGTCAGATGTTGTTCGCTCACGGTTCACACAGCGTCGCGTCCAGTGTCTATTAGGGGTGACTGCACGGTGGTTCAGTGGTGACGTCAGATGTTGTACGCTCACGGTTCACACAGCGTCGCGTCCAGTGTCTATTAGGGGTGACTGTCAGGGTGGTTCAGTGGTAACGTCAGATGTTGTTCGCTCACGGTTCACACAGCGTCGCGTCCAGTGTCTATTAGGGGTGACTGTCAGGGTGGTTCAGTGGTGACGTCAGATGTTGTTCGCTCACGGTTCACACAGCGTCGCGTCCAGTGTCTATTAGGGGTGACTGTCAGGGTGGTTCAGTGGTGACGTCAGATGTTGTTCGCTCACGGTTCACACAGCGTCGCGTCCAGTGTCTATTAGGGGTGACTGTCAGGGTGGTTCAGTGGTGACGTCAGATGTTGTTCGCTCACGGTTCACACAGCGTCGCGTCCAGTGTCTATTAGGGGTGACTGTCAGGGTGGTTCAGTGGTGACGTCAGATGTTGTTCGCTCACGGTTCACACAGCGTCGCGTCCAGTGTCTATTAGGGGTTACTGTCAGGGTGGTTCAGTGGTGACGTCAGATGTGGTTCGCTCACGGTTCACACAGCGTTGCGTCCAGTGTCTACTGGGGGTGACTGTTAGGGTGGTTCAGTGGTGACGTCAGATGTTGTTCGCTCACGGTTCACACAGCGTCGCGTCCAGTGTCTATTAGGGGTGACTGTCACGGTGGTTCAGTGGTGACGTCAGATGTTGTTCGCTCACGGTTCACACAGCGTCGCGTCCAGTGTCTATTAGGGGTGACTGTCAGGGTGGTTCAGTGGTGACGTCAGATGTTGTTCGCTCACGGTTCACACAGCGTCGCGTCCAGTGTCTATTAGGGGTTACTGTCAGGGTGGTTCAGTGGTGACGTCAGATGTGGTTCGCTCACGGTTCACACAGCGTGCGTCCAGTGTCTACTGGGGGTGACTGTTAGGGTGGTTCAGTGGTGACGTCAGATGTTGTTCGCTCACGGTTCACACAGCGTCGCGTCCAGTGTCTATTAGGGTGACTGTCAGGGTGGTTCAGTGGTGACGTCAGATGTTGTTCGCTCACGGTTCACACAGCGTCGCGTCCAGTGTCTATTAGGGGTGACTGTCAGGGTGGTTCAGTGGTGACGTCAGATGTTGTTCGCTCACGGTTCACACAGCGTCGCGTCCAGTGTCTATTAGGGGTGACTGTCAGGGTGGTTCAGTGGTGACGTCAGATGTTGTTCGCTCACGGTTCACACAGCGTCGCGTCCAGTGTCTATTAGGGGTGACTGTCAGGGTGGTTCAGTGGTGACGTCAGATGTTGTTCGCTCACGGTTCACACAGCGTCGCGTCCAGGGTCTATTAGGGGTGACTGTCAGGGTGGTTCAGTGGTGACGTCAGATGTTGTTCGCTCACGGTTCACACAGCGTCGCGTCCAGTGTCTATTAGGGGTGACTGTCACGGTGGTTCAGTGGTGACGTCAGATGTTGTTGCTCACGGTTCACACAGCGTCGCGTCCAGTGTCTATTAGGGGTGACTGTCAGGGTGGTTCAGTTGTGACGTCAGATGTTGTTCGCTCACGGTTCACACAGCGTCGCGTCCAGTGTCTATAAGGGGTGACTGTCAGGGTGGTTCAGTTGTGACGTCAGATGTTGTTCGCTCACGGCTCACACAGCGCCGCGTCCAGTGTCTATTAGGGGTGACTGTCAGGGTGGTTCAGTGGTGACGTCAGATGTTGTTCGCTCACGGTTCACACAGCGTCGCGTCCAGTGTCTATAAGGGGTGACTGTCAGGGTGGTTCAGTTGTGACGTCAGATGTTGTTCGCTCACGGTTCACACAGCGTCGCGTCCAGTGTCTATTAGGGGTGACTGTCAGGGTGGTTAAGTGGTGACGTCAGATGTTGTTCGCTCACGGTTCACACAGCGTCGCGTCCAGTGTCTATTAGGGGTGACTGTCAGGGTGGTTCAGTGGTGACGTCAGATGTTGTTCGCTCACGGTTCAAACCACAAGAGATGATTTTGTTTTTGAATCGTTAAGCTCAAATACATTTTTTCGCAATACAATTTTGTTTCTTTGTAATTTCACTCTTGTTTGCACTTCTCACTGCGCTGAACGAATTCTTCTCCGTAAAGTATCCATGCTGTTGAGGTTCCGGCTTGATCGTGTTAACCCTATGCAGATTATTGGTCCGTTGTACATCTGTAGGAGGTCTCGAATACAGATTTTTTCGGCTAGTGGTGCAGGATTGAGATTCCCTCTCGGCGCCTACTTGGACAAATTTCAAAAACATGGTTCTAGCTGACACTGTCAAAACTTGATACCTACAAGTCTGAAGCTTGAATGATCTAGCTCTCCAATCTTGAGAGTAGGTAATTCGCCCTAGTAGTGACCAGATTGGCTGATACACAGAAGAGTCGCCCCCCTTTCCCTCTCTCTTGTTGGAACACGCGTCACGTCATACAAACCTGTTTAGACTTGCAGCAGGGTACTAGGAATAACTAGTCTAAAAAATAAAAGCTATGACGTACCATAGACCTGTACAAACTTACAGTTTGCACATGTCTAATATTATAAGGTATAATATATTATTAATTAGCAAGTATGGTTTACAGTAAATAAATGAAAATACAAACTTCCCCCCCTCAAAAAAAAAAACACCATTTCTTCACTTTATCTTTTACGTGAACTACAACACTGAATATGACATATTTTCCTTTATGGTTTATACATTTACCAAAGTATTGTAAGAAAGCTCTCTTAGTAATTGCATCATTATAAGAAGGTGAAGGCCTATAATGCCATACAAATTCTTGTAGAGAAAATTCTCTAGCAAAACACAATATTCGCCACACACTTGAGATGTATAACTTTGAAGTTCCACCGTGGCATCTCTACATCAAAGTTCCAGCCATCGATGGGGTATCTTTTTTTTAAGGGAAATGTAGCTAGTGTTTCAGAGGAGGGTGGTCACCCTCCGCCTCCTGAACTATCCCGAGGTTGCTTAACTTTAGTGTTTGTATGGGAACCGGCTAAGCGACCGCGGCTATACCGTTGGCTACCAAGTTCAATGTATTAACCTACGGACTAAATATAAGGTTTACAAAGTAACAAAACAATTTTACAAGGTTTCTTTTTATTCATTAATTCAAATAACATAACAATTACAAACGCAATATACTGTTTAGTTTGCATATGTCTACATTATAAGATACAGTTAGTTATTTAGGAAGTAAGAACACCAAGTTCAATTTACTAACCAAAGTATTAAGGATAAGGTTTACAAAGAAACAATAACATTTCTACAGGGTTTCTTTATTAACATTAATTAAAATAACATAACAATTACAAAAGCATTATACATATATTGCAAACAAGATATCTCTATCTATATTTCGATTGGGTGTATGTTTTAGGCTATCTATTTAATGTTTATTCTATAACTGACATCCATTTTTACCAGTTCCCTCTCCAACCAAAAATTCGAACAGTAAAACATATTTGTATTCTCTAGCTGCTATATATTATGAAGTATCTTCCTGTGTATAACTTCCTTAATACCAGTAATTACTAGTTATGTCCCTTAGTCGATTTCTTCCAAACGATGTAAATCCCTAAATTAAATGTGATCATTTATCTCTTGATGGTAGTAGTGTTAATTTGGCCCACATCTTGCGTGAAAGGGATATTTATCCATACATAGGTGTAAAATTTTAATTTTTCTATCTTTGCGAACGTGCAACTTTGCTAAGTTGTAACGTTATTTGTAATAAATTCTACAAATGATTCTTCTGTAGGTATAGGTAGTTAAGCTAATTAATTCCATACCCATACCCATACCCAATTCCATAAAGTCGCGTCCTAACGAGTGTGTAATTTGAAACCGCGCGAAAACTTCGCCTATCTAAATGCATGTAATCCAGAGCTGTCAGCAGTTGTGTATTTTCGAATATTAACATTATTTTGTATGCGTGGAAAGTTACTTTACGAGAGATATCATGTAGGCCTAATAGATTTTGCAGACTATAGATTTAAAGAAAAGACGGACAATGCGAGATAAGAGGGCGAGTTTTGTCTGGCAGTAAAAAGTGTTCAAAACTCGCACCGTTCATTTACAAAACTACGCGGGTAATAGTTAGGCCTACTGTAGGGTTAGGCTTAAATTTCCGTGTATCAAATGTGATATAGCTCCTAGCCTAGGCCTACTTCAAATCCAAAGACATTAGGCAGTCACAAAGTCACCAGTCAGATCAATGTAGATGTAACCATCATGAGTTTATAATGCATGACATTGACGGGTAGGCCTAGACCTTTGATGTGTATGCCTACACTTT
This sequence comes from Isoperla grammatica, assembly GCA_945910005.1. Lineage (NCBI taxonomy): Eukaryota > Metazoa > Arthropoda > Insecta > Plecoptera > Perlodidae > Isoperla > Isoperla grammatica. Next base: position 72,500,624 of record OX246737.1, on the reverse strand, counting down.
GCTTAGTAAAATTAGGACACTTTAATACAAAATACAGGATAGTAGGCCAACAGAAAACTTCTCCATCTTTCTAAGAGCATTTTTCTATTGGGTGACGACCCAGGCTTTCTCAACCAAATCTTGACTCACCGTGCCCTACACTAGGTCCATGCTTCATGGCAGTACATACTTGTTACACGAGCCTATGAGAGAACAACAACACGTTGGTAATATTGATAGTGTGGGAACTGGAAGGTATGATGGACCATCATGTAGGACTATCATATAGGCCTGCGCAAATCTTCTTCCAGCCAACGAACTGTTTGCTAGCCTAGGCCTACGCCTAGATTTGGTCTAGATGAAGTAGGAATTCTGACAGCTGTTATGAATCTTCATGGCGTAGGCCTAAAAAAAGTTAACCAAGATCGGGAATAGGGCTTAATTCTTTAGCAATATGTAATTTTGTATTTTTACAATGTTAACTTCAAAGTACATTTGTTTACTAATTATTTACAATAGGTGTATTGGTTAGGACTAGGCTCCAGCCACTGCAATGACGTGACCAGAAAATGTAAACAAAGTGTTGATGCAGTGAGTCAAGTATGATTCTTTTAGCAGCTTAAATCCACTGTTGTCTACTGTTCTTTTGCTGTTTTTCATTTGGAAATGCATACATGGATATTGTTTCATTTCTTGCTGGCGAATACGAGCATCCTACGACACAACACATGTCACATAGTTTTATTTATCTGTAAACTAGCCATCTTGATGCGCGGGAGCCTCGGAGTTACACACTCAAAAGGGCACTTTTTCGCCGCTAGAGCGTACGACAGTCTACGTCGGAGGCCTATTATAATGCCAGTGAAATCGTCTTTAAACAAGGTACACTAAAGTCGGAATTTTAGAATAACGGAGCCAAGAAAATGATCTTTGTTTGGATTTTCGGATAAATTGTTTTTGTTTTCCAGTATGACTTACAAAGTATGGGATGTATCATAACTTATGCTGAGATAAACACATTTATACAAAATACATACGTTACGTAAACAATACGCCTACATACGCCTACATTACGTCTGATCATAATCTGCATGTAGGCAGATATCAAGTGCACAGTACATACACGGCAGTGTGCATGTTCAACATTTAAAACAGAATTCACAATATAAAACATCAAGCGATACAGGTGCAGTATTTTATCACAAGCAGAGTTGAAGTTCAGTGTTGCATGTAAAAGTGGAAAGATATGTAGAAACTATGCACATTTCAGCATAGTACCATAGACTGGATACGAGTTACGATTTACTTACGATTTACTATCAACAATCATTTTACATCGTGTAATAAATTTCAAAAATTGGGCCAATACAATAGCATACTTTCATTAAGTACGATGTTGGCACTTTTAAAAGCTTTGCTAAGTAAGTAATAGCTATTATGTGTGTTGGCAATTTAATATCAGCTTAGTTCCCATTATTTGTGAGCCACTATTATTTATTTGTTTTTCTAGAAGAGATGTGTTAAGTTGTTCTGCCGGATGTAATTTTTGTACTTATCAGATCTTTTAGTATTCTAGAACTATGTTTTCTCATTTGATCGTATTTATCACTGTCGTGGAAAGGACTTCGGGTAAATTCGGCTATCTTCGGGAGGAGAGTTGTGGGGAAGTAAATTAATATACGATTGGGTGTATGTTTTAAGGTATCTAGACGTGGACTAATTGAACACTATGAAAATTGGAAAGGCAAAGGCTATAGTGAAAATTTTAACTCATGGGTTAATGTAATGTTTTATGTTAGGGTTAGGCTAAGTTAATGGTTAGGTTTGATTCCATATATATCGAATTGTTTTGAAAATCCTATTAGTTTAGGTTAGGCTGGGGTAGGTTAGGTTATGTTAGGTTAGGTATGGTTGGGTTAGGTGAGGTTAGGTTAGGGTAAGCAAGTTAGGTTAGGCTAGGGGTTCCATCTATGAGGATTTTTTTTAAATTGGTTAGGTTAAAGTAGTAAATTAAACCTAACAAAAAATCCACACAGGAGTCACTCAAGGGTCATACAAGAGTCCAGTGGCCGGAAAACCCGCCGCCATCTTGGATGGGGAAAACCACCGGCTGTATTCCCGTACATTCTACTGATAGTAAAGCTAAGCTAAATGTTGGTGCAGTGAGTGCGATAATGCAAAAACATTGCCAAGTTAGGGTCTACACTCTACAGTGTTCTAAGCAAGAGTCGTGTAAACTGCCAACTCCACACATCTTCCTCAAACCCTCTCGATTAGCATAGCTACAAAAACGTGATACGTGTGACGCGAGCACCAATATCATCATCATCAGCCGTAACCACTTAACCACACAGACCCAAAATAATTACATCATAGGAGTGTCTCAACTAAAGCAGACGATAATGGTGTAATTACTACCAGTCAACAATCACGGCCTAAATGGAAGCGAGAGATGTGATTACGGTAATTCCGACCAGGGAAATGGGGGATTTGTCGAGTCCCTAATACTAGATCCATAAACTCATCGATTAGAATGTAATTTCGTCGGTCGTATTGGTGTTGTATGGAATGTGCTGACACCAGTGGCGAATCCAAGAAGAGGGAAAGAGGAAATTCAACCCCCTACCTACCCCCCCCCCCTCCCCCCCATGCCATAAAAAAATTAGGAGATTGCGGCAGTCCAGGTTAGTGGAGGAACCTATATGAATGGTCAAAGTAACACCGTCCTTTCGGATGGGACGTAAAGCCGAGGGTCGGTGGTCCCCCTGGTACTTTTCGACAGGAGTAGGCTACGTGCAGGTACTAGGCTTCCCCTCCTCCCTTCCTCATTATCATTCATCAATCATCAATCATCTAATCAGGATAAAGAGGGCATTTTGCCCCACACTGGCCTTCATTACAATAAAATACAAAAAATAGTTCCTTTGGATTTGAATTTTTTTTGTTATACAAAATTGGAAAAATTACCATTTCCTTAAAATGTAAAAATTAGCATATCTATGATTTTTTATGGTTTTCCAACTACTTTATCGGCATCAAATCCTTTGCTTATATTTTAGCTACAACCATACAAAATTTCAGACACGTCAAATTATTTCTGAGAGCCGAAAATACCCCTAACGGTTAAAAGCGTCCCACGAAGTGTTAACGCAATAAACGCATGTGCAAACTCTGATAAGTGCCAGTTCCAGCATAATCAAACGTGTTAACCGTATCATCTTCATCTATACACTGTTTTTTTAATTTAATCTACTTTTTGTGCATTGTCTTTTATATTTTGTGACTGGGTATTTTCATTTTTTTTTTTAACAATTTTTAAGTCAGTTTAAACCTGGTGAATCGTTGAGCGGAGAGCCCCATACACTCGGTATTTGTATGGAATTGTTTGATCCTGAAACGTTTATAAATTCAAATAATAGCAAAATAGCCTACGGTGGCAGGGGCTTTCGATAACTCAACAAAAACTGTCGCAATAAAATCACCAATACATGCTAAAATTATAAGCCAATTTGTACGTTACATCTGTGATAGTGTTATGAAAACCATGTGTGTACACCTGTAATGTTTGTTTGAGGAATACAGATCTATAAATAAATTATTTATATCGTTATTTATAAATAACGATGAAGGCCGACGCGGTAATGTTTGAGGGCGCGCGTGAAATTCTATGCGCTAATATCGTGTCATGGGTGCAAGCGTGGAAAATATCCAGTCAACTGATGAACTAATTATGTTACAAAAACGGAGATTAATAAACAGATTTGATGGTATACATGGCTAGCATCTGAATTTATTTATAATGACCCCTTATTTACACGAATATTCATCAAAACGAGAGGGACGCACAGAGTCTTCATAGTTGGTATATCTTCCTTGCATCTTGTATTGTGATGGTTAAATTAATCAGTAGATTATAATTCAACTCAAATATTGAGTGAAAGGAAGCAGAGTAAAAGGGATGTATTAAATGATATGTACGGGTTTCGGCGTTGAATAGTTATTAAGGTATTTTTCTATATAAGATTTTTGTAGTTATAAATATCAATTCCTTGACACCATGTTCACCTTGTTCCCTTTATGGGTTCTTAGTCAAAGTAGAAACACACAAATATTGCCCATCGTCAATAATTCAATTCAAATTATCATATCAAAAAATCACAGATATAACTTTTATGAAACATCATTTCAAGTCAGTTCCAGACCACTTGCACACAAGAATTATGCCCTAACATTTCTGGATTGTATTCATTTATTTCCTTCATATACGTGTATGGTGAAGTTGACGGGTTGCTATACTCAAAGGAAGGACACAGGGGAGGTATTACTCCCTTATTTCTTTAACAGTTAAAACAAACAAAAACAGTCCAATAACCTCAAAACGTCGACAAAATACTCAATAAAACTACATATTTACATATGAAGACCTATATAATGTACAATAAATACACAAAATTGTTTATAAACTTCAATAAACACATAAAGTAACGTATCCATGAAATAGGATATTCTCAATAAAGAATTGGAATGTGACATTTGTGAAACTATACACACGGGCATTGACAAAATGGCGGCATTTCAAAGTATTGTAGAGATAACTCTTCTTAACCCTACTATCAGACAGGGTCATATTTGCCTCCGAATTATGCAGGGAAGCCTTGGTAGGAGTTAACCCCGGGGTCATTTTAACATGGGGTTAGCGAGAGTTAAGGAGAGTTAAAAAAATGTACTGGAATGAGGCCCTACTATCGAGCCACTCTGTTTTACAAGACGGTTGAGGTGATGATAATGGTGAACACTCTTTTATGACAGCTGCTGGGTGGATTGTGGTTCTCTGTCACAGGCAGGCGTTGTCTCAGAGATCTCTTACACGGGACAACTCCACAAAACTTTGCTATCCTATGTTTCTTGGCAAGACTTCCCCACTCCTCGCCCTCCACTTGCAACGCCCTCATCACCAATCACTTTGAGTTGAACTATAAATCTAAAACCCCAATTTTAATTACGTCCGGCTACATTTTTTTTAAATGCATATCACGACTTACATATAAATCATTAGCCTAGATTGTATATAATTCCCTAAATATGTCTGTGCAAATTATTGCATATTGATCTCGAGTGGGTATCTGTGTAATATGTGTCTGGTTTTCTGTAGCGATGCGGATTTCTCCTGCTATTATCACTCTTTAAAATTCTTTCATCAAACTCTCCCAGTTTTGGATGTCTTTATAACACAATTTACTGACATAGTTTTCTCCTCAATACCAGCACACGAGAATCTTCCGGAGTAGCCTATCAGTTCAAGTTCTGTCAAAGAAAAGTGTATCTAAATATGTGTTCTGAGTCTGGTTCGAAGTATTGTATTTCATTTTACTTAACACATACTGTTAGATTGACATTTTACAATTAATATCGAAATTAACCTGGACATTCAGAATGAAGTATCATTTTTCTTAATTGTAACTGTTATATGCCGCATGATAATTGTTGAATTCTTCGTGACTGAAAGTTGATTCTTTCCACGTGGACAAATGTATTACAAATCTGTCCATGGTTTGTGATCAAATCGGTTGGAAACTCGAGCTATGATAATATTATAGATAAATTAAGCATGTAGACGAGATTTTGTTAGTTTGATGCTTCCCTGCTGCTCCCCTCCATTGCTATGTGACCACCTCTTAACACCGTGACAACCCAACAATCATATCATTTTATTAATTTCATATTATATTATTTATAACCAGTGATTTTGTTATGCTGAGCGGTGGTCACGTAAGTAGGGGTGGAGTTTCAAACTATGTCAAACTATAAATATCTGCACTCTTATATAATTGTTAGAGACGTGAGAATGTATTCAAGATTTTAAAATAAGAACTCTTGCCACAAAAAGTCAGACATTGCAAGTAAGTTAGTAGACTATAGAGCACTCAAAATACACTAGATGCATTCTAGTGGCAGGAAAATAAACTTCTAAAAAGAGTGGTTTGGCTGTCAGTTTTCATTGTTGTTTCATTGTTATTATTCATCAATGGCGCTGAAAGGAGGTTGCTTAGCAGCGCTATCTATGTTAGTTTTGAGTCCTCTTTAAATACAAATTGTGTAAAGAACCGTATCATGTGTATCATCCACTAGGCCGTGACTGTGGCGAGTTTCAAAGTTATAGCATCTGTATCATCCAGTAGGCAGTGACTGTGGCGATGTTTCAAAACTATAGAAGGCAGTGGAATTATCAATAAAAAGTGTTTTTATTACGTTGCCTAGCAATAAATGTTGACATGTAACTAAGGGAGCCTAGATACATAGACGGTGGAAAGTGAGCCTAGAGAGAGGAAGCTGTGTTGAAAGCTACACGGAACGACTTCAAGAACTCGAGTCTTTGAGTCTTACAATTTCTCTAGTTATCAAAACTAGTATTACCCAGACGTCAACTACGCCTGCCCCGCTAAATGGGTGATTTCCGAAGCGTCTGTTACACACGATCAAACACTGGATCCAAGCGAAACGAGAAACCGAAGACTAAATAAGGACATTTAGGAAATCTCACAATGGACGCGATTCTATGGACGACGTACAACCTGAGAGGATAACTGATTGAAGGACCAACCTGCAACCTTGGCTGAGCGGTAGGCCGTCTGTCTGTATGTTGATTGATATGTGGTATGTGAACGTTTATTAGTAGTAAGTGGTGTAATAAAGTTCATATTATAAATGTTCAAGTGCATTTTGGCATTCTCTATTATCGTGGAACGTGACATTAATTGTATTTAAGAACAATATTCGTTATAATTGTTTAATAACCCAAACATGCCAAACATTGACTCGAACCCAGTGCTTCTCCAAGCGGTCTTACTGACCATTTGAACACCACGGCTGGAAAAAAACGTTATTGCCGGACTAGATAAATTTTCAATACACTAACATAGTTCACATTTAAAAACATCTAATGATTACAATTAATGAGAGAGGTAAATTATTAATCTTTAACCTCAGTATAAAACATCGACTTCATTAGTTTACTTGTCTTACATACAGTTAATGAAGCATTGTTAAGAATTTTACTCCTCGTTTTTAAAGTGTGAGACGGTATTAAGTACACTGTCAAATTATTATATACACACATTTATTTTTTGAAAATAAACGTTGGATTGGTTTACCGTAAAACATGTTTTCGTAGGAAACAGTGGGAACTACTTTATTTGTTTGTAATATGCATCTCATCATAAAAGTTTTTTTTTTTGTTTTTAGGGCGCGACAGCGGCCTTATAAGTTTGCACCAGATTTATATATGTATGTATGTATGTATGTATGTATGTATCCGTTCGCATTTCACGCGCGACAAGAAAGATGTATTTATTTGAAGTAGAAGATATTAACGAATATAAATGAAACTTGTCAATAATGATCTCAGTAGAATGACATATGTGTTTTGTAAATCTCAATATTTTGAGCCGGCCGTAAGTACCACTAAGTGCAAGTTTTGTAAGACAACAAAATTTGTTACTTTGCACATCGCTACGGTTTTTTAAAAAATGTCTGCTATCAATTTTGCGTTATCATTATGAAACTCAAACTTGACCTGTAGTAATCCTTTGACTTTAGAATGGCGTAACATTTACATTTCTGACATTTGTATTTGAGACGCTACGTGTTACAGAAAATTCATTCAATTTTAAATTGTGTTTTTGGTTTTACACTTTATGGCCAATCTGAAGTAATGTTTATGCATTGTTACGAAAAATACGCATTCATGTTGTAAATCCAGTCGTATGTGATAGAAAAAAACAAAATAATACATAAAATATTATCCAGGGGTGACTAAACAGGTCAAGTTTTGGCCCGCATTTTGGGCTCGGCAAGATAAATGAATTTATTTCTGGTTGAAGATTGCAACCCATATTACTGATTTTTTGCATGGCATTTGTCACTAAAGGAATGTAATAGTATGTAAATTAGCAATGCTATTGGTTGAAGGATAGATGAATAATTCTAGTTTGAACGATCCTCAGCTCAGCCTCGCGCTATAAAGAACGACAAGTGGAATGCTCGTGTTTACGTGTGCGTGGACAAAATGTGGAATGACTGTTGTAGTACACTTACGCAAATGAGTCTTCCATTGTTAGATGCCCAATTACTATTATGGCAATGCAAAAACCGAGGATTTGTCCGGTGATACAAAAAGCAGTCTGGCCCAGATCGTATGTCGCCATGCTTCAAAGCCGGATTATATGTTAGTCACTCAACGATACTACCCTTGCAAAATGCATATGGCTGTTATTGAAATAAAACCGTGAAAGTTGTAATACGGAAAACTAAAACATGATATTAATATTACACAGAGCTGTATTTATTTGGTGTAGGCCTACACTGTAAAGTGTAGGCCTCTATAACATACTAAGATTTTATTAAGTGTGTACAGTGTATCATTTTTTCTTTCTAATATTTGCGGTATGTACCCGATAGCGCAATTAGCAAGAGATTTGTATGTACGGCCGGAGTTAGAGCAGTTGCAACTTTGTAGTATACTTTCGTATGACACGACAGCGATTATCAAATTGGTTGTATTACTTTGAATATATTTATTCGTATGTATCACTGATTAATATTCGCAAGAAACCATGCACGTACCTCTCGTAACCAGAACATCAAACGACTTGATGATAGTAGAACCTTTATTAACAATATCGGTCTCTACAGCCAAAGCTCTTGCCATTCGACACAGAACATTACAAAACATTTATTAAAAACAAAAATTGAAATTGAAGCAATTAACACTTAATGTATGTTTTAAAAAGCTAATAAGAAAGTGATGCCTAAAAATAGAAATAGATGAACGTAAAATGCATAAAAAATATCTTCGGTGAAGCTTGCACTCAGCTTGAATAATTTTCGAAACGTCTCGAAAAACAAGGTTCTTGTTCACCTATCAACTATCATAAGACCTATTACTCTGATATCTGTAAGATTGTAATAGGTCGTATAGTAGGAAATAGTCGAGTTATAGGTATGCTTCTTCATACGGTCCACTTTCTCCGCTTGTTCCATGTGATCCTCAAACCGGACAGTTGGATATAAAATAAACCCTTCCGACTTCCCCCTGTATGTATTTAATTCATTGAAGTTAATTGATATGTTGTGTGACGAAACGTCAGTAAACTGTGGCTTCACTGTAAAAGCACGCTGCCAGCTTATTGGTTAATGGCATCATGTTTAGTGGTAAGTGAATTATGAGGGTCTGTTTCACATCGGGGTCTGTTTCACAGAGGCGGAGAGGGAGGGGGAATCTTACCATGTGTTTATACAAAAAACGGAACATGCACCTAAATTATCGTATAGCTCCCAGTTTTGACTGTGTCGCCGTGATAGAATTCATTTTGCCTATCTGGACACTGTTCGTCACTATGTTCTAATGCCACAACAGTATGTAGAAACATTATCAGATTATAAATTTCAGCCCTTACATGACATGCATAAAGAAATTAATATATTCATATAGTAGAAATAGCATTCATTCTCCTTTTTGCAAGTCCAATTTGCAGGTAAAAAATCATAATCCTAATGATGTCGGGATTGTTTTATGGGAGTTGTGTCTCAGGATTCTAATTATTTTATTTTTAATATTATTGGTTCACCAATAATAATTATTATTTTCATAATTTTGGTATGTAGTACGTGTCTTGCCCAAAAGTCAAAGTATCAAAGCATTACGTTTTACTGAATTCAAATTGTTTTATCGCACTTAGAACAATATCTACGAAATCTGTTATATTTATTGTTTCATGAAGTTTATGATCATTGTGCAATATGATATGTATTGTATGATTTTTTTGATGCACTCGTTAGGCCTACCGATTTCTATGTTTCCTGGTATATCGTTTACGGATTATATGCCATGTCCTAATTTCCCCCATTTGTGTGGAATTTCTTGTGCTGTGAAAACAGATGCCTTGTGGTCCGCGTAATGGTTTGGTCATGCTATAATCGGTGGGGCTGACTGTAAGGATCAAATTTCATCTGGAAAGTGTCACAGAATTTGTGCCTGGCCGTGGCCGTTATGGTTTCCGATATTTATGTGGCGTGAGGGGGGTTGTTTCTTAAAATCAGTATGAGAACAAAATCCGTCCACATATGCAGTAGTCTTCACAGCGAGTGCATGGGTGCGTGTTGACTTGTCCATGTGATTTGTATAATCGACGATCTATGAGTGTGCTATCAACATTAATGAAGTGATTATTGGATATTGCGTTTAAGGTGTTCACTTCACCCTTGTGTGTGTTATATTTATTTGTCTTTGTTTGTGCACGTTGTATGAACACATGTGTTAGAAACAGAAAATTCATACAATTTTAGAGTGTGTTTTTGGTTTTACACTTTATGGCCAATCTGAAGTAATGTTTATGCATTGTTACGAAAAATACACATTCGTATTGTAAATCCAGTCGTGTGTGATAGAAAAAACTAAATAATACGTACAATTATTATTCAGGGGTGACTAAACGGGGTTTAAAAAAAATTGTTTGTTTTTTTTTTGATCGCGATAGCGGTCGAACGAAAAGTCCGATCAATTTGAAATTTGGACCATCTACAAGCCTCGATGTGGATTTAACGTCATTAGTTTTGTGGACAAATCTGTTGAAAAGTTACAAAGTTACAATTTAATTATTACAAAGTTATTCCCAAACACAATGGCGGCAAAATGTGAGATAGCCATTTTTTAGTAAATTTCTAGCCGGTCACGAATATACAAATTTCAACGCGATCCGATGAGAATTGTAGGTACAAATTACAATTTTGTATTGCTGAATTGTAGTGAAGTAACCTATGACAACGAAACATCCAAGCTATAATTTATATGGACAATCGATCTTTTATTGAACAATGGCAGGAAGTGTAATAACTATAACAGTAAAAACTCAAATCTTTCCACATTTTTGTCACTTTCATTGAACAATGACGATGGCTTTGAGAACTTTTCGCCAGAAAGTTCGTGGACATATGGACGCGCTCGTTTATCAACGCGTCAAACAGAGCGTTTTCCTAGTGTGAGTAGTCCATAAGTGCAGTATGTAGTTGAGACAGGGACTTACAAAGCCTGTCTGGAGGACTGGAGTTATAAGTAGTTCGGTAAATGAAATGGTGTACAATTCAATTTTATCCTTACATTTTGTCAATATGCGTAAACATATTTTATAATGATTATCTTATCACACTTTTTAGTTTTTATTATTGTTTAAATGGCAATTTAAAATCATAGCAGAAGACCGTTTTAATATTTTAAAATATGATTCATTTTTAAGAAATGATGGGTCCTATTTACGTTTGGGGAAAATGAGCTTCTATTGTTATATACGTTCCAATTCCATTATATATATATTTTTTTAAATTGATCGCGCCCTACAGTAAATGGCATAAGTCCATTTACAGATAAAATCATAATCCTAATGTTGTCGATATAGTGTTGTAAGAGTTGTGTATCACGATTTTAATTAATGTAATCGAATCATCGTATCAGCAGATTATTTTTAATCTCGTGGATGTTCTTTTAGAGCTAATATTATATCACCCTGGTATCTCGGAGGGCGAAATGTGTTTCTTTCAACTATTAATTTTTTAAAATATTTATTTACTTCACGTCGTTTTATAAATTATAACAAGTGACACTGTCAGTATTTGATTAGTTTGTAACATATGCCCCGGAAATGACTGCCGCGGACCAAGGTCGCGCCAGCGACCTTGTTTTTTTTAGTTTAGGTGTGAGAGTGGGCTTTACAACAACGCACGAGACCCACAGCAGAATCAGCAGATGTATTGTGTTCGCTACGACAGACAGACAGACACACACACAAACATTCGTTTCACTAACGAGCGGAACCCGGTTTGACTTCTTGTAAACGAAGAAGACGTTCTCCTTACCATGCAGAACTAACAGAGCGTTGAACTGTAAATACTACTTTTCAAGTCGTGTCCGATAGGCGAGTATCGAAGTCGTACTGTATAGGTCACTAGTATAAGTCTAGATAATTATATAAACAAGCCATTATGACAAACCAAAAGTATGAGAAGATATAATTTGTGAAGTGCTATTAATGGTTTTATTCTTGAATATAATCAGTAGGTAAATACAAAAATAATACCCAAAAAAATACGTTTATTTGATTATTTGGTATTGTAAATGGTATAAGGCTGAGTGGGTGGTAAAACAATATATAAATTGATTAAAAGTAGTTACTTGCAGTAGATATATTTCCAATACCTTTGTTGACTACTTCACTGACGTTGTAGAAAACATGGCTGCACAGATAAATAAACGTAAAGCACGGGGAGATAAAAATAATAGTTTACCGTCTACTCCTGATAGCTTACTAGAAGATAATATAAGTGGTAAATCATTGTTTCTCACACCTGTCTCTTCAGATGAAATCGTAATTTAAACAATACAATGAAAAGTGACACAGCCTCAGGTTTTGATCATATCACCCCCTTCACACTAAAACACATCAAACATTAAATTTCACCACCACTTGCACATATATCCAATTTATGCTTCCTACAGGGAATCTTCCCAAACACACTTAAAACTGTAATTATTAAACCACTCTATAAAAAGGGTGACAAGTCCATGACCAAAAACTATCGCCCTATCTCCATTTTAACAAATGTTGCAAAAATCATTGAGGACACTAAAGAATCGGATCTATAACTTTTTAACTGAAAATAATTTAATATCAAAACAATAATTTGGCTTCCGTAATAATCTAAGTACTGATGACGCAATATTCAAGCTAACCTTTTTACTCCATACAAAAATTGACAATAATGAAAAACCACTTTATTGAATCTTTATTGACTTAGCCAAAGCGTTTGACACTGTTTCACACAATATACTATTAAATGCACTTGATTGTATGGGCATAAGGGGTTTGCCACTTGCATTGATAAAAAGCTATCTTCAAGACAGAAAACAATATGTGTGCATAAATAAGACACTGAGTAAATCCCGTAAAATCAAATTTGGTGTTCCTCAGGGCACAGTTCTTGGTCCCTTACTCTTTCTTATATACAGTATTAGTCTATGTAACTTAGGACCACTCTTAAATTATAGCATTATTTTTTTGCTGATGACACTGTATTAATATTCTCATCACGATTCTGGATCGAAACGCATAATCTTGCCGAATATGGTATAACCAAAGTAAAGGAATGGCTTAGTGATAACCTGCTGAGCTTGGCTGTGCGGGCACGGTTTTTCAGTTTTCTAAAATATGTAGGCCTACAACGTACCCAAGTTAAGCTTTGAGATTGAAACCAGGACTTCTGCAAGTTACAAAATCATTTTTTTCGTAATTTTGATTGTACCGGTACCGTAGATATTGCTAGATGTACGCCGCTTCATTAAAAACATAACTTCACCCAGAAATACACATTTGTGATAGCCAACTTTTATTGTAGTTAATGAACATACTTTGTTCTGTCAGATGAGCAATTTTCAGTTCGTTATCTTTAATGGTATGTGTGCTATGATTTTTCTAATCTACCGGTACAAATGAGTTATTTTGTACCTTTTATCCATACTCAAGTCCTTTTACTCTAGTAAAATAACCGCCCGTCGGATCTCCCAAATTCACAATCACTTCACTAGAAACAGTAGATCTAATTGCGTACAAGAACTGCGCGTTGTCAAAGGATTAACACAGAGGCACACAATATTTCTTGGTCCTAAACTATATAACTTACTTCAGTATCACATCTCACTACTCAAATCAAAATATTGCTTCATGAAACAATGTAGTATATGGTTACAAAATCTTGTGTACTTACATTCTCTTACGATTAAAACATGATATCATTATTCGTTATTGTAATTGCAGTTACAATTCTGCGTCTTTAGAGTACCCACAAGTAATATTTTAGTTACAAGACCTAGTTTGACGATACTTACCTATTGACCTTTGACCGCCATTTTGAATGAATACCGTGAAAATAATGTGATAACAAGTAAAACTATTAATTTTAACGTATTTATGAGTAAGTACATTGATATAATGAATATTGGCCAATAAATCGAAGAAAATTTTAGAAATTACCCATTTTGAGGAAATTGACCCCAATCAAGGTCAAAAAAGGTAAGTAGGTAATTTAATTTTTTTAAATTAACTTAACACATTTATCTTACCTACTAAAGAGTATTTTTAAACTTGCAAACATTTTTCGTTATTTAATTAAAAATTATTTTAAAAATTACAAATTTGACCTTTGACCCTGGTTTTGACATAGAAAGCTGGATTTGCCAGACGTATATCATGGTTTTTTGAAAAGAACTCATCTCAAGCTTTCATTTGATATATGTCATCCTTTGACCCAAATTTTATACCGGCCAGGCCTTTTTCGAGCGTTATGCAAAGGACTATCAACAATACCCTGATGTCTGAGGACATTAATTAGAAATTTAAGAAATTACGCATTTTGAGGAAATTAACCCCAATCAAAGTCAAAAAAGGTAAGTAGATAATTTTTTTTTTTACATGATTCTATACATTCATCTTACTAAAAGAGTATTTTTAAATTTGCAAACATGTTTCGTTATTTAATTAAAAATTATTTAAAAAATTACAAATTTTACCTTTGACCCTGGTTTTGACATAGAAAGCTGGATTTGCCAGAGGTATATCATAGTTTTTTGAAAAGTACTCATCTCAAGCTTTCATTTGATATATGTCATCCTTTGACCCAAATTTTATACCGACCAGGCCCTTTTCGAGCGTTATGCAAAGGACTATATGTATGTGTTTATAATTTGTAAGCTGAGAGAAGCTAATAAATATACTCTTTGTCACAAAAAAATATGCTCAATGAAGGAAACATATTGGAATTAGGTGCGAAAGCCGGATGTTAAAATATTAATATTTGACTGCGACTTTCTAACTATATCAAGTCCGGCAATAACGTTTTTTTTCCAGCCGTGGTGTTCAAATGGCCAGTAAGACCGCTTGGAGAAGCACTGGGTTTGAGTCAATGTTTGGCATGTTTGGGTTATTAAACAATTATAACGAATATTGTTCTGAAATACAAATACAGTTTATACATTTGTATTTATTGTCTACTAACTCACTTGCAATGACTGACTTTTTTGGCAAGAGTTCTTATTTTATAATCTTGAATACATATCACGTCTCTAACAATTATATTAGAGTGCAGATATTTATAGTTTGACATAGTTTGAAACACCACCCCTACTTACGTGACCACCGCTCAGCATAACAAAATCACTATATTATTTTTACTATTTACATGTAAAATGCTAGATGCCCTACATTCAACCTGTGTCAATAAAGATTTACCTACCTACAGCAATGCACACTTGTATATCCTTCAATATCTGTTTAGGGACTTAAAATACCAGTAGATACACGAGTTTCAGATAAGCAAAGGATTAAAGGCTTCTTTATCAGTAGTTAGTTAGATAACTCATCTCTGTGTTTAACTTAACTTTGACTATTCATATAATACATAAAAGCATTTCTGTTTCCTACTCTTTTCCCACTGGATGCCAGTAATTGCTACTTATCCGATACAGTATAGTTGACTTTATTGAAAGCTCTATCTACTATATTTTGGTAGCATATTATACACGTCGCTTCATGATCAGTTTTTAGCTTTGTATTAAATTTGCTGTTAGTTCGGACGCAGTTTGAACAAATTTTGTAGTCTAACATACAGTCATTATATTGGTGGTTTCCTGCACAAAATGCACAACTCTCATTGTTATTACATTCCCTAGCAATGTGAGCATGCATGTTGCATTTATAGCATCTTACCATAAATCCATAAACTATAAACTTACATTTCATCCAACCACAGCTCTATTCTCCGCTAACAACATACGCGTCTTTGGGTCGACTTCTATCACAATGTTCAACAACTTCTTTTAATTATAAGACGTATATTGTTTTCATGAGTTTACTTTCAACAGAAATTTTGTATCAGAGGGATTAAGTTTGTATTGTTTAATTATCTTGTTTAATATCGTGTAGTTATCTTCTTCTTCTACTCCAAACACCAACAATTTTGGATCATTCTTTGATCATGTTTGTATATTTTACAGTTTCAACGTCATTTCCTAATTCTTCTTCTATTTTATTTTTCAGGATAACTAATTATTGAGGATGTGCACATAACATTTTTAATCCCCATTACAAGTATTTTTAATCTCACATAAACCGACCCCAATGCAATCTGGTTGAATATTCTTCATTACAGCCTCTGACAAATTTATTTTACTCTGACTTTGGCTTCATCCTTAAGGGACTATTCATAGTTCCCACGTGACGTCACAGCGGCAATGATTGCGACACAATTGATGCGGACTTATCCTAGATCATTGGCAAATACTATTGGAATTTAATTTAATGAATAAGCCTAATTTTGAACTTAAAAAGTAAAAATAAGTAATAAACAAAGAAAATATTAACACACACCAATTTTATCTCAAAAAAGACTGAATTTGAAGATCGAAGAATTTCTGTGTTCTACCACAACAGCCTTCAATTGTTTCTCCATGGCAACCTCAAAGTTTGGTCACAAATTAGGCCGCCACGCGCACAGATGTGACGTACGTGCAATGATTGATGTCTCTTGACTCTCTTCATTGTTGTCTTTTCTCGTATTTTTTTTTTTCACATTTGACTTTAACATGTCCTTGTATGTAGGCCTAGACCTAATATCTGATAAACTCATCTGCTCTGTTGTATCTGGTGGTGGTGTCAAAGGTTCGGCTTGACACCGCAGTGTAAGCCTATCAGTTAGGGAGCTTGTCATCAGCTGTTCATGTTGTCTGCATGCCACAGGTGTCGTCCTCTCTGTCTCGGGGGTTGAATCACTCGACCGTGTTGGAACTGGTGTTGGTACTGGTGTTGGTACAGGTGGCGTCACCTGTGTCAAGACCGCTGAACTGCTCGACTCCGTTAAAGGCGGGATTGTAGTCGACTTCCTCTTCATTTAGGTATTTTTGTTTAAAGTCCTGTGCTATTTCTAACTTCTGTTTCATCATATGTATCAACTATTCTTGTATAACTAACCTCGTCTCTTTTTCTCCAAGAAGCGTTGCCATCAACTCGATTTCTCTCTTCATCGCAATGCATGTGCATTGGCCTAGGCTTACACCGGTAGCAGGTCTAGCCAAGCTGTTGTCACGCACACTCTTATTACTATTATCACTGATAACACTTTAAAATGTTAATACCATATCTTTTTTCTTGCCACTAGTACTTAGTCCCATACTTTCAAGAGTATTTCGCAGGTCATCGAGATCCATTTTATGCACTTTTTATCCTCAATATCCATTCTGATATTCAGTCAGGCTCCTATCCACGGCAGCCATGTTGGCCGGTCAGTCGCTTGTGATCGTGATCGCAATAGGGAAGTCTCATCAAAAATAAATATTCCTCAAAGCACCTAAAAATGGAAGATCATTATTTAAAAATACGGGCGGTATAATTTTTATATCTGAGAAGCGTATATTTCCAATTCTATTAGCATTTTAAGTTTGAAATTTGGAACTTCTTGTTCCGTAATTGAAAAACGGCTCTTGACGTCATATGTCATGTAAACAACTGCCTCCTTGAAGTATTCTTAATAATATCGACGATATTAAGTTGGTTGGACATTTTACAATATCTAGGATGCAGTGACTTTACAACAATGTCCTTTATACCACTGTTTTCTTCAGGAAATACATTTTGATACAGTATTTATCAAAACGTGTTTAAAATAATGCAAATATTTAACATATTGTTGTTGATCAATGTTGAGCAGTGTTCATTTACTAACTAGAAATAAACTTTGGTTCAGTTAAAGTCTTATGAGAGCAATAATCTACTAAAGGGTGGGATTTCAGTACTATTTGTATGATATAAAATTATTGTTTACTGAGATATGACGTCAGAACCTTCTAATCACTAGCAAGATGGCGCAGGTCCGTTTCTGAGCGTGTTTTGACAGCAATATCTTTGACTTGCTGTTAAAGCGATGTTAATGCACCTTTCGACCCGAAACCAATAAGTTCCCGTTTATTTTAACTTGAGGTAACCAGTAAGCAAATAAAAAAAATGTGTGAGCCTTCCCTATTGTGACTTGTGAAGGGAAGGCGAATATGCCAATAGACTGCGCTTTGAATTATGACTTATCTTCTTAATTACATAGACTCAGTTAATGGGAAGGAAACGAGCCAGCTGGAATAAACTAAAATAAAGATTTTCGAGAAGTCTCAATGGAGATAAAAGATCAGTCAGAAAGAAATTAATTAGAAAGAACTGAGAGAAACCTTATTTTAATTTTAATTGGGATGGCGCGTTTCGTGTGATTTGAAACGTGAAGTGATTGTGGATGAAACAGATTCCAAAACAAGTAAACGGAATATTTAAAGGCAGATAAGTATAAAAAGAGAATATAAAGATTAAGTTATTATCTGGGTTGGGTTGTTTAGACGTTTAAGAAAAAGCATCTATGTGTAGAGTGATATTTTGAGATCAAAAGGAAGAAGATTAAGGTAGAAGAGGAAGATGACACTTTGTTCCCGACAAACATGACATTGGCCTCGAAGTCGATAGCTACAAACTAAGGCGCGCTTCTGGACTCTACTGCATCCTGGTTAGTCAGTGGTGTCACGGCCGTCACCCATGCAGCGCTGGTTGCAAGTCGATAGCTACAAACTAAGGCGCGCTTCTGGACTCTACTGCATCCTGGTTAGTCAGTGGTGTCACGGCCGTCACCCATGCAGCGCTGGTTGCAAGTCAATAGTTACCAACTTGGGCGCGCTTCTGGACTCTACTGCATCCTGGTTAGTCAGTGGTGTCACGGCCGTCACCCATGCAGCGCTGGTTGCAAGTCGATAGTTACCAGCTTGGCGGCGCTTCTGGACACTACTGCATCCTGGTTAGTCAGTTGTGTCACGGCCGTCACCCATGCAGCGCTGGTTGCAAGTCGATAGTTACCAACTTGGGCGCGCTTCTGGACTCTACTGCATTCTGGTTAGTCAGTGGTGTCACGGCCGTCACCCATGCAGCGCTGGTTGCAAGTCGATAGTTACCAACTTGGGCGCGCTTCTGGACTCTACTGCATCCTGATTAGTCAGTGGTGTCACGGCCGTCCCCCATGCAGCGCTGGTTGCAAGTCGATAGTTACCAACTTGGGCGCGCTTCTGGACTCTACTGCATCCTGGTTAGTCAGTGGTGTCACGGCCGTCACCCATGCAGCGCTGGTTGCAAGTCGATAGTTACCAGTTGCCGTGGTTTTGTCGGCATTAAGGGTGATTCTCCACTGGTGGTACCATGGTACGACTCTGTTTATGTATTTGGTGAGGCTTCGTAGCGCAAGAGCAGGGTGGCTACCTTGCGCCATTGCTGTGAAGTCATCCGCGAAGATGCTGGTCATGACTTGTTCCGACTCCAACAGAACAAGTCATGACCAGCATCTTCGCGGATGACTTCACAGCAATGGCGCAAGGTAGCCACCCTGCTCTTGCGCTACGAAGCCTCACCAAATACATAAACAGAGTCGTACCATGGTACCACCAGTGGAGAATCACCCTTAAT